>CM060837.1:77240000-77595000 GCA_030762175.1 Metallyticus violacea | reverse complement strand
GTAGTAATAGTAGTAGTAGTAGCAGTAATAGTAGTAGCAGTAATAGTAGTAGTAGTAATAGTAATAGTAGTAGTAGTATTTATTATTTCATTTAAACTTATACATATATTGCACATCACAGTCGCAAGGATCACAAGACCGTTCAAGTTCATGTTCTTGCAAAATACTTCATATCTGAAATAAATGACAACAAATGAAACCAACAACAACATTAGTAAGAACGCGCAATTCTAAAGAAACAAAATAACCCATGGACAATAGTTCTCAGAATATTGCTAATTTTATATTAGATTTTGCTTTTAAAACTTCAATCACACATACATACATATAATAATTCTGATTGATATAAATTTTCGTGTTATTTCTGACGATGTTTGCAGGAATTTCTTGTCCTTAAAACAACGCATTTCATTTAAGAAAATCCCCAGGTTTAGTTAGTTTTATATATTTACAATTAAATCCCAACGCCTGCCTCCCCCTACTGGAAGTCAAAAATGAATACGGAGAAATTGTTTCCTAGTATCTTCTGTTTGTGTGCACTTAGCCAAAATGTGCACCCAGTCTTCAGGTTCCGAGTATAACGGGAAAATATTTCTGCCTTGGTCGTCAACAAGGCCTTCCAGCTTCCCAGTCATGCTTTTCCCGACCTCTGTTTCATACCTAGCTACAAGATATAGGATCTCTTTATTCCATCTAGTTTTAATTTCGCTCTGCAGGTCCAGAGATGACCTCTGCATGCATCACACCCCATATATCCTGCCACTTTAAGTCAGACAGGCGTCTTTTGGCTTTTTTTCACTACACCATATTATTTTCAATTCTCTTATGCCAAATTTGTTTATACAGATTTTGGACAATTCCCCCTCTATAACCGCTGCCCACCATTTCGAATAATGCATGTTGCTTAATTTTATGTGCATCCCATCTGAATACATCGATGTCACATTTGGCAAACGAAACCATTTTTACTTGTAGTGATTAACCGACTTTATTTTGTGGCAACAGACATGAATGTCAAGTTGTATGATAGAGATGAATTGAGTTTCAGTGCATATGAAAAAAATGTGTGTGCGATATGCCAAAACTGTTGGCTAGGAAGAGTGTGGCTTTTGGGAAGAGGGGGTCCCAAGGTGAAATCTTAGTATAAAGCGATACATAAAAACAAAAGATAAAGTTAAGCTGCCAAAATTGGTTTACAAGAAATGTTCTTTCATCAGAACAACGCACCGTCACACATGTTTGCAAGCCTACGCGATGTAACAGCAAACATATGGTGGTTCAAAGAGTTTAAGGAGGTCCCTGTTCAACAACAAATCAAGGCGGCCCAGGTGCTCCAACCACTGCAGTGAATGATACCATGATTAACACAGCTGTGCCATTGGTCAGGAAGATCGACTAACACAAATGGATAGAATGACAGACTTGCATGGACTGCCCCATGGCAGTGCGTTCACCATTCTGCAAGATCGCTTACATATGAGACGAGTCTATGCCAGAGGGTGCTGGCGGAGCATGAAGAATCATTCCATCTTCATAGATGACGATACTTGGCTTCACCATTAACATCCCTAAAGCAAACAGGAGACTCAATTTGGAAATCATCTGGTTATCCGACACCAAAAAGGGGAAGGGTTTTCGTTCGGCAGTAGGGGTGATGGTATTTCATTCAACTGTCGAGGAATGGTTAAAAACATGAAGTTCCCCTCCCCAAACTTATAATGTTAGTATTATAAAACCGATTTGAACATGAACAAATCCTACGAAAACGCCCTGAGCTGCATCCATCAAGTCGACGCCCTCATCATTTCCTCAGGTTTGCAAATTTGCTGCTCAACATTTGGCCAGAAAATTTCGAATGTGTGCCCCACTCTCCATACAGTTGGGACCTGGCTGAGCTTAACTTTTTTCTGTTCCCTCGTCTCAAAAACTTCTTGCGAGGCCAGCGTTTTGCTTCACCATTGGCTGTCGTGAAAAAGTTGGAGGCGATTCTGACAACAAAGTCTAACAGCTGTTTCCAACAAATATTTTAAGTGGGCCAAGTGCATACAACTCAATGGAGAGTACTTCGTGAAAGACCATGCCAAAGATCCCGCATACTTATGAAATAGAAGTACATTTTAAAATCGATAAATGAAATGAAACTAAATTATGAATTTTGACCAATCACAGACGGATATCGCAATGAAATTAACGACAAATGTATATAAAATCCGTTTTATCACACGACGTGCATTTGTATCGTGGTTAGTATATCCAATTCTATACCCCCACTATACAATTTCTGAGCACGCATGGGCAACCACCTTTCTGTGTGTTCAGTAATTGTAAATTTAACTAATTTAAATGTATTCACCCAAGCAAATGATTTTTGTGTATTCATTCAACAATCTGCAATCGTTTTATATATTATGTTACAATATCTCACTAAGCAACCATAAATGTTAATAAACACGTTTAGAATGGTAAAATGTTATCTCCGTTTTATTTTTCTCAGTTTGTATTAGTAAATCGAACGGAAGTGACTTTAATAGTCGACTTTCATTCTCACGGTTTCTAAATCGGTAGATATTTATAAGTAAATATAACATTTTATACAACAGTTAATAATCCATGCAAGAATTTCAAATATATCGAGGGTGCCAAAAATGTATACACATTTTCACAGTATATGTCTATTTAATGTATTTCAAAGTTGAACGGAAAAACAACATTAATGTGTAATATGATGTTCTGTAAACAGATGTGACACATTATGTTATGATAGCGTTGCTACAACAAAATGGAGCCAAGATTATCGTTTGAACAGCGGCAAGAAATTTTGAAGTGTGCTGCAAAACCGAGAATGTTGTTGAAGTTCAAAGGCAATGGAGACGGATGTACGGGACAGAATCGCCGTTGAACTTCTACCTATGGGGAACTGTTAAGGATGCTGTATACCGTAGAAAACCAGCTACACTGACAGCACTTCGGGAAGAAATTGAAACGGCATGTGCTGAGGACACTTGCGCAAACGTTGCTCAATCAGAAGTTCATCGCACTCAGAAGTGTATCGACGCCGGTGGTGGACATTTTGAGCAACTGTTGTAGCTGTAAAAGTCTAAGATGATTACAGTTCATCATTTTCTGTTTGTGTGAATTCAGTTTTGTTATGTAACACCGCCACGGGTGGCCGAGGTCGTTAAGGTGTGGACTCGTCAGCGGGAGGTCTGGACTTCGAATCCCGCAAGGACCGTCCTTCCTGATTGAGGTTTTTTTTCAGGTTTTCCTCAGTCCTCATAAATGGAAAATGCCGTGGAGCTACTCTAAACTTAGACCTGGAACGTTTCCTTCCTTAAAAAAAAATCCTTTCCTAATATATCATTTTATCTCATGTATCAACAGTGTTCACCGCCTGTGATGCCCCAGAGTAAAACGGGTGTTAAACACTTAAAAAAAGTTACGTTAACACAGTTTTATTTTCGCTTGAAGTGTGTATACAATTTTGGCACCCTCTACATGTATTACTTTTATTCTTATTCTATTCATGAAATATTCGTAAACCCGTATTTCGTTCTTTTCTATTGGCATTACTGGCAATCGGCATTGGATTGTTGCTAGATGGTTTGAAAATGTTAAATATTCACAATACAAATGTACACATATTGCAATATTGAAAGCCTACTTTACAGAAATTATATTTTAATTCTTATTTTATTCATAAAACTGCCCTAATAAATATCACTCGAGGGTCTGATCTTTCCAGATAAACTCACTAAGTTGTGAATTTATTGGCAATTTCAGACCCTGTTGTGATATTTCATATTTAGAATATTATTTTCATACGTTTATTTTATTTCTTCTTAGCTACTAACAAAGATAGGTAAATTATCATTTTATAACAGGTTATGGTTCATATGTATTAGTTTAAAATATACTGTGTTATGTGGAGTGGATGTTTTTTGATTTGTTTATTTACGGACGCTCTTAAACATCTCAGGTCATCAGCGTCCCATTCAATTCAGGACGTGAAACGACCGACAAATTTTGTTCCGAGGTCTCTTCTTTCAGGCTTGAAGTTCTTTTTCCTGCCGTAAATGTACGACACGGGACACATGGCATTACTTCCCTTCCGAAGAAAGTCATACTTAAGATTTTTACGCCCCGAAAAATCCATTGATCCTGGCCGGGTTTGAACCCGCGATCTTGGGTTTAGAAGGCAAGTATGGTTACCACTACACCACCAGGGCCGACTATGATGGGGAGTGGGTTGCAAATTACGAGTAAATAGGCAGCTCTTATTTCCCTTCTCTTAATAAGAGCCTCATTGCTTTCTACGCCTTTTGCTTCTTTTTGTTACTCCCCTTATTGTTCCTTCTTTTACTTTCTAAGAGACTGACTACAGTTGCTGACATACGGATAGGCCTTGGAACTGATGTATGTGCCGAAGATTCACCGTTAGCATTCTTGCCCAGTAGAGGACCTTGGGAAAACCCGATGGAACAAGGTCGACATGGGTTCGAGTCCCATAAAAACTGACCTCAATTATTGTTTTGAGTATCTTTATTAAAATCTTCACGTTGTTGGTTTATAATTTGCAATCTGTGTCCTTTAAAAAAAAGACCACTACCTTGTTCTAGTGATTAGCATTGCTTACTACAGGCCGGGAGACCCGGGTTCGAATCCTGGTACATATTTAGGAATGTTTCTAAATTAGGGAGGTCTGGAACAGGGTCCACCCTGCCTCGTTAGCACAATTGGGGAACTATCTGATGAGAGGTGGCGTTCTTTGATCACGAAAGCAGCGAGGCGACCAGCAGGGTGTCGGCATGTTGATCACATGCCCCCTGCAATACTGCCTTCTATCAGTGAAGTCGTAAGACGGAGGTATAGGAAGCAGAGGTCGCCGCGGCAGACCAAGGCTGAACCCGGGCTGTAGCGCCAAAATGAGAAGACCTTCGAGGGAGACATTTTCCATTACCAGAAGCAGTGGTAAAGACTGCGGAAATATTCTGGAGGATTTGTCAAAAAAAATGTTTCCATTATGTCAGTGAAGACTGGCAGAAGCGCTGGGACAGATGCGTTGCATTCAACGGGGATTGCTTTGAGAAAGATCAACAAAATTATGAGGACGGGTAAAGAGGTTGCCCCCCCCCAAATGTTTTTTTTAATTGAACAGCTCTCGTAATTACGGATCTTTTATGTAATAAACATATCTTTCCTAGAGCAGGCCATCAATACATTCTGTAATGATTTGTTGGCTAGCTGCCTATACGGGGACAAAATAGAGACCAAAACTTGCGTGCAAGTATAATTATACACAAAAGTTCAAAACGCAAGAGGTATTCTTAACAAAAGTACAATGGTAGATCCATAAGTTTCGGATGGTCGATCTCCTTAAAGCTGCATTTCTTCACAGCTCCCTTCGCAACAAGAGCCGTGTGCATATGCGCGTTGTCGTGAAGAAGGCGCACACCACCACGCAGCTTTCCTCGCCTTTTCTCTTTGATGGAAGCACGTAGTCTGTGCAGTAGGCCAGTATAGTACTCCCCACTTACTGTGGTGTTCCTCTCCTTGAAGTCAATGAAGAGTATTCCTTAACAGTCCCAAAAGATTGTGACCATGATCTTCTTGGTTGACCGAGTGACCTTGGCCTTTAGAGGCGGTGCTTCTCCAGGTTTACACCACTCCATTGATTCTCTTTTTGACAAGGGATCATAGTAAAGGACCATAGTTTCATCTCCTGTAACAATGGTTTGCAGAACTTCTCTCTGTTGCCCCGGCAGAGATCCAAAAATACCTGACAACAGATGGCTCGTTGCTGCTTGTGGACTGAGGAAAGAAGTCTAGACAGCCATCTTGCAGAAACTTTATTCATGTTTAAATGTTCATAAATAATTCGAAGGACTGTTTTAGAAAGACTCAACCTTCGTGCTATTTCTGTAACTTTGAGCCACCGGTTTTCCATTATTTCTCCTTCCACAAGAGCGCTGATTTCAGGAGTGAGCACCTCCAAGGGCCGACCTGCACGTTCTTCGTCTTCAATGTTTTCTCGACCCCCATTCGACAGTTTGGCCCATTCTTTTACGGTAGAATATGAGGGGCATGCTTCCCCATATACACCGTCCAATCACTGTTTAATTTCATTTGGAGTAAGTCCTTCTTTTGTGAAGAACTTAACAACAGCTCGATGCTCCATTTTGAACATGTCACAATCTTCTACACACAGCCTTCTTTATGCAACTATATCTGAACAACTGAACACAACGTAGCGGAAGTTACAGTTACAATTAACAGATAAGGTATAACACCAAATAAGGATTTTGTGAAGGCGATAATCCTTACCGGCGAGGCCGGAAACATGTGGACTTGCCCTCGTAGCCAAAGATATATAACAGGTTTTAAAGGATATTAACTGCTATAAATAAGAAAAATTAACATTGAATACTGCAAATATCTCGTATAATATCAAATGTCCATGACGTTCAAGATTTGTCAGTATGACAAAGCAAAATAATACACGCTGAATTCCCAACTGTCAAATTGTACCGGTAGTTCTATTTTATCGCGGTGTGGGAAATACGCTAAGATTATTTGCAGATATTCCACATTGACATTCCGAGGACCAATAGACATTTGCATGTGTGAACAGTTAGAGGGAATGTCCTTCACCTCGAGAAGATACGACCTTGGGGTAGATTCCTACCGGATGTTCCGTACCATCACCGACTCTCGCTTTTTTTTTTTTTTTGGCAGTCAAGATCCAACATAACAAAGGAATGAGGTTTAGAATATATTAGTGCAAGCATTACTAATTTTCCCTTACCGACGGGCATATTTATTTAAAGCATGCATGAAACCAAGAGGAAACAATTCAATAAAAGATGCAGAACTTAAAGAACAACGGAAACATTTTAATGGTTAGACATCGGTAACATAAGCTAAAACTATGTGACTCTACCCCTGGCTGTAACCTGGGGTTTCTCCAATTTTAAACACATGCGGTTCATTTGTACCTGAATGTTTGAGCAAGTCTTAAGGTCACATGAAGTTATAGGAATTATGGTTGGATAGGGCAAAGAAACTAAAATGCTTAGAGCAGTTGAATATCCGGGTTAATTTTAGCTCCTGTTACGTGAAAGAGGTTAAAGCTGATTTATACATTTATATTTTAGACCACTTAGAAAAAAAACAAAGTCGTAAACACTCATATATCTAAATATCTTAAAGAGAACAGACTTTTGCATACATTGTATGAGGTAGAAGAGAAGTGGAAGCCCGTGAACTTATTACAGTTCGTGGAATGTATGATTGGAGGATAGTAAAACTTTCAGTTTAGAAGTTTTAAAATTGAAAGAAAAAACTGTATGTAGTTTTTGTAATAAATAACAAAATTACCTTCATTAACAGTAATATTAATACTAGAGGTGATCATGACTTAGAACAACGAATGTAGATAAATCAGCTGATACATGACCGACCTTTATTAACAGTAATATTAATACTAGAGGTGATCATGACTTAGAACAACGAATGTAGATAAATCAGCTGATACATGACCGATCTTTATTAACAGTACTATTAATACTAGAGGTGATCATGACTTAGAACAACGAATGTAGATAAATCAGCTGATACATGACCGACCTTTATTAACAGTACTATTAATACTAGAGGTGATCATGACTTAGAACAACGAATGTAGATAAATCAGCTGATACATGACTGATCTTTATTAACAGTACTATTAATACTAGAGGTGATCATGACTTAGAACAACGAATGTAGATAAATCAGCTGATACATGACCGACCTTTATTAACAGTACTATTAATACTAGAGGTGATCATGACTTAGAACAACGAATGTAGATAAATCAGCTGATACATGACTGAACTTTATTAACAGTACTATTAATACTAGAGGTGGTCATGATTTACTACAACGAATGTAGATAAATCAGCTGATACATGACTGAACTTTATTAACAGTAATATTAATACTAGAGGTGATCATGATTTAGAACAACGAATGTGAATAAATCATCTGATACATGACCGACCTTTATTAACAGTACTATTAATACTAGAGGTGGTCATGACCTAGAACAACGAATGTAGATAAATCAGCTGATACATGACCGACCTTTATTAACAGTACTATTAATACTAGAGGTGATCATAACTTAGAACAACGGAGGTTGATAAATCAGCTGATACATGACCGACCTTTATTAACAGTACTATTAATACTAGAGGTGATCATGACTTAGAACCACGAATGTAGATAAATCAGCTGATATATGACCGACCTTAATTAACAGTAGTATTAATACTAGAGGTGATCATGATTTAAAACAAGGAATGTGGATAAATCAGCTGATACATGACCGACCTTTATTAACAGTAATATTAATACTAGAGGTGATCTTGACTTAGAACAACGAATGTAGATAAATCAGCTGATACATGACCGACCTTTATTAACAGTAATATTAATACTAGAGGTGATCATGACTTAGAACAACGAATGTAGATAAATCAGCTGATACATGACCGATCTTTATTAACAGTACTATTAATACTAGAGGTGATCATGACTTAGAACAATGAATGTAGATAAATCAGTTGATACATGACCGACCTTTATTAACAGTAATATTAATACTAGAGGTGATCATACTTAGAACAACGAATGTAAATAAATCAGCTGATACATGACCGACCTTTATTAACAGTAATATTAATACTAGAGGTGATCATGACTTAGAACAACGAATGTAGATAAATCAGCTGATACATGACCTACCTTTATTAACAGTAATATTAATACTAGAGGTGATCATGACTTAGAACAACGAATGTAGATAAATCAGCTGATACATGACCGACCTTTATTAACAGTAATATTAATACTAGAGGTGATCATGACTTAGAACAACGAATGTAGATAAATCAGCTGATATATGTACAACGTTTGTTAGCACTTGAGGTGTTTGGCATTTACAACTGGCTAGATTATATATAACACTTTGACATAAGCATGTAATATTGTGTGACATATTGATATTTCATAAGGCCAGTGATGATGTTTGTATCCATATGACCTTATGTGACTGCGATGTAAATCGTAGCACCGCAAGCCTTATGGGAACCGAAATTATGCTTTTAATAGCTGTTTATGTGAGCTCACTTAATGTTTCGCAAACACACGTGAGCTCGCGTGAAAGACCACACCGGTTTTAGTTATTACATTCGTGTAGCACGGACGTAACACAACTTAAATAGTCGTGAAGATGTAAAAGACAGCTCCGGGTGTGAGTGATTGATGATGAAATAAATAAACAAATAAGATAGACGTTTGAGTGCTAGCTCACCCTGCCTTGAGGAAAATCGTTTTAATTAAGATTTGCACTTACTGACCAAGTGTGCGATTACTGCTAGATATTCTGTAAGCTCATTAGTCGCAACGTTGCCCCGTATTCCCTCAGCCTCATTATTTCCCTCGCTAGCTGGATTTAAATACAAACGGTCAGATTTCAATCAACCGAGCAAGGCAATGAAAGTCAGCTGACCTCGACAAGTGTTTTATCGGCCATCAGCGCGCGCATTGTGCGCTATTCGGTGCATTTGTAAACAGAATATGAGGCTCGTAAAGTGGAATCGATACGGGGGAGAACTGGATAAAAAGAAAAGAGGGGAGAGGGTAAATGTAAACAAATAAAAGAGAGAGATACACCCAAGGGAGAGAAAAAAGAACTAGAACTTATTTGGGGAAACCTTTTCCTTTCATCCGTCACAGCGAACTGCTAATATAATGCAATTTAAATACTGCGCCGTTTTTAGATCGATGCCCAGCACTTACAACTGAAAATATGGTAAAAATAAACGTGAGAGATGACTCGCTATAGAACGTAAGTTAGAATAAACGACCTTCCCTTATTTTAGACTGGCTTACAGTATGTCAGCCTAAAGGACAAGCTATAAGTGCCAAATTATATTGTAACAATCCCAGGAAGCATGCTGCTCTTGTGTGACAACGTGCGTCTTCATACTGTCGATAAGACAAATGAGACGCTGCGAAATTTCAAATGGGAAGTCCTCAAGCATCCTAGTAATTCTTCAGCCTGTTTCTCTATACAGCTCAGTATGAAGTACTAACGCTAGAAACGTTAAAAACGGTCGACAGGAGATTTGAATGTTGCGCGAATATTCCACTGTGCACAACACGTCGTTCTTTTTTTCAAGTGCTAAAATTCAAGTGTTAATCAGACCCGATTTATTATTTTTCCGTAAACAAACGAAATAGAAATAATTAATGTCATTTTAGCTCATATAACATTTTAGGTTCGTATAACACTTACTAATTTATTACATAAATATTTAAAATTTATATTTTAAAAGTATTTCATCGGCTGCGCTAGGAAATTGGCCACCTGTGTGCAAATCATACACTGCACACCTGCTAAAACTGGTACTACATGATGTTGGTTTGGTTTATTTACGGACACTCTTTAACATCTCAGATCATCAGCGTCTCATTCAATTCAGGATGTGAAATTGCCAATAAATTTTGCTCAGGTGCCTGTTCTATAAGGCTTGAGGTTCTTTTGCGTGCCGCAAATCTACTACACGGAACAACGGCCTTACTTCCCTTCCAAAGGAAACAATAGTTAAGATTTTTTTACCTATTCTGGCAGGGGTTAAACCCGCGATCCTGGGTTTAGGAGACAAATATAGTTACCACTATACCACTAAGACCGACTTGGTCCTGTATGGAACCATACTCCATCGGGGAAAAAAAGAGGCTTCTAAGCAAAATTTGTCTGAATGGAATGGAAGGCTGATGACCTGAGATGTTAAAGAGCGTCCGTAAATAAAACAAATCAAATCGGGAAGAATATTCCAAAAAGGTTGGATTAACGTTGTTCGGAACACATATATCACTGTGCATATACTGTGTTTTATGAGCAATATCCATTTATATATACATTATGTATCTTAAATTCATGTTATTATATGTTACAAAGTGAATTTTCATTATTTATGGACATTCCGGTTCAAGCAAAGAACATTTAACATTAATCAATTAATCTGAAATTAACTTTTCGTATTATCCAAATACAGAAATTTACCCGAATATCAGAGTCACCTGTCTTTAATTTATGAACAATGTTGACCTTGTATGGTGTCAATTTTAAAATGGTTCCGTTTATTAAGACAAGGGGAAATATACATGGTAAAAATACAGGCATATAAAAACAAAAGTGACGGCAAAGAAGTAACAACAGGGGCATAATGGGTGTATAGGTGGATAAATTAAAAAAAAGTAAACAAGAAATATATAGGATGAAGAGAAAGTGAAATAGATGTGCGAAAACGATGATGTTACACCAAGCAAAGTTAGCAATGTTAAGAAAGAGAAGTTTAGAGAAAACGGAGGCATGTTTAGAAGCAAGAGTGTCCCTGGAGACATACACGAGCCTGTCACCCAAATGGTTCACGTACCATCTCTCGACTCTCCTTACATGCCCAGGTGGCATGAACTGCCGTCACGTCGCTGATACAGTTCCCACGCCTGCGCAACAAACTAAATGCCCTTGTAAACAGCTGAATGACGACATGGCGTGTTCATAAATCTCGCTCTTGTGGCCAGCAGAAGAAGCTGAACAGGGTTATCTTTACAACATCTCCAGTAAAACATGGCTCGGCGGCTGTGAAGCACGAAATGGGGACGTCCGTCCGTGCATGGGGCACACAATGCGCGGAGAGCATTCCCGGAACTCAGTGCAACCATTTTACTTTCGGTATTCTCTACCTCAGACATCTTTGGAAGATGTTTAGACCGTGGAGAGCACCGAATTCTGATTTAGGCCACTCTTGGCAGAATTTACACACGACAGCTAGGACCTAAAGAATCGGTCATCTTGATATCAGCTCATCAGGCGGCAGTCATGTAACTAAAGCATATCATTTTCAGGAGAGCTCAATGCGTGTCTAGAAAGGTAACTGCAGATAATACAGAAACGTTCCTGCCAATAATTTTGTTTACTGTCATTACAAAGGGGAGAGTACATTAATGTTTTTTCATCCTCACCATCATTATATTCTTTTTCTTCTTCCATTTTCTCTAAACTACAACAATAATAATAATAATAATAATAATAATGATAATAATGATAATAATGATGATGATAATAATAATAATAATAATAATAATAATAATAATAATAATAATAATCCGGTTTTAATTTATCATTATCTCTACTTCTTTTCTTGCTTTCTTTCTCTTTCTCTCTGTGCTCTTCATATTCATCTCTTGTTTTAAAGCCTTAACATTTAGTCTGGACTCTTCCATCCTTTTTCTTATCATTCAAATGTTTTCTTTTCCCTAACTTTTATGACAGTTTCTGATTTCTCCTCTATTTATTGTTCTTGCTCTCTCTTTTTATTTTTACTCCCATTTATTATTGTTTACGTTTTCTTCTCCCTTTTTTGGTACTATTTATCTTCCTTTTCCTCTTGTTATCATTCTTGCTGTTCTTCCTTTTCGCTATCACCTTTTATTAGTCGTCTTCTTAGTTATAATCATCGTTCCTTTCAACTATCTTTAGCGTTTCCTCTGTTTTATCTTCCTGAACTCTACTTCAACACGTTCAACAATGTTTTTGTTTTACTACCAGCATTTTATCGCCGTTTATAACTCTTCTCCCCTTATTCCTTTTATTTATCTTCATTTGAGTTTCAGAATGAGCCGATCTCAAATCTTTATCCGGAATTTTGCTTTTTCTCTCTTGCTTTGTCAGGTTCTTTATAGATTATCTTTCTGCTACTCTTGTTAAGCTTTATCCACTTTTCTTAATTTCTAATTTACCATCACCACATATTAATGCAAAATACACGTTTCCTCACTTTCTTATGCATTACTTTTTCTTGTTTCCTTTCACATCTTATTTATCCTCCTTCTTAAACGAGCAGAGTGTCTCAGGCGGTATTCATGGGACTCGCATTCTGGAGGTCCCGGGTTCAAATCTTTGGTGCCGGTCATTCTAACTTCAGACTTAATCGTGGTTTAATCCTAGTCGTTTAGGTGAACGCTGGGGGGGTCTGGTGCGGTATATAACAATGACTTGCGCTTTGGAGAGGTTTCTGCCCGGCATCTTGTATGAAAGTGGACTTTCTGAGGGACTCAAAATCCTTGGAGGGGGGGGGGGTTCGCCGATGTCGAGATTTTCTATTTAGAGTCGTCAAGGCATCACCGGCACTAGATTCTGCCCGCCGGGTGTCTCCCTCACCTCCTCATTACCTGCCGAAAGTGACCCCTGTGGTAGCTTACGCGCAAATGGCCAACCGTTGAGTGAGTCTATAATATCGAAATATTCTCCTCCGTCCCTAACAATACAATCCAATCTAATCCTCTTTCTCAAATATCTTCACTCGTTTCTTACAAATTCGCATTTATACTTCATGTTCCTCTATCAATTGTCACATAAACATCACAATCGCCTACGGTATTTTGTGTTCAAAGAACTCAGATCTTCAAATGCTTCAGTTGGATTGACCACAGTGTATTCTGCCGTTTACAGGAGGACCTGCTCATCCACGGAGACAGTGTATATGACATCATCGACAAGCAGGATCATCAGGCGATCCAGGCCGAACTCGTACGCTCCGCGACGGCACCCGGAGACGACGAACGGCTCTTCCTCTGTCGGATGAATGTATCT
Organism: Metallyticus violacea; assembly: GCA_030762175.1. Classification (NCBI taxonomy): domain Eukaryota; kingdom Metazoa; phylum Arthropoda; class Insecta; order Mantodea; family Metallyticidae; genus Metallyticus; species Metallyticus violacea. The sequence goes on along the minus strand of CM060837.1, from coordinate 77,581,298 downwards.
CGGAACGCCCGGCGTCAGATGCGGTTTGGCGACCAAAAGGTGAGCTACTTTTATACATTTAACGATTAAGGCATGTCCACTTCCGTACAGATAAAAACTCCATTCCATAGTTTAATAAAGTTAAACCTATAGCATGTTCTCTAAATTAAAATAAATGATGATGCACATTCAAATGTAAAAGTGTCACCATGCAAGGAATTCAAAAACTGAAAATATTGATTACTAATGACAGCACATTCATTGTTTGTTTAGTACGCTGGAAGCAAATTTAGATTCATAAAACATCAGAAATGGAGATGAATAAAGGTCAGGGCATATGGTTGGATATTGTTTTACTGCTCACGGTGTTGGAAGTAACGCTAAATGAAGATACACATATATATTTAATAAAAAACACAACTATCAGGCTTAAAAGTAAATGCTGTTCCAGTATCATTATTATTTTAATTATATGTTATATTGTTAGCTTAATGTTTCCAATTTCTGAGTTCCGAAACCATTGTGCTCTCTCCGCCTGCATTTATGGTACACTTTACACAGTGCATAACTAATACTTAAGATTTGTACATCGCTCGAGCATAAGAATACTCCTGTGCATGCGTAGTATAGTCTTTCAAATAATACCAAAGAACTTATCCCATGGCTTGAATACGCAATTGTTAATGCTAAGAATGTGCCACCTTTCACCTGGGCCACCTTAATCGACGTCCTCTGCGATTACCAAAATTCGGTTTTCAGATATATTCCCACATCTAACGATCCAATTTCCCTGATTTTCAGCAATTAATTTGGTTATTTTATTTAAATATCGACTTTTATTGCCTTTTTTAAATTTTGAGTTTCTAGTAAACCCCCACACATAATAGTGAGCTTTCACTGATTTTCAGAAACTACAGAGGGTGCCAAAATGTATATACACTTCAAGCAAAGAAAAAACTATGTTAACATAACAAAACTGAATTCACACAAACAGAAAATGATGAGCACTAATCATCTTAGACTTTTACATTCACAACAGTTACTCAAAATGTCCATCATCGGCGTCGATACACTTCTGAGTACGTTGAACTACTGATTGAGCAACGTTTGCGAAAGTGTCCTCAGGGATTGCAGCACATGCCGTTGCAACTTCTTCCCGAAGTGCTGTCAGTGTAGCTGGTTTTCTACGGTATATAACATCCTTAAGAGTTCCTCATAGGTAGAAGTCTAACGGCGGTTATGTTCTGTACACACCTCTGTCGGTTTTCCAATACTATTTCAAAATTGCTTTTCGACTGTTCAAACGATAATCTTGGCTCCATTTTGTTGTAGCAGCGCTAGCATAACGTAATGTGAGTCACATCTATTTACAGAACATCATACTACACATTACTGTTGTTTATCGGTCCAACTGGAAATATATTAAATAGACATCTACCTTCTGTGAAAGTGTGTATACATTTTTTTGACATCTCGTATTTTTCTTGTTTTATTTCAATGGTACATACCGAGTTTAGCTCAGAAAAAAAAAATGCAATCACTAGAGCGTTATCACACACATTAGCGTTTGTAGTACCTAGAAAGTAGAATCAATGGAGATTTTAGAAAATTTTCAAAACTCTTTATATGAATATGGAAGAGGGGTTTGCAGAGTAAAACAAAAAACAAACAAAACAAAAAACACACACACTTTTTAAAAGGCTTATAAATGCTTTATAAACGTTATTCTAAGTTTATAGAGTTAAAATATAATTATGTTAAATAAATACAAATTTGATTCGAAATACAATTCCATTGTATGTGTTGGTTCTGACTAGCACACAGATTCTATTATTCTGATGTTTCGTGAACTACAACTATTATCGGTATCTATGGTAACCATATGATGCAAGCTGCTGGACAGTCGCGTGCGATATTGCTGCAAAGAGCTGAATTTGCATATGAGGGTGTTGCTATTCGATTCCCGGTGCGCGTGGAGGAGGAGGTATTGAGATTTACAACACTGTGTGCTGTGTTGGATACTTTCAGTTGATATTGTCTCGCCCACATGCTGCTCAAGACGTTAATTAAAGCCACTGCCTGCTGCTACCCTGGTAACTTTACTTGGTTCTCATTGTTGCCTTGTTAGATACCAGATACTTGCACCTTCTCTTAATTTTACAAGTAATTAAATTTAATGCTTTTAGATACCTGCATATATTTTTAAAAAGCACTGTTTCTTTACGGTCATTATGGTAGAATATATAATGAAAAAGGTGTTATAAAAATAAAAAGTCCGTAACACAGGAGCGGCTTAAATTAAGCGATTTCCTTACTAGTAGCTATAACTTTAAAAAGTAATGCAAAATTCAAATTATGGCCTTGTTAATTAATGAAATAAGTTATAACATTACTGTATGGTATTAGGGGAACAAAATTAGAATTATTCAAATCTGTATTAAAAAAGTGAAACCACATTTTTACAATTATTATTATTATTATTATTATTATTATTATTATTATTATTATTATTATTATTGTTGTTGTTGTTTTTGAGATGAAACCACAAAATTTAAAGGTATACTATTAATTAAACGAAATATATTACCACTGATAGACAAAAGTTATACTGTGTAAGTATTTTTAAACATATTTAAACGTAACCATGTTTATGAACTGAGCCCTTGATATCATCTTTACATTCACTAAAATAGAGAGAAATAACAGAAAGTTTCGAGTTACATTCTGTATTTAAGATGATGTTCATATGTTTCAATAAAACAAAAACATGTTACTATTTAAAAACAATTGCAATGTACTAAGTAAATAAAAACAGTCGAAAGTTACATCGATTTTCAGTGGCTTTGAAATTTAATTTAAATGTTATTAACATGTAACGTAAACGTTTTCTGAAGGTTATTACAGAGCGCTCTTACATACAAATGTAATTCTCATACACATATTAGATTAATATTTCACATTTACTATCTTCACGACGATGTTTTTGTTAAATGTAAAACATATGTAATGTTATAAACAGTTTAATTTGTCCTTTTATTTTGAAACAATTCAGAGAAAATTAAATGTAAGGGCCCTTTTAAAAGTTAGTTTTTCAGTACACCCTACTTCTAATGGTCCAACTTCCCTAATTTTCAGAAACTAGTTTGGTTTTATTTAAATGGTATAAAATGTATTTGGTTAAGAAGAGGAGTTATTTTGTTATGGGTGCCTCCAGAGCGATTTTTAAATTTTGAGTTTCAGGTAAATCCCCACTCATATTTATCTGATTTCACTGATTTTGAGAAATTATATTACTTATTTAACTTAAATGGTACATGCGGAGTTTCGTTGCGAAGAAACAAATATTAATGCCACTAGAGCGATTTTAAAGTTTGGGTCTCATGTAAACTCCCCTTCCTAATAATTCGATTTCACTGATTTACAAAAATTATTATTTCTTTTTCGTTTTATTTTAATGGGATAAGTCGAGTTTCCTTTAAAAAAAATTAATTTTCGGCCATTAGAGCGGATTTTAAATATCCCTTTAACCCCCACTCATTTTTTAGATATACTTCCTCCAAATGGCCGAATTTCCGTGATTTTCAGAAACAGCTTAATGCAATTATTTTAAAGAAATATACCAAGTATCGCTGAGAAAAAATATAAATTGCGGCCGTTTAAGATTTTTAATTTTTTTTAAATAAAATTATCTTTAGGTTAACCCTAACCCACATGGTTTAATTTGTTGTTTAACGAACTAGATGAATTGTTTATTAATTTATGGTTAAATCCCGAGTTTAGATGAGAAAAAATAAAAAGTGGGACTGCTAGAAAGATAACAGACGCACATATGTATATAATTTTTTTAGTGCAATGTTTGGTGCCTAGTAGATGGAGATTTGAAATAAAGAAAAACATTCAAAAAACCACGGAGTTCGCTAACAGTAACATAGAGCAATACTTAAATTATAACTAAAATCTGAGTATCGAGCAGAAACTCCAACACGCGAAGAAATGAAAACGAATTATGGCTCATAAAAGAGAGAGTAAAATATAAATAATCAATATAGAAAAAAGGCACGAAAAGGGAATAATAAGCATACAAAATAATGAAAAACGAAAGGGGGAAAATAATGAAAGATAAAAAGAAAACACCAACATACCACTAGGGAACTGTTAATTAGTGTCCTTTCTAGTGAACAGGCTTGGCTTCGAACCCAGTTCTTGACGTGTGTATTCTGTCTGCGAGATTATTATCATGTCTTCATTAACACAGCCTCGCTCGCTCGCTCGCTCGCTGCTGCTGCCGTGACGTCATCTACTTGTTCCATGTAGGCCACCACACACATTACCTCGTCATCCCAATCGCTCATTGTTTTTCCACACTTTAAAATATCTGCTTTAATTACACGCTTTTCTCTTCTCTCTAATTTATCTACATAGTTTTCCTCTTTGCTCCTCTCTCATCCCCTTATTCTCCCTCTCTCTCTTTATATTTTCTCGTTTTTCCTCCTCTTCCCTTCCCATTTTCCTAATCTTTCCTCTTCTCTACAATCTTCTATTATTTTCCTCTTCAATTCCTGCTTCTGCTTTCATCTCTTTCCTTCTTGTCTTTTTCTATCTTCTACCCTTACAAACGCTTCTTTTCTCGTCCTCTCCCCCATTTCATTTTGTCTATTCCGATTTTTTATTTCTTTTGTTTTCTATCCTCTTTTTCTGACTTTTCTACTCCTTCCATCATTTTTCTGTTTCCCGCAACTGTTTCCTTCCCCACATTTCTTTTCCTCTTTTTTCTCTACTTTCTCTTCTCTATCTCTTCATTTCTCCTCTTCTACAAATTTCTCCTCCCCTTTCTTCTCTTCTCTTTCATTCACTATTTTCCTTTCTCCGGCTTTTCTTTTCCCCACTCTTCATGCTATCTTCCTTTCCTTTCTCTCTTCTACTTTCTTTTCCCATTTAAAGTTTTCTCGTTTTTTTCTCTGCTGCTTCCTTATTTTCTTCTCTCCAGTTCTTTCTTCTTTTCTATTCTACTCCTCTTCTTACTACATGCTTCTCATATTCGTTCTTTTTTTTTCTTATCAATTTATCTATTTTTCTCTTATACTCTTTTGTGCTCCCTTCCTGTCCTCTATGTTCATTTTGTTTTTTCTGTTTGTTTTTTTCCATTCTTTTCCCCTCTTCTATTCCCGTCTTTACTTTTGTTTCCTTCTCTGCTGTTCTTTTTTCATTACTATTCAGATATCTCCTTTTAATTCTTATTTTCCATTCTCTTTGCTTCCTCTCTCCTATTCACTCTTTTTATTTTCATTTTCTATTATCTTCACTGCTTCTCACCATTTTGCTTCAATCTTCTCTGTTACTGCCATTCTTTCTCCTCTTTTTTCTTTTCTTCATTTTCCTCTTTTCTGCTCACGTATTCTTAATTTTTTTCCACCCCTTCTTCGCTTTGTCCTCCTCCCCTCCTCCCTTTTTTCTCTCTTCTGTTCGCTCTTTTCTCTTCTGCCCTCCTCTTCTTTCTTCTTTCCTCTCCTTTACTGTTTTCTTTTCTATTCTCTTTATTTGTACACCCCATTTCTCTCCAATATTCTCTCTTCCCATCGTATCTTCTCTCCTTTCTTCTTTCTTTTCTTTTATTGCCAATATTTACAGAAGAATCAGAGAATGAATCAAATATAAACCGGAATGTTTACTTTGCCACTAGTTAGTATTACGGAGCTAAAAGGACTATGAAACATTATATGCAGGGATTTCAGTAGTAGGGAAAGAAACCAGTTCGACTTGCACAGCCGTTTAGTTTGTCAGCAGCATCCTGCCCGAGCGAGAGGTTCACATCGTTAAGTGTATGGTATGGGAGAGCTGACATGTTGCAAAGATGAATCGCAACTTCTGATGAAACACGAGAACACCACTCTATACCGGGGTCGCCCGCCTGCCTGTTCTTGTATTTCCGAGCAGTCAATCATTGTACATTCGTTCGCCAAGTTGGCAAGACAGCTGAGTTATTTATTCGGAAATTTCCTGCACATTTGCCTGCTTTCAGAACTGCAATTAACGATCTTGTAAACAAATCTGATACTAGTTCAGTGCAAAACAAAACAAAACAAAAATACACGAAGGCGTACAGTTTAAACAAAAGACAAATTAGACAAAATTGGTGTAAATCTTGACGTTTCCCAACAAAACCACTACTAAAGTGGCGCATATAGTTGGGGTTTCACCGTATTCTGTACATACAGCAACAAAAATGTTAAAAGTCAAACCTTACAACTGTACATGTGTCTGCGACAAGGTGATCCCGTAACATGTGCGCATTAATGTCAGTGGTTTCTTTCATCAGGGATTGAAAGTTAATTGACCCACTGATTTGTTATTTTCAGATGAGGCATGGTTTCACCAAAATAATTGTGTGACCACTTACAAAACTCGTTTTTGGTGTTCAAAAAAGCTTAATTGTATACAAGAAACCGCTTTTTATGATAGGAACATTGAGTTTTATATGTGATTAGCAAAAGATGCAAGACCTTCAATAGAAAGAGGTACCGAAGTGATATTCTGACCCAATTTTTAATCAGCTGAAGGAAGAACAGAAACTATATGGTAAAATTAGGAAAGCGTTTCAAGATGGAGTAATTAGTCCATTTGTACTGACCCTCTCGCTCCCCAGATCTAACAGTCTATGATTTTTATTTGTAGGTTAGACTGTAGAATAAAGTATACAAAACAATTCCTTATATATTGGAAGAACTCAAAGAAAACACACGAAATGCAATTAGAAACAATATCCTGGTCGAAATAAGCCTTGTCAATCGGTACAATGTATGTTTAGGAAGACATTTCCAGCTTTGCTATAAGGCAAGAAGTTTTGAAAAGCTGAATCGGGGTACAGGCGCGGCCGGCTATAGCATGTACAGCTGCCGAGACGCTAAACCCCATGCGAGCGGTAAGGACATATTCTGTACATATAGTAATTATATATTCTACGTGTGTATATAATATATACCGTGTCCCATAATGAACACATTTTCTTTTTTTTTTTAAATTCAGCGCCTCTGTCAGTTAGTTAACTTCCTGGACCTATAATTTAACAGACTGTCATCCGCTTGTATTGCGATCAACGATTATCATTTGTGCGTATTATCACATAAAATGGAATGATTCACGAAAGACCAACGCGTCCAAACTCTGAAATTGCATTTTTAGTATGGTGAATGTTATGCAGAAACCGTTCGAAGACTTCGTGTAATTTTTGGTAAACGAAATGCGAAGAAAATATCTTGTCAACAGTGCAGAGATTAGTAAGGAAATTTGAAGATACAGAATCGATTTGTTGATTTGTTTTATTTACGGACGCTCTTTAATATCTCAGGTCATTAACGTCCCATTCTATTCAGGGCGTGAAACGGCCGACAAATTTTGCTCAGAGGCCTCTTCTTTCAGGCTTGAGGTTCTTTATCGTGCCGTAAATGTACGACACGGAACCCACGGCTTATCTTCAAGCCATACGTAGGATTTTTACGCCCGATAAAATCCCTCGATTCTGGCCGGGTTTGAACCCGCGGTCTTGGGTTTAGAAGTCAAATATGGTTACCACTACACCACCAGGACCGACATACAGGATCGACAGAGAACATCAAAATTAACTGGACGTTTTTGCCAATCGATAGAGATTGTTGCCCTCGTCAGACAAAGCGTTGCTACGAGCCCAGTAAAATTAATTAACCGCCGTTTTCAACAATCAACCATTCGAAGAAGCTTTTTGCACCGAATTTTAACAAAAGATCTGCATATGCATTCTTTAATGAACGAACTTCAAGAACTGAAGCAGAATTTGCAACTTCAAACATTTACCTCTCTCGCAACAATGATCAAAATTGACCACCGAGATCGTTTGATTTGACACTATGTGGAGGTATGTAAAATCTTGTGTTTATGTGGGCAATACACGAACCATCCCTTAAATAAAAGCATAAATAAGAGTGCCAAGGGTAGAATTTCAGCCGGAACGAGTGAAGGTGTGCCAACGAAACCCTGGAGGACTTTTCCCTTATTTTTTATTTTATTATTTTTTTTGTTCCATGTTTGCGCTTTATTGACTTAATAATATTAGCATTTTCAAATAAATGATCAGTTTTATTATAAAAATAAAAAACTGCGTTCATTACAGGACATTCTATATGTGTTTGTATAATGAAAAATGCCTATGTTCAGAATGAATTTTCGTTTCCAGTTCTTCACGTTCCAATGGCGCCGACCTCTCCTACACAGGCTGTTCTTGCAAACGAGTTCTGCCTGGGAGAAAGAAATGCAAAGACTGCGATAAGAAATACAAACGCTTCAATCGGAGTATCACTGGTACAAATGAGAGGTAGAGATGTTAACAAGGAAACGGATTTCAGCACGATGACGGTGTGCCCCGGGGCCACCTTGTTGGACTGCAGCCAGCGTCATCGCTACAACGTAATCAACGATCCAAGGGAATACTTGATGAGGTTTAAGCGTCGAGGTGGCCGGCGAAACATCCCCGTATACTGATAACCTTCTTTTAGGCATGAGATACCTCTGTTACAACTGAATGCTCTTTGTACTGAACTATTATTTCCATGACAGCATGAGAAAGTATTGATCTTGAAGGTGCCTCGGTTTGTTTCCAATTGATCTAAGACGTTTATTTTTACCTCTCTTATCAACATAGCATTGTTCAAGACTAACTTCCCAGTGAAAGAGGTTTTTCCCACCTCTGCAAACAGCCTCCACCACTTCTTTACATTCACTAAAGTGGAGAGAAACATCAGAAAGTTTCGAGTTACATTGTGTATTTAAGATGATGTTCATATGTTTCAATAAAACAAAAACATGTTACTATTTAAAAACAATTGCAATGTACTAAGCAAATAAAAACAATCGAAAGTTGCATCGATTTTCAGTGGCTTTGAAATTTAATTTAAATGTTATTAACATGTAACGTAAAGGTTTTCTGAATGTTATTACAGAGCGCTCTTAAATACAAATATAATTCTCAAACACATGTTAGATTAATATTTCACATTTGCTTTCTTCACGACGATGCTTTTGTTAAATATAAAGCATACGCATCGTTTCAAATTAAGTTTATATATTGAGTTAATTTGTCCCTTTATTTTAAAATAATATATAGAACGCTTTTCAAAAATCTGTTTTCGATAAACCGCTAGTTCTAATGGTTCAATTTCTCTAATTTTCAGAATATGTTACTTATTTTATTAAAATGGTATATACCGAGTTTTGTTGTGAAGAAACAAATATTGATGCCGCTAGAGCAATTTTTAAAGTTTGGGGTTCAGATGAAACTTCCACTTCTAATGACCCGATTTTCCTGTTTTTCAGAAACTATTTTTTCTTATTTTATTTAAATGCGTTTCGTTGCGAAAAAGTAAATATTTGTATGGTTTAAATAGTTCATACTGGGTTTTGTTGTACAAAAAAAAAATATTGGTGCTGCTAGAACGATTTTTAAATTTTGGGTTCCAGGTAAACCCCCGCACCTAATGACCCGATTTCCCAGATTTTCAGACATTATTTTTTATATTTTATTTAAATGGCATATACCCAGTTTCATTTTAAAAAATTAAAATTCTGGCTGCTAGAGCGATTTTCAAATTTTGCTTTAACCGCACTCGTTTTTTAGGTATACCCCCACACGATTGTCCGATTTTTTAAAATTAATTTTAAATTTTTAATTACGGAAGTATACCGAGTTTTGTTGAGAAAAATCAAAATTTGTAGCCACTAGAGTATTTTTAACTTATTTTAAACATTTTCGCATTAGGTTAACCTCCATCCCGAATTGTCCGATTTTGTTGGTTAACGAACTCGACGAATTATTTGTTAATTTATGGTTATATGCCAAATTTCGTTGTGAAAAAACAAAACATGCAACTGCTAGAGTGTTAACGACTATAATATATATATACACACAATAGCTATATTACTTCGAAATTCGCTAAAAACGACCAAGAAGATTGCCTCAACAAGATAATGCTCGCTCACATTCCGCTAACATGCTGAAAGCAGCTATCCAGAAGCTTCGTTTGGAGAAACTCCTTCAATAATGAAAATGCTTTACATACTTGACTTGATTAAGTCTTCAGATCAAAATCAGAGATTTTTTAAGACGTGAAATCAAGAAACTACCATAGAGTTAGTAGACAGTCATAGTCAACGGAGGAGAATATAATATTGACCAATTTCCGTATGCTATTATCACAAGTAAATACTTTTATTACTTCTAAAATCCGCAACTAAATTATTCATCAACCCAATAACAAACTTTCTCACAAAAGAATTTTAGCGATGGGAAAATTGAGAGATATGAAATATGTTCAAGCATCCATCCTACTTCCTAAGTTGGGCACTCGCTGGTCAGTTCCCAAAGCAAGAAATCTTCCGTGTTTTACATGAAATCAAGAGGCAATTGCAGTTTCAGAGCTTCCGGAAAACGATTTCAGATGCATCGGAGCACGGGTAGAATAAATTACTGTATGGCCCTAAGAGAGATTATGTTTAAACATAAAAATAATGTTCAAGTTAAAAACTCGTTTCTTCACTGTTAGGCAGATCGGATTTCTATGTATTTCAGACACCGTAGTGTCATAAAACAAAACATCTAGATCGATTATAAATGGGTTAGGAGTGGAATACAGAGATAAGCTCTTTCTAGACATATTCTGGTGAAAAGCGAAGATATATCTTTGTAAATATCTCCATAGCAATCGGCTAGCTGACCGCAAGATTCAAACGAGTATGGAGGGAGTTTTCTTCCATATGACAGAATTTTTTTTCAACGTGGTAAGTTGTGCCTTCTAGAAGATTTAAAAACTATTTTAGTGAACTTTTGGAATATATTTTATATGCCTTTCTTGTATATAATCCCTACTTCATACATTTCTCACGAATTGTGAGCAAATTCCTCAAAGAGCATCATTGGGAAATTTCTCTGCTAATATTTTTATACAAGGTGTATCATTTTCAGATTAGACAATTTTAACCATCAAATTGTGAACAAAATACGAAAGTTGTCGATAAAGACAGCGAGTGTATTTTTAAAGTACCAAAAAACGTAATCACCATCTGATCTTGAACTTGTTATAGCTTGAGACACCTCTAAAGTTTAAGACGGCAGAAATACGAGAGCAACGATATGCAAGCAATCAAGTTTTATGTTATCCTGAAGAAGACATTGCTTCAGAAACTGTTCAAGATCTTCCCAGAGCTTATGGTGGGTCTCGTGCTGCATAAAGCCTATAACCCTGCAACACAAACGCTCGTAAATTTTACGATGCGCATATGTTTATTGTTGTGGTGACGCAGCAACAATGTCAGATCAGCTGCCAGTACCTTTCCGGCCATCACTTGTGAAAGCTGTGGTAGGATTTTCCGCGGAGAATAATAACACAATTATAGCTATTCATTTGTTTTGAGTGCATGATCATCAGGAACGCTTGTAAAAACGCTTCCTATGACTGTTAAGAGGTAACTTTAAAATATCCAACATTTTCATTATATTTTCTGAAAACGTTATTCTTTATATTTTAAGCATTGTTGTAAGGATTATTATTATTATTATTATTATTATTATTATCATTATTATTATTATTATTATTTTCCCCAGATATCTCTCAAATTGAATGTAAATGGCCGACCATTTTACAGATATACCCCCTCCTAAGTTCTAATGTTCCGATTACCCTGCTTTTAGAAACTATTTTTCTTTTTATTTAAACGGTATACACTAAGATTCGTTGCAAAAAATATATTTCTTTAATTTTAGGTTTCAAGTAACACCCCCCCCTCCCATAATAGTTTGATTTCGCTGATTTTCAGAAAGCAGGTTTCTTATTTTACTTCAAAGGTATATACCAAAATTCGTTGAGAATAAAAAAAAAACTCGCTAAACTTTCTGAAGAAGGGTGAGAGACTTTGAAAGACAACACTTGCTTTGGCCGGCCTCGGGAAGCTGTGAACGAGTGAACAATTTAAAGAGTCAGGAAAACCAGCTTATTACTTTTGAAATGGTAAATATGGAAGTGGGTATCAGTGTTTGAAGCATTGACAAAATACTGCATGAAAATTTAAAGCACGAAAAATTTGTGCAAAATGGATTCCACATTCCCTAACCAATGAAGAGGAGAAAGGAATGTACAGGAAACTGTTGAACATGTTTTCACCAAATGGTTCTAAACGTATGACAGATATATACACTGGTGATGAAAGTTGGTTTTATTTCTATACCTCCCCAAATAAAGCTCAGAACTGCGTGTGGGTAAATGAGAATGACTCAAGATCAGTTGCTCTTCGACAAGATTTTCGTTCTCGGAAGCGAATGTTCACTGTTTTCTTCAACTATGAAAGACCATTCGTGGTTGATTGTGTGCAGAAAGGAATGTCGATGAACGGAGAATAATGCGGCACATATTTTGTATTCTTTATTTGAAGAGTTGAGGCGGCGGCGTCCAAAGACAGGAACTTCAAGGCTGTTGCTTTTGCATAACAATGCGTCTCCTCACAGAACAGCTGCACATTTGAGGACATCGCCAACGCTTGATCATCCCCCCTTCAGCCCTGACCTTGCACTGAGCGACTTCTAGCTGTTTCCTGAGTGCAATCTTTTAAACGAGTATAGGACATTTCTCAAGCCATAAATTCAGCTCTGTTGATAATATCTCAGTCAGTGTTTTTGACAAGTGGTTGCACCGTCTACAACTGTGTGTGCAGAGAGATGGAGAGTACTTTGAAGGATTGTGAGAATAAGTTTTTGGACTTTAAGGTGACACTTCCAAAACATTTTGAAATTCTCTCGTGCCATAGATTAGAAATCGTTTGAGAACACTGTTATCGTGCAAGAATCGTCGCCATTACACATTTATTCTTGTACATTTCTCTTCAACATTGCAGGCTGTCTGTACATTGATGGAGGCACAACCGTTTCAATTTGTGTATTCATCTATATGGTAAAGTATCTTTTCAGTCTATTACTGCTATTCCACAAGGAAAACGACATCGTTCAACCCACTGTAACACAGATTGCCGAGTTCACTGCTCTTTTTCTACTGTAAAACTTGCGGTTTTGCAAACTGCCCGTCCTGTGTACTACAATGTCCTTTCCAATCCCAGACTGATATCCAGAGTCACTTACGAAGAGAAGAATTTTTCCATTCTCTTTTAAGTCAAAATATCCTGTGGAAGTTAAGCATTTGCTGGCATATTCCGCTTTTGCTAGGATCTTATTCAGTAAAAGCAATCGCTTAGCAACAGCATGCGCTGAACTTTATTCACCTCACGCAATACCTGCACTAGGAACTTGTCGTGAAAGCAGAGCCGCGCTTTGCTTTCCTTTGCTCTATTGTTGTCCCGATCAAAAAATACACCCACGTCTGCGAACAAAAAGCGCACGGGAATGGTCTCCAGATGCCCCGCGGAGCAGTTTCACTGACACCTCGCTACTTTCACCGGGAGTGTTAAAAAGAGTTCACGTGCGACGAACTAAATGCGCTACCTTTCTTAGTCCACCTCTGAAACCAATTATGATTTACAAGGTTCACTAGTGCGATTTATTATGCCTGCCAAAATACTAAATAATAAGAATTTTCTGGAAGTTTTTTGAAAGGTGTCTGAATATTATACCTGTAGCAAATTTAACAAGTCTATACTACCTACACCATAGCTTTGGGTCGTAGAATGATAATGTCTAACCTAATACAGCTAAACTTAGCCTAATTTAGTGAATCTGGCACCTTGTGTTAGTTTTCTTTGATTATGTTGGATGGCCCAAAAATTATAAATATATTTTTTAAATTATCATATAACTGTGTGTTCTACTTGTTTTCCACCATTGTATACATGTTTATTATCCTATATGTGTTTGGTTTAAGTTGAAACATGACCATTTTTCTGTAACCTGGGCTGTTCTAGGATTAGGGTGCGCTAATGACGGTCAAAGGGGCTGAGATGCGCTGTCACATTCATCCTACACTCCATAGTCTCTCAGTGACATTGTACATTGAAGAGGGTTTATTGTCGATGTTGATATTGGCGCAGGCGGATCGCGGGGGCGGCGTTAATTCGAAGTAAATTGGATTCTGGTTAATTATTACCAGGCGGCCCCCTGGATGTAATAAAGTCTGGTAGAGCATCTACCGAGGGTCCCACTTCGTACTCCAGGTCTTTAAGGGGCCCGAAGTCGCTTTTTGTATCCTCGTAGTCACGGGGAAGGGAGGTGAAAGGAAACGGTTTAAATCACACGACAAAGCTTCGTTCAACGCCTGGAAGTGTTTATTCGTATGATAATTTGTTGACAGCCACCCGGTTCGCTGCCTCTTTGCCGGCGAAGTTGGCGGGAATCACTGCACTGAACTAAGTTACCTAACCGTGACGCTGCCTAAACTGAAGTTGAAACTGCATCTAGCTGTGCGAACTTGCCTGCATTGCTGAATTGAAAACTATAAAAGCGTCTACTGCTCAAACCGAAGTCCACCTCTGCGTCTCATACAGTGCCTGCCTCTCAGCAGAAAAACTGCGTAAACCATCTAGTACTCTAGAAAACTGTGTAATCACTGTATATTGCCTTCGCAATAAAATTTCCCCTTTTAAACTAATTTCAAAGTGGTCCTGAGAGCTTACGGGGTCCACAAAAGGGAGCTCTCAGTTTACTGAGCCTCCAAAATATTCAAATATAATTTAAATTTTCAAAATCGTAAACACATTTCCAGATGCAAATATCATTTTATATATCTTTTAATCTATAATATTTTCGATACAATCGCCGCTACCGCCAAGGGTGGCCGAGGTCATTAAAGCGCGGGAGCGGAAGGTCTGGGGTTCGATTCCCGCTAGGACTGTCCTTCCTGACTGAGGTTTGTTCGGGTTTTCCTCAATCCTCATAAATGGCAAATGCCCGGGAGGTACCCTAAAAGTAGGCATGGAACGTTTCCTTCCTTTAAAGAAATAATTTCTCAATTTTATCACTTCATCTCATGTATCATCAGTGTCTACTGCCTGTGGTGCCTCAATTGGGCGTTAAACACTGTGAAAAAAAACAATAACAAATAACAACCGTCGATAGATAGGTTTTTAAATTTCGGTTTTCAGGTACGCCCCCCTTCTAAGAGTAGGAGCTTACCTAAAAATCGATAGCTGTCCCAATTTCTCTGCTGTAGCGCTCTGTAATAACGTTCAAAATTCGACTTGCTGAGGAATTCGCTTAGTTTCCGTAGCTTCTGAGTGGGGTGGGGCATTTCCTCCTACTTCTTAAATAACATTTTCATTTGTGACTTGTAAGATACGGCCATGCCTCGCGTTTCTTACGGTTCTTACTTGTACACCAGAAAGTTTTCATTTGCTCATTCGCTTTTGCAGAGGCAAAACCAAAACACCGTCTGTTACATTTGTAAATTTGTTTGTTTCACAGGTTGTTCTGGTGCAAGGCCACTACCTGTCGTTCCTGCCGCTGTGTAGCCGTAACGAGCCCGTGTTCCTGGCCACCTGCACACCGGTTGCCATGCCCGAGACCCGTGAATGTGTCGTCCAGGGAGCTACCAACGTCTTCACGTCCATTCACTCCATGGACATGAAGTTTATGCACATTGATAAGAAGTAAGTACCCGGAATTTACAAGGTGATATGTTCTAGACCACACAGTTGCCTTAGAGACAGCAGCCCAATGGCGAAGAATGCCATTACTCTGACGTATGCACATAGAAGAAGCAATATGCCTTAAAGGGGTGCAATAGCTCGTAAAAACAGGTGGAAGTATGAATGAACAACAGTGTTTAACACCTGTTTTTGCTATAGAGGCACCACAGGCGGTGGACACTGATGATACATGAGATGAAATCATGTATTGGGAAAGGATCTTTTTAAAGAAACAAACGTTCCATATCTAAGTTTAAGGTACCTCCCGGCATTTGTCATTTATGAGGACTGAGGAAAACCTGGAAAAAAAAACCTTTGTCAGGGAGGACGGTCCTGGCGGGATTCCAACCCTAGACCTCCCGCTCACGAGTCCGCGCCTTAACTACCTCGGCTACCCGTTGCGGTCCGGTGGAAGTGCAACCTAGTTATCCTTTATTGCATTCGGAGGGAATGAAAGCTTCCAAAACTATATCCTGTTCGCGTAAGACAGTGTAACAGCAGAACGGGCTGCAAATTAGTAACAGGTGGTAAAATTGTCATAGAGTTCAACATGAGTCATTGTCTCCGTAGGATATTAATCACGACCACCTTGAATGTAGAAAAGGGTGTAGTAATATGGGTCTCGTTTATTTTTAGAAGAATTGACATATTAGTTATTTCCATATCTCGCGAGGCGCAGCCAGCCCATTGCTGTTCTGCCTTCTCCTGGCCTGCCTCAATTATATGTGCTTCCCTTCCCCATGCCCGCTTTAGTTTTGATTGTAATTTCAGTGAGACTTTGTTAGAACATGCCTGCCTATCGATATCAAACATACCGCCACGGATGTTCGAGTCGTTAAGACGCGGACTTGTGAGCGGAAGGTCTGGGGTTCGAATCCCAACTAGGATCGTCCTCCCTGACTGAGGTTTTTTTACAGGTTTTCCCCAGTTCTCATAAATGCCAAATGTGATCATGTTAGTTCTTTAATCACTAGATAGGTTGCAGGCCCCATACTCTCGACGCCGATACCCTTCAAGGGAAGATGTTTGCAAAGTAACAACTCATCCTTCTAAACTGACTCACAGTAAAGTCCGTAAAATGTGATCTCTCATTTTCCTATTTCTTTCTTCAAGATCGGGTCATGACCTACAACAGTGACCTCTGCTTCCTATACCTCCGTCTTACAACTTTATTGATAGAGGACAGTGTTGCAGGGAACACGTAATAGGCATGCATGTCGCTGATCACGCGGCTTTATGTATTGAAGAATGTCATATTTCCATTGTCAGTCGGTCCTAGTGGTGTATGGTAACCATATTTGTCTTCTAATCCGAAGATCGCGGGTTTAATCCCCGCCAGGATCGACAGATTTTTTTCAGGCGTAAAGATCTTAGGCCTCCTTCGACAGGGAAGTGGGTCCCGTGTCGTACATTTACGGCACGTAAAAGAACCTCAAGCTTGAAAAAGAGGCCTCTGAGCAAAATTTGTCGGTCGCCCTGATTTGAATGGGGCGCTGATGACCTGAGAGATGTTAAAGAGCGTCTGTAAATAAACCAAATCATCAAGCAGCTTTCCGATTATCCTTATTACGTGGCTGGGTGGGCCCCGTTCTAGACCTCCCTAATTTAGAATACTTTCTAAGCAGGTACCGGAATCAAGCCCGGGTCCTCTCGGTTAGCAGTGGAATTGATCTTATTGTCCTAACACAGCAAAGGTGGTAGCGAACCCAGTCCCTCAGCGGGAAGACTCTCGGGTGGAGTCCCCACCCGTAGCGCCGCAGGAGCACAAGCACGGCTTTTGTTGTTTGGTCAAGTACACCCGTGTTATTGGGGTCATGATCTTCATTGTCTGGTATCTGCCATGTTGCTAGGAAACTAATCCTACTCATTGTGGAGCAATACGACACACCTCAAGCAGGCTCCCAAATGTATTTATAGCCCCTATGAACATCCTGTTACCGATGAACGTTCTGCTTATGTAACCTTTACATAATGCGCAATAGAACAGAAACTAAACGAATTTAAATACTTTATTTTCTTCTCGTTTTGCTGCTTTCCTTCCCATCTCTCTGGAAGAACATAAGTTCAAATCACCACCATAATGAGTACCACTCAGCAGGGTGGCTCAGGGAGAGGTCTCGGGTTCAAATCCCTCGGGACCGCCGATCCTAATTGGGTTTATTCTGGTTTCTCCTGAACCCTATTGCACAAAAGTATGGTCTAATACATACAGAGTACAAGTCCTTGTAAAGTATGGACATGTGGCTTTCTGTTCCATGAAAGAAGTGCCACACTTGTAAAATATTAGTAAAAAGTTACAAGTAACGTCATATAAGAACGGGATGGAGGAACAGCTGCATAATGGGTCTTGTGTTTTTTCTCTGATATAATGATAATTTAAATACTTTATTGTGTAATTGTCGATATTCAAGCGTAATAATCCACTCTGAGACGGCATTTCAATTGTCGAGAGATGGCAGAAGAATCGAGTTTCCCGGTTACTCTCGATCATTTATTTTATTAGTCCATTTGATTATTTATATTTATTTATATTGCTTGACAACCACGATCTCATTAAAAGCAAAAACATTTTGTAAAAAGAGAATGCAGAATGAATTTTTGGCATGTTGCAAGAACCTTAAAATACATTAATTAAGATGCTGGTAAGAAATATGCATTTGAAACCGGAAACGCCAATATCAATCATAAGCCATACTTTATTTGCACTTGACCAAGCTTTATCATTGTACACAAATCTTTATTCTTTCTTTATACATATTCCTATTCTCATTATCATCACTTTCGCTGATACTTAGCACATTTGTTTTTGAATTGATTTATTTACGGACGCTCTTTTAACATCTCAGGTCATCAGCATCCCATTCAATTGAAGGCGTGAAACGGCCGACAAATTTTGCTCAGAGACCTCTTCTTTCAGGCTTGAGGTTCTTTATCGTGCCGCAAATGCACGACATGAGACCCATGGCTTTACTTCCCTTCCGAAGGAAGCCATACTTAGGATTTTTACTCGCGAAAAAAATCCATCGGTCCTGGCCGGGATCGAACCCACAATCTTGGGTTTAGAAGGCAAGTATGGTTACCACTTCGCCACCAGAACCGACTAACACATTTGTGTCAACTGGCTCCCAAAACCATTAAATATATAAAACATTTTGTGTTAGTATTTGAAGTTATCAATAATGCTACACTTGTAGAGAAATTGATACAAACTACCAGTGCCTGGCTAATACTTCTGTACAACGAAAACGTAAGTATGGAGTCGTAACCTCTGTGGAACAGAATTTTACTAACAACTACAAGTTACAAGGCCCATACACTTGTAATGTAATAAACCATACTTTGGTGGAATAAGACCCTGGTCGCTTAGACGAGGGGAACTTTGCCCTTACCTTGCCTCTCATTACCTCCAAAATCCCTTTCAAAAAACGCGTTCTTGCCTGATCTACATTTCCCGTGTGCTCCCACAGTCAAATTTCCGCGCCTTATGTCACTGTGCATCTTAACAGAGCCTAGTGGGGGAAACACATCCGAAATGGCGTGCGATTATTTTAAAAGAGAACGAAGCAAGTAAATCTTTTTTTTTTGGTAAAATTAACCGAGAACTTCTTAAAACAACACAACCTAAGACATTAGACTAAACTGCTCATTTGAAATAACACCAATATCGGTCATGTTTTATACTTTAATTGCAGTAATTAACTGGATAAAAAATGAAACGCAAAACGTGACATTAACTTTAGTGCATTTGAAAAGAGTCAATTCATTCAGTTAGTGTTGGAATAAAAGATATTTCGAAAAAAAAAAAAAAAAAAAAAAAAACGAACTAATGACGTTAACGAATAGGTACTTAGCTGAAGATTCAAAACTGGAAATTCAATTTTTTTCTAGTTTTCCTTTTGATATACAGTAGTAGAGTTATCTCAGACAACACACATCGCACAACTAGCAAACAGAAACAAATGGCAATGGGGCGGCCACGTCGCAAGAATGCAGGGGCAATAGCTGGACCCACAAAATCTCCCTATACGAACCCTGTGATAGGAAAATGGACATACAGCAGATCGAAAAGATGAACAGACCTCTTCAAGGTCAAGAGTTGCAAGAGGAATAAACAATTGAAAATCTCTCGAGATGGAACTAGTACAGTGAGAAATGGAGAACAAATCAGTCAGGGTGTCTTAAACAGCATACGAACAACTAGCGAGCTCCCTCTACTTGTTAGGAGGTCTTTGTCCTTTAAGAGACACAGGCTATGTTATCTTTTATTAAGTGCGCGCAGATATAACGTAATAGCAATGCTCTGAAAGTAGATTTGTGTGTCTGTTGGTGCACAGGTAACCATACTTGCCTCACAGACACAAGATCATGGGTTCAATCCCGGCCATGGTCGATGATTTTTTGGATATTAAAGTATGACTTCCTTCGAAAGGGAAGTAAAGTGTCGTAGATTTATAGCACGTAAAAGAACCTCAAGCCTGAAAAAAAGAAACCTTGAGCAAAATTAATTGGCTATTTCACGCTCTGAATTGAATGGGACGCAGATGACCTGAGATGTTAAACAGCGTCCGTAAATAAACCAAAAATCAACAATCCAAATAGGTTTACTCCAGTCATTATCGTTAAAAAGTTGTGAGGGACTACTTTATGCATGTAAAATACTGTCCGCCATAAGACATATCAAAGAGGACTGTGACTTTTTATGGTGTACCACCTATATGTTGATGACTTATAACTCCACTTTAACACTGCCTCTTGTTCTGTCCTTGACGCCGTGACTGTGGTAAATGAAGATCTAACCTTCATCCCAATTTGGACGTAAAAATTTGAACTAAAACTGAATCACAGGCTATAGTCGTAGGACATAAATGTACACTATGTAAAATCAACTCAAAATATGCGCTGCATATCGTGATAAACAACAATGTAATTATAACAACAGGGCGAAAAACCTAGGTGTTTATATACACTTTGATCTAGCATGGTATCTCCGGATAACCCATACATGATACAAAATATTTTCTTTGATTCACACATTAAAACATGTAACAAAACACCTACCTCTCAACCTCAAAAAGATTCTCATTCAAGTGTTTGTTATGCCTCACTTTGATTATTGTGATGTCGTGTACTCTAATCTGAATACAGGATAGATCGATTTTCATAATGCCTGTGTTCGTTTCGTCCTCAACACTCGCAAATTTGATCACGGGATCAAATCAACTGTCATGTCTACCTCTAAAGGAATGTAAAGGCTTTCCATTCCCTTGCGCTCCTGTTTAAAAAGCCTCCGTACCTCCAACCCTGAGATATCGTCTCTCGTGTACTTGTCTCTATTCGAACCCGGAATATGACTTTACTGTCTATCCCTCGTGAACCTCATTCAGCGTGTCAGTTCCGAGGATCTGGAACTCCCTTCCTCCTGAAATCAGAGATTGCTGTACAATAAACGAGTTTAAACACTTCGTCTTCTTCTTCTTCTTTTCCTCCTGCTCCTCCTCCTTTCCTCCTTATACTGGAGAAAAATTATTGAAAAACAAGTGAAATTCTAACACCACCCTTATCAACTTTTTAACTATGTTAAATATGTAATATTTACATGTAGCAATATATTAAATTACATCTTTTGTGTGCTTTATATGACAATGTGTATTGTGCTCCGTGTTTTTGGCTGGTTTATTTCGCCTGGTAGAGTTGAAGAGAAAAACCCATGGCCTTAACTCTTGCCAGGGTAAATAAATGAATCCACAAAATGCCAGCTACATGCCATTCACTCCACCCACAGAGAACTGCAGGCCGAGGACGCAGTTTACAACTCCGTTATAAGAGAAAGAGAAACCATGGAAACCATAGGGCGTAGTTCGACTTTTGGAATTGCATGCAAAATGGCATTAAGAAAAAGTCTGGAAAGGCCAGGGGTTACGGGACTTTGGCGGGCGGTGCAATTAGCTCTTGCCCGGAAGAACTGCTGCTTAGTGAACGTTAAACCGCCCTTCTCATCCGCGCAACTGTTAATTGTTTAGATTTCTTAGTTACGAAAGGAGGCCACTCGGAGGCTGTCGGGCTTGTGTCGTTTTCTACTTGCGTAACGCACATCTTCACCAGGTGCAAAGAGTTGGCATTAGTATTCCTTGCCCTTGGTGAACTCGGCGCAGGATCACCACTTGCTTTCTGGAACAGACCGACATGCTCAGACAAAAGTCAGCGGTACAGGTGTTCTCTAACACTTCACAGAATAACAAAGAAGACATAGGGTTTTATTTCTCCTTGTAAATCTATACACTAATACAGCGATTTTCTAATTTGCTTATCTCATGCATAAAATGCGATTAGCTCTACAAAATTCGCATTTGTATTGGGGACCAACTCTTAATTTGATGTGATTTCCTTTCCAGTTAGTCATTTCCTCCTGTTGGGACATAAAAAGTAGTCCGAGAGAGTCAAATCCGGAGAGTACGGGGATGAGGAAGAATTGCTTACTTTAAGGGAAGTATGAAAGGGCTATTCTTGTAAAGTTAAATTTACCAAGTTCAATTTCCATTTTATCAAGCACTATAAAAGTTAACGTAATGAAACTTTTACAGCATTAAGATGAACATACTAGAAACTTGTTGATCTATTTTCACTACTATTGCATTACTTTGAAGCAAATTAAAATTTTTTTTTTATTCTCTGCTTCTTTTTTTCTTCCTATTTTTTTCCCACCATTTTAATTTTTTACGTTGTCACATCCCTAGCTCTACCACAATAGATCGACATCATCACAATAATATCATAAATAAGCGGTAAAGTTTCAAATGATAGCTTAAAAATGGGAAAATTATGCAAAAATGTGTACTTTTTCAATAACTGCAGTCAAAAAAAAAAAAACATTTTTACAGGAAAACAAACTTTTTAAAGGAAACACCAGCTAAAGCCTCCCAACATGTAAAACAACAAAAAATGATGTCAATGAAAACAAACCCTGCCAAATTAGGAAATACAGCTTTTTCTATCACTCAAGACAAACCACAGCCTTCTAGAGTAAATAGTTCCTGAGATAAGGATTTTAACTAAACAAGTGCTCGCGAAATCCATAAAAATGGCTTCCGCAGTGACATAATCAAAGAAAAAATATTAAAAATACTTATAACGTTAATGAAAATCATATAAAAATAAAACAGAAAATTCCCAATATTTAAATGGTACAAAAACTATGTTAACATAACAAAACTGATTTACCCAAACAGAAAACGATGAGCACTAATCATCTTAGACTTTTACAGTTACAACAGTTGCTCAAAATGCTCATCATCGACGTCGATACACTTCTGAGTACGTTGAACTACTGATTGAGCAACGTTTGCGAAAGTGTCCTCAGCGATTGCAGCACATGCCTTTTCAATTTCTTCCCGAAGTGCTGCCAGTGTAGCTGATCGGCCCAGATCAGCCCTTGTGAACATCGCATACGGTACCTAGAGTCTAAAATTTGTCTCGAATGCGTGCAGTTGTTACTCGCGTTGACGGTTCTGTTCAATCTCCAAAGCCTTTGAACTTCAACATCATTCTCGGTTTTCCAATACCACTCCAAAATTGCTTTCCGCTATTTAAACGATAATCTTGGCTCCATTTTGTTGTAGCAACGCTAGCATAACGTAATGTGATTCACATCTGTTTATACCGCCACCGATGGCCGAGGTCGTTAAGGCGCGGACTCAGGAGCGGGAGGTCTGAGGTTCGAATCCCGCCAGGACCGTCCTCCCTGACTGGGTTTTTTTCCAGTCCTTATAAATGGCAAATACCAGGGTGGTACTCTAAACTTAGGCCTGGAACGTTAACGTTTCCTTTCTTAAAAAAAGATCCTTTCCCAATACATAATTTCATCTCGCGTATCATCAGTGTCCACCGCCTGTGGTGCCTCAGTAGTAAAACCGGGCGTTAAACACTAATAAAAATCATCTGTTTACAGAACATCATACGATAATCTTGACTTCATTTGTTCAATGTTGATTTACCTGTCACGTAGCAACGCTATCATAATGTATGTGGGTCACATCTGTTTACAGAACATCATACTACACATTATTATTGTTTTTCAGTTCAACTTTGAAATATATTAAATAGATATCAAGTGCGTATACATTTATGGCACCCTTGGTACATGATCACTGATAGACAAAGCAATACTGTGTGAGTACTTTTAAACGTAACCATGTTAATGAACTGAGCCCTTGATATCATCTTTACATTCACTAAAATAGAGAGAAATAACAGACAGTTTCGAGTTACATTCTGTATTTAAGAAGACGATGTTCATATGTTTCAATAAAACAAAAACATGTTACTATTTAAAAACAATTGCAATGTACTAAGTAAATAAAAACAATCGAAAGTTACATCGATTTTCAGTGGCTTTGAAATTTAATTTAAATGTTATTAACATGTAATGTAAACGTTTTCTCAAGGTTATTACAGAACGCTCTTACATACAAATATAATTCTCACACACAGATCAGATTAATATTTCACATTTGATATCTTCACGACGATTTTGATGTACATAACTGATTACGTTTTTCACATCAGCCACTTCACAAATAATTCAGAAACTAAGAAATCGGCTGGAATGACCTTCGTTTAACGGTATATCTTTAATATTTTGAGTTGGTTGGGTTGAGGTTCACTAGCCTAGCGGGGGTATGTCACAGTGTCCTCAATGTTGCAACTAATATTAAGATAGTGGTCAGAAATTCATCGTGACCATTGAGCCCATAAAGGCGTACCTAACAATACTCCACCTATTTAAAACCTAAAGCCAACTGCAGAACACATGGAGTATATTAATGTGTTTTTCATTTGTAATTGTTAGAGCATGTGACTTTATGGCAGAAGTGCATGAAGGTTTTAGAAGATCTTTGAATTTTTTAAAATTAGCTTTCAAGTGCTCCTTCCCTATAGCATGCATTGTCCAATCTTGACAATTGTCCGGTGTGAGGTGCCATTGCAGGCAGGCAGAACACACCGCAAGTTCAAGGAGATTCCTTTTGTTCTTGTGTACCATCGTTAGAGATTGTAATCTTGAGAAGCGGTTGAATTCCGCATTCGCCAAACCGGCCAAAGCTCAGTAACTAGCAGCGTTAGGAAAAGAGAAATGTAAACAGGATGCGGGCATTGTAGTGTCTGAGGAAAAACACCAAGGCTACGGATGAGGTACCCCCAAAAAAGGGTTACGTCGGCGATCAGCATTGACCCTGGAGTGCCGGATCTTAATTGGTTCAGGCCAGTTCACCTTGACAATGTGACACTCCGGAGCTTTGTGCAAGGGCAGGGCAAGACTTGCCAACTTGCCCATCCTCTTCCGCATTCACTGTTAAAATCCGGTCAGCGCCGACGGTGTGAGCCTTGCACAGGTTCCTCTTGCAAGGCTTCGGCTGTGGTTCAATTCCAGTCTCTACGGTTGCCGGAACCCCTTGAAATACCCCCCCGCCCCGGCTGTATGTCTAAACCCTTAAGCTCTCAGTATGTGTAAGCATACAATTGAAATAAACAACGTGTCTTGACCTTCACGCCTACCGCCTTGCTAAACGCTACAGTGCAGAGAGTTCAGTGTAAAACTTGAGCTGTTAAGAATTACTGTTGAGTGGTGTGGTCAAAATAAATACAAAAAGTCATCCCTATAGTCCATCCCTGACCAAATTCTCAATTATCACAATACAAAACATGTGATTCGGAAGATTTATCCTGGAGGAACATACTTAATAGAAAATTCCTCCCATTGTGATGTTTGTTCAATATGAGGAAAAGGACAAAAGTCACACGGGGCTAGGTCTGGACTATAGGGAGGATGAGGGACATGTTTAACGTTGATTTTTGTGAGATATTCAGCAAAAACATTTGGAATGTGCGGCCATGCAGCATCCAGTTTGTCGCACGGAAATGCGATCTTTCGCAAGTGTGCGACAAGGCCCTTCAGAGTTTTCAGGTCATCCCTGTAGTACATTGCCCAGTTACAACTTAAAGGAAAATTTAGAACATAACATTCCGAGCAGAAGCAACCACTTTTGCCTTTTGGTATCGATGACCACACACAACCTTGCTATTTGCTATCAATATCGAAATGATGTAGCCTAGTTTCATCAGCAGTGACAGAAACTCCACAATTTCCTGTAACATCATTTTCAACTGCAAGCGAACGTCTTCTGTTCAGAAATCAGCAGAACCCACCGTGCCACAAACACATCTCACATGCAACTTTTCAGTTACCAAAGTGAGAGTGGCGTGCGTTTAATTAGGTTGGATTTTTTTAATTAGGCTGAAAAGCATTTCATTTAAATAGGTGACTCTAGTCTTTTAATTAGTTTGAAACTTACGCTAAAATGTACTTAATTAGAATAGCGTGTATTAATTAGGTTGAAGTTGGTTTATTTAATACCTTTAAATTAGTTTAAATGTATTTAATTACGTTGAAAGGCACTTAATTAGGTAGGAAAATTTAATAATGTTGGAATGTATTTAATTAAATGTGTTAAATTATGCACGCGTTTATTTATTTAGCACATTTTAATTTTGTTTGAAATGCATTTTAATACGCTTAAATGAATTTAATAAAGATAGTATATATTTAATTATGATGGCATATACTTAATTAGGTTGGAATTTATTGAAGTGGGCTAAAAGTATATAATTATGTTGATTTATATTTAATTAGATGACTTCAATTAGGTTAAATGCACTTAATTAGGATGACATGGATATATTTAGGTTTGAATGCTTTTGATTATTAAATCGGAATGTAATTAATTAGTTTGAAGTTTATTTAATCAGGTGATTTTAAAAGGTTAAGATGTATTTAATTAGATTTATATGTCGTAAAACAAGTTTAAATGTATGGTATCATGTATTTAATTATGTTGACATGCATAAAGTAGGTAGATGTTTTAAACATAATTGGGGAAAATGTTGTTGGTTTCAATTTTGTTGAAGTAAATCAAGAAAATGCGTGACTTTTAAATGAAACACCTTGTATTGTGGATCTTTATTAAGAAACTACTTCAGTTGCACCAAGAGATTAAAAAGAATCAAAATGAACATGCAGAACCTGAAATATTGGAGAAGTAAAGGAAGAACTGGGAACCAGGTAGGAAATAAAACTGAATAAATGATGATAAGAGAAAGGCACAATGTCAGATGGAGTCATTAAGACATGGTGTAGGCCAGTTCCGCTACTCGCTGGAATGTAAATGTTCTATGAAGAGGGAATCCGGTTTCAGGAGTCGCCCTTGGAGCTCTCCAGCTGAGCTGTTCTTTCCTCCATGTGTTACAGTAACATTGCGAAACATTACTATCCAATAGTTCATTGACAGTACTTACATCGAGGAGGGTGTGCATGAAAACTCCAAATGCCGACACGATATTGTAATAAAAACTGTCACATCGAGGTTGTCGGCAAGACCTCGATCATATACGTCAGTGCAGATAATTCCCCTTTACATTGATATTTATGTGTTAAGAATTATAAAATATGAGGTCAGTGGTTCAAATAGTTTATTTAAAACAGGTCAATTTAAACTTGGCCGTAATAACCTTGAAGATGTCGCGCATGAAAAGTGTTCAAACAGTGCATCAACAAATACATGGAGTTTTGTTTGAAGTGTAGGTTGAAAATTGTATGAGAAGGCAAAACCGCTACGAGAGTAGGACTATAATGTTCGGCCTAGCCATTTTCTAGGTATGATAAAAACAGAAACTATATCTCACTTTCAAAATACTTGCCCTTTATTACAATACACTTCTCATGGCTTTGAATTAACATTTCAATCCCCTCCCGCAAATAGTCAGAAGTCTTGTCTGCAAAATGGACATATTTCCTTCTTCGAAGATCCTTCTTGAATTTTGAGAAGAGGAAATAGTCACTGTGAGCTAGATCTGGGCTGTAGAGTGGTTGGTCGACCTCCTTGAAGCCACATTTCTTCACAGCTTCCTTTGCAACAAGAGCTGTGAGCACAGGCGCGTTGTCGTGAAGAAGGCGCACACCACCACTCAACTTTCCTCACCTTTCTCTTTGATGGAGGCACGTAGTCTGTGCAGTAGGCCAGCATAGTACTCCCCATTTACTGTGGTGTTTCTATTTTTGAAGTCAATCAAGAGTATTCCTTCACAGTCTCAAAAGATTGTGGCCATGATCTTCTTGGTTGACTGAGTGACCTTGGCCTTTAAATGCGGTGCTTCGCCAGGTTTACGCCACTCCATTGATTCAATATCTTTTGGACAAGGGATCATAGTAGAGGACCATAGTTTCATCTCCTGTAACAATGGTTTGCAGAACTTCCCTCTCGTTGCCACGGCGGAGCTCCAAAAATGTCTGACTCACTGCTTTTGGACTGACGAAAGAAGTCTAGACACCCATCTTACACTAACCTTATTCATGTTTAAATGTTCATGAATAATTCGAAGGAATGTTGTTTTAGAAAGGCCCAACCTTGCTGCTATTTATGTAACTTTGAGCCGCCGGTCTTCCATAATTTCTTCTTCCACAAGAGCGATATTTTTAGGAGTGAACACCTCCAAGGACCGACCTGCACGCTCTTCGGCTTCGATGCATTCTCGACTCTTTCGAAAAAGTTTGGCCCATTCTTTTACGGTAGAATATGAGGGGGATACTTCCCCATATACACCGTCCAATCGCTGTTTAATTTCATTTGGAGTAAGTTCTTCTTTTGTGAAGAACTTAATAACAACTCGAAACTCCATTTTGAACATGTCACAATCTTCTACACATAGCCCTCTTTATGCAACTTTGTCTGAACAACTCAACATAGAGGAACGGAAGTTACAACTGTAATTATTTACTAAACAGATTAGGTATGACACCAGATAAGGGTTTTGTGAAGGCGAAATCCTTATCGGCGAGGCCGGAAACTTATGGACCTACCCTCGTATAAATGAAGAGGTGTCAATCTAAGATTCCATCCATGTTCCCGTAAAAACTACAATAAAATAATGGAGCTTAAGAATGAGTGTTAAATATAATAAAAAATGATAAGTGGAATTTACTTGTAAAATAAAATGTTTACATCACTCGACATTACCACAATGCAACTAAAAACATCAAAATACTGCATTTTAAACTGATATCATTTGCATCCCAGTACATCTGTTGGGCTTCAGGTTCTGCAATTCCAGAGGAGGGCAGACATGATCAACTGGGCTGAATCCAACGCAATAACAGTAGCGAAAACAGCATGAAAGAAAGATATCTACACTTTTCCCTGACAATGTCTTGAAATATCATTACTACACTTGTTTAAGGCAGGCTGAGTCTTCGATTGTATTTTTGGTAATCGGCTGTCTATGTACAGACAGTGTACTATTCAATAAAAATGATCACATACGAGCTAAACACTAACTGTGGAAAGGATCAGCTTTACAGCCTTAATGGTCGCTTTGTCCCTGTTAGTTGTAATATTTTTTTTCTTTGCGTGAAGTGCATACATTTTTGGCATACCCTGTATGTGCGTGTATTTTGTATGATCCTGTGATTTTTTAAAAAATGATTCCGTTCGGGAGGAAGGAAGTTGCACAGTTTTTTTTTTTATTTTTAATGTTTTATGGTAAATATGTAGTTTTTACTCAGTATCCATGTATAACAATGCCATATTTTGTTGCAAGCAGTTTTATTTCATCTCTTTTCATTCATTTTAACTAATTTTTTTAATGTGAGAATGTTTTTTCTTGTTTCATCGTGTCCCTTTTCGTTGATTTTTAACTATTTTTAATGCGAGCAATAATTTTCGTTTCAAAATGTTAAAAAAAACCTTTCTAATTTGATATAATTAAATAGCCTGTAAGAAGATTAGTAAAATAGAGCCCCAAAAACCAAAGATGTTCAAGAGAAAGTGGGGATGACAATAACAGAAACGTGCATTTTAAATTTTAGGGGCACAATGAATTGGAATTAAAGTAGGAAATTTTGCGAAATGATGTTTGAGTGTATGAACTGTAAAATGAGAGAAAAAATAATAATAAATAGTAATTTTTAATGCTATTTTGCTTATAATGCCACCTTAAGAACTGCTCAGCGCAGATAACTGGACTACTGTGGTCACATAATAGCTATAAAAACACTACGTGTAAAATCAAGATGCTCTAACAGGAGTAGGGAAGTTTTAATAACAAATGAAAGTCGACAGTTAATTTCTAAACAGGAAAAATGCATAAAATATAAAACCGTTCTTCAGCTGTTATGAATGAGTTGCTAGGCAATGCGGCTGATACGGAATCGGGCGTCGAAGTCTCCACCTCATGTTAATAGCCTGAAATGCAGAGCTAGATGAGATCTGCCTTCCCACGCACAAAGCCAGCATTCTGCTTAACCTATGCACTGACCCCAGCTGTATGTGTGTGTGTTCTGATAAATGGTTACTGCACATGTATTAAATAAACATCGAGCCACTCTGTTGGGGCAGGTCCGGGGTATCTACCTGCAGCAAGGCGCTCTATCCACAACACGTTTTTGAAGTCCCTGCCTGACTTGTTCACTATATTCTGGTTTACCTTAGCTTAAATATTGAGCTAAACTGTGTTAAAGTTTGAACAAGCCCCTTCGACACATGAAAATGAAATTTCTGCTTGTACTGTTAACCAATAAGGAATAAATTGCAGTAATGTTGTTTAAAACCATACAGAATAATATTTAGCTTTGAAATTCCGTCTTTGATTTCATTACCTAAGACGTTTAAGAAGAACCAAAGGGTGGAAAATTCTTTATCTTCCTAAGTTGGTAGTAAAACAGAAAATTTAAAATTAGACGAAAAAAAGGTTTTTCCAAATTACTGATAAAGTCGCATTTAAAGTTAATTTGTCAATGTTTAAAACTTGTTGCTGCCAACGTAAAAAAATTAAATAATACAGAATGTTATACTGGAATGTTATATTTATACAATAATTGTGATTATAGCGAATTCGAAGGAATAATCCTCAAATCTTCATTGCTCTTACATACTAGGTACCAAAATGACAAATAAAATAAACTATATATGTAAATACATACATATATGTGTCTGTTAACGCTCTAGCGGTCACAATTTTTGTTTTATCTCAACGAAACTCGGTATATCAATTAATAAAATAGTTTGTTAACCAGCAAAATTGGATCATTGAGGTGAGGGTTAACCTAAAGCGAAAATTAAAAAATAAAAAACAAACTACTCCAGCGGCCGATAATTCTTTTCCTCTACGAAACCGGTATATCCCATTAAAATAAATTAATAATAATAAATTATGAAAATCAGGGCAGTCGGGCCACTAGAAGTGGGGGTTAAACCAAATTTAAAAATAACTCAAGCAACCGCAATTTAATTTTTTTTTAATGAAACTCGGTATATACCATTGAAATAAAATAAGAAAAGTAGTTTTTTGAAAATCAGTGAAATCGGACTATTAGAAGGGAGGATTTACTTTAAAACCAAAATTTAAAATCGCTCTAGCGGCATTAATATTTGTTTTTTCGCAACGAAACTCCGCATGTACCATTTAAATTAAACAAGAAATATAATTTCTCAAAAGCAGTGAAATCAGATTAATATGATTGGGAATTTACCTGAAACTCAAAATTTAAAAATCGCTCTGGAGGCACCAATAACAAAATAACTCCTCTTCTTAACCAAATTCATTTTATACTATTTAAATAAAACAAAAATAGTTCCTGAAAATTAGGGAAATTGATCCATTAGAAGCTGGGGTATACTGAAAAACTAACTTTTAAAAGGCCCTTACATTTAATTTTCTCTGAATTGTTTTAAAATAAAAGGACAAATGAAATTGTATTTAAAACGGTGCATATGTTTTATATTTAACAAAAGTATCGTAGTGAAGATAGTAAATGTGAAATATTAATCTAATATGTGTTTGAGAATTATATTTGTATGTAAGAGCGCTCTGTAATAACCTTCAGAAAACGTTTACGTTACATGTTAATAACATTTAAATTAAATTTCAAAGCCACTGAAAATCGATGTAACTTTCGATTTTTTTTATTTACTGAATACATTGCAATTGTTTTTAAATAGTAATATGTTTTTGTTTTATTGAAACATATGCACATCATTTTAAATTCAGAATGTAACTTGAAACTTTCTGTTGTTTCTCTCTATTGTTTTAAAACAAAAGAACAAATTAATTCAACATATAAACTGTATTTATAACGATGCATATGTTTTATATTTAACAAAAGTATCGTCGTGAAGATAGTAAATGTGAAATATTAATGTAATACGTGTGAGAATTATATTTGTATGCAAGAGCATTCTGTAATAACCTTCAGCAAACGTTCGTATCACAAGTTTTTACTACCATAATATTTAAATTAAATTTCAAAGCCATTGAAAATCGATGTAACTTTCGATTGTTTTTATTTACTTAGCACATTGCAATTGTTTTTAAATAGTGACATGTTTTTGTTTTATTGAAACATATGAACATCTTAAATACAGAATGTAACTCGAAACTTTCTGTTATTTCTCTCTATTTTAGTGAATGTAAAACTGATATCAAGGGCTCATTTCATAAACCGGGTTACATTTATAAATACACAGTATAGCTTTGTGTATTGTAAATATTTAATTTATTTAATATCATACCATTAATTTTTGTGGTTTAATTTCAATAATAATAATAATAATAATAATAATAATAATAATAATGTGCTATTGTTTTTTGTAAAACATAGATTACAATAATTATAATTTTTTCCCGTTAATTTAATTTTAAGTGATTTTTGAAAGGATAAAACAGACAAATGTAGTTTAGTAATGTATTATGGTTTAGTTTTTGTTTTATTAGTTAGATTTACAGTTTGTCATATTAATATCCACAGTATTGCCATAACACATTTCATTAATTAAAATGGCCATAATTTGGATTTCATATTCTTTTTCAAAGTTGCTCTACTTGCTAACCAATTCCCTTAGTATATCGTTTAGCGCGGGTCTCCACTATTTAAGCATAACAGGCGATGGACACTGATGAATGATAAGAAATATAGGAAATGACCTTGCAGTAGTTAATTGGTGAGCACTTGTGTTTATCTCCACTCTTCAAGCGATACAGTGGAAAACGAGGATTAAGATGATAATATTGTGTAATATTTTGATAAATGTATAAATTTATCATCAAGTATATAATTCATTCTCTTCTACCCCTCCGCCGGCTTTTAAAAGTATGTATTTGTGTGTAGGGGAACTGTTATCGTGTGCAGGGGTCGAGTAACGGTCGTGGGTGGTCCTTGCTGCAATTCTCACCTGTGATATGTTTATTTGCGACACTGCAATGCAGCACCCTGCTGCCAGGAATACCAATAAGGGCGTGAAGCCCTTGGTGATGGGGTCCTGACCTTTGCATCGTTAACAATCGTCACATTAACACTGTCATCCTTAACGCCTGTAGGAGCCTCGCTCGTGTATGTGACGATCAGATGATTTGGCACTTTAATATTCACCTACAGAGAGATCCTTCTTCCTATCTGCTTCTTCTGCCTTGCTTTGCACTCCCTTCCCCTGCTGGTTTCTTATTTCTCTTAATTTCTTTCACTAATATTAATACATTCCACTTCCTGAATTTTTTTCCCACTGCTTTCATGTGAATTATTATCTTTTCCTCCTCTTCTCTTATTTACCTGCTTTAGCATTCTTCTCCTTATCTTCCTCTTTTTATTTATCCACTTTTTCCTTTTCTGTCCTTTATTAACCATTCTCCTGCTACTTCTTCTCCTCTAATTTTATATGCTTCAGAATATCCTCCTCCTTTTTCACCTCCTGCTGCTTCTTCTTCGCTATCTTATCATCCTCTCCCTCCGTTTGCTTCTCTAGTTTTTTCTCTTATTCTTCACGTTTTTCTCCTCCTCCTAATCCTTTTTCTTCCACTCGCAACCTATTTTTCTTTTTCTTTTCCTCCCCAGCTTCTTCCATTCCTTCTCCTGTTCGTTCACCCTTCACTCCTCCGTCATCTTCTTCTTTTACATTTTCTCCCCTGTTTCCCTTCTCACATTTGTCTTCATTATGTTCCCTTATCATTCTCATTTGTATTTCTGCCTTCACGTGTTTTTCTGCTTTTGCTCTTCTCCTACTTTTCTTCCTCCTTAATCCTCTTCTTCAGCTTCTTTAACATATTCTACTTGTGTTTACTGTTCTTTTTCTGCTTCTTTTCTGTCATATGTTTCTTATTTTTTTATTTCCTTGTTTTCTTCCTCCTCTATTCCTACATCTTCTTTTCCGTATTACCCTGATTTTTCTTCTGGATTTTTTCTGTATCTTTATCATTATTGAATTTCCTTCCTGATTATAATTTTCTATTTAATTTTAACTGTCAATAATTATTCTGTTTCTTCCCCCTCCTTTGTTCTTTTACTTCTTTTCATTGTGCTATTTACGTGTTCCATATTTTTTCTTTCCTTGCTTATATTTAATCTAGGCCTTTTACAGTTACAATAATTATTAGTCAATTATAATGTAATTTCCTTGTTTTCTTTTGGTTCTTTTCCTTCTAGTTTCCTTCCTGTTACTCACTATTATGTTCTTATTTCTTCCTTTCTCTGACATTTCTTAAGTTTCTTCAAGCATCCTCGTTTTTCCTGCCCCATCTCTGCGCGCTGCCGCACTTTGCCGCGTCACCAGTAACCGCAGAGTGCTATGAAATACGGCATATGTACCGCACCGCGGGACGGACAGAAGATGTCGATATAAATCACGAGGCGATGAACTATTGCAGAGCAGAGATTAATGTGTCGGTGCGGGAACATGCCTCCTCCCGCAGAAATGGAGCCGAGCGTGCTCGGTAACATCAACACGACCGTTCAGCGACTCCGCTAATTTGAAATTCAAAAGACGATCTGCAATCTCTGCCTCAGCTAATTCAGTTTAGAACTGCCGTGACTGCGCCCGCAACGCGACGAATCCTAAGATAACGAAGTGCATGCGGAATTTTCTAAAAATACAATGCAATTTAAGAAAATAGCTTTTTCCGACCCTAGAAAATGTCCGTAACGTTGTGGGATCCTAAATTAGAAGACAGTACCGCCACGGGTGCCCGAGGTCTTTAAGATGCGGACTCGTGAGCGGGAGGTCTACGGTTCGAATCCCGCCAGGACCGTCCTCCCTGACTGGGGTTTTCCTCAGTCCTCATAAATGGCAAATGTCGGGGAGGTACCCTAAACTTAGCCCTGGAACGCTTTCATCCTTTAAAAAAAGTCCTTTCCCAATATATCATTTCATTTATCAGTGTCCACCGCCTGTGGTGCCTTAGCAGTGAAAACAGGCGTTAAACACATTAAAAAAATAATAAATAAATAAATAAAATAAAATAAAAGGTAATCGTCAAGTCTAAAGAATAGCCTATTATCCAACTAAACACAAAATTGACTACTTAGGAGGCCGGATTGATAAGTTTGGTAAATTGCAATGAAATTGGGAGATTTTGTTAAATATAAATAGAGCTATAAAGAAGTTAATGGGAACTCTGCACCAGCATTCAAGATCATTTAATAATGGATAAATGGATTTAAACGTGGCCGTACGAGCACCGCAAACCGGAAGCCGATTGAGATTTCTTCTGAATAAATGGTTGATAAAATTTATGTTATCGTGATAGAAAACCGCCGTGCGATTGCTGCGATGGTAGGCAACTCGCATGAACGTGTACATTAATGTGCTGCATATGAAGAAGGTGGAATGTGATTCCAAACGGATGTGCAGTCGATCCGAATCTTTATTCTCGAAAACAACTGGAACCATTTCATGGAGTTTTGACGATCTGATACTCAGCATTAGTTAATAGAAATGGCGTTCTCTTGAAGCACGACAATGCGAGACCCCATACCGCTCGAACAACCATGGAAAAAATTCAGAAATTGGAATAGATCGAACTGTTTGATTTTGCGCATTAAATTATCACATGTTTTGATCCATGATCCATTTCCTGCGTGGAAGAAAATTAGAAAACATTGAAGCCGCGTAAAGTGGATGTCGCAGAATTCTTCACATCTGGCGCCGTTGCGGGATAGCAAGCCTCGCTGAAAGCTGGCTCAAGACTATAAAATACAATGGCATTTACTTGTCAGATTACATTTAAAATAAGTTTTAATTAAAAATCTACATCATGTGAGACATTAATTTTTTGAATTGTTAACTCACAGATTGTGAAAAGCGAAACCGAAGTGTACATTAAAACAGCTGACCAATTCATTAAATTATAGTTAAAACTTGAACGGCCCCTTTCGACGCGAACTCGCGCTATTTGTAACAGACGAGTAAGCGGAAAGTTAGCGTTGGCGCCCCCGCTGGTCTGAGAATCACACTCCTGTCTGCATCACGACAAGACAGGCGCTACCATAAATGTGACGTTGAGGGTCAACCTTCTGACCTTAGCAGCTATTGCGGTCATTTACAGGTCATTGCTGTGCTTGTTTCGGCAGTAAAGAGGTTGTTGCCACATAACTGTAGATCTCCGTAGGGGGGCGCTAATATAACAGTTGCTATGAGATAGTGCACCGTCAGAGGTGTAATTTTATAGCACACTCTGGTTCATTAAAAAGTGGATGGAAGTTATAACTGCAAATTCTTGGTCTAAACGGGTCGAAATTATCAAGCAAAGTAGAAGCACCTTGTGCGCTTGGCAAAAATGCATAAGGCCAGCATAGAGATTATTATTGAGGGCAAGAAACAGGCAAATCCATGCTGTACCTCCAAGATAGTTCGTACGGTTTAGGCCCTTATTTCTGACCCTAATCCAGCAGCAAATGTTGACCAGCTCTGCATTTCTCGTCTCGTTTCCCACGTTTGAAAGCCGGCCGAGGAGCCGGAGGGGAGGTCAGTACCAGTTTAACTCTACAACCACGAAGTGTTCTTATGTGTTGTGTGACAGTATTTATTAGGTGGCGTAATACAGTGTATTAATTACGTTAATATTGCTCAATACGGATATTCGATTCTGTAAAGAGCCACGTACAGTATTCTAGAAAGAAACATTCTGGAGCGTCCACCTAAAAATCACTTTGACATCTTCCTCTGCAAATGGGAATTTTCTAGTCTACTGTTCGAACGGCTACAAAGTTACTGAATTTGAAACCCTATAACACTACTGTACTTAAGTGACCCTGCATCCAGAATAGATTTTGTGAATGGATTTTGTATATTATGCAAGACAAAGAAATCGACTCCAATCTAATTTTCTTTAAGTACTTGGATCAATCTAAGTGGGTGTGTTAATTCACATAACCGATACTGGGGTTCAGAAAAACCTGCTTCACGAGGAACCCCCTGCATGATCAAAAGATAGGGTTGTGGTCATGTATTTGCGGCGAGAGAACAATACCCCCCCCCCTCTTTTTAGAAACAATTAATAGTGACAGGCAAGTGCAGAATATTTTGCAACCCTTATTCCAAGAATTAATAGGTTCATAGCTTTCCAACAGGACTCTGCAGCAAAGGCATCTACAAACCACATTGCCTTGTATACATTTGACGATAAAGTTATCACTAACACTCTGCAACATTACAGTTACGGCTCTTTTTTTAAAAGCAGAATCAAAGCAATTATGGAGAAGGGTAAGTAAAACATAATCACACAGTCCACGACTTAAAGAAAAGAACACAGCGGTTTAGCGCCCTTTTTACTACTGAGGCACCACAGGCTGTGAGCGCTGGTGATATATGAGATGAAATGATACATTGGGAAAGGATTTTTTTTTTAAAGGATGGAAGCGTTCCAGGCCTAAGTTTAGGGTATCTCCCCGACATTTGTTATTTATGAGGACTGAGGAAAACCTGGAAAAAACCTCAGTCAAGGAGGACGGTCCCTGCGGGATTCGAACCCCAGACCTCCCGCTCTCAAGTCCGCGCCTTAACGACCTCGCGGTAACACAACGGTGACTGAGAAGAACTATGTTGAGCTTCTTCGTCAATTGCCTGTGCCATCAAGGAAAAAAGTAGTGCGGAATTCTGAGTCAAATGACACAATCGCATGCGGCTTCCAGAAGTTGCATCATCCATCGTACAGCCCAGATCTAATCCCTAGCAAGTACTACGTGCTTTAAAAACTGGAAGCTCGACTTTGAGGGCGGGGATTCACGAACGATGCTGTTTTAAAGATTTTGCAGAGACATTTAGGGACTATTTTCTTAAGAGGCTGAAATGTTAATCCAGAGATGTAAGGAATGCGTTGAAGTAAAGGGAGATAACGTTGAAAAATGATAACCTACCTAACATAGTCAGGCCGGAAACTTATGGATTGCACCTCTCACAAACAAGACAGAGATTCTTCCGCAATTATTGAATAAAGTTACCGTCGATTATAGTATAATGTGATTATTGGCATTAAATTCAAGATAACCCTTTCAGTGAAATCGGTCAGGTCCGTGTCAGACCTCGGTTATTTGCAAGCTGAACACAAGTAGGAAATTATGCATTCCTTATCGCGAGGTTAGTCAAGGACTGGCACTAGCTAGATTTGTGATGTCATACAGTGGCGGCCGGCGATAGCATCACTCCCGCCAGGGGTACCAACTTCTATTTTTAGATCTGCTCTCAGAAGCTTAACGTTTTAACAATAACACCTGCCTCGGTACGAATTCAAGACAGTTCTGCAGGAAATTAACGCGGATGAGGCTGGAACTTTGAAGAAAAATTGTCGTAAGGCGCTATTTAGTCGCAGAATTGAATACAGGAAGTGCTGAACATCTTGTTGCAGAACCTATATCTTATTTGTTGTCATTCATGATGATGAATTAAACCTCAAGATTTCCAAGGAAAATGTCACTTTTGAACAATGATAAAAAAAAAGTGACACTAGCATTGTTCAATAAAGAATTACTATAATTTTTGACATCATCAATATTCACCCTCATAATTTTGAAGATATTTCTCAGCGGACCTGCATCAAAGGAAGGAAGCGTTCCAGGCCTAAGTTTAGGGTACCTCCCCAGCATTTGCCATTTATGATGACAGGAAAACCTGGAAAAACTTCAGTCAGGGAGGACGGTCTTGATGGAAATCGAAACCTAGACCTCACGCTCACAAATCGGAGCCTTAACGACCTCAATCACCCGTCGCAATCCCACGAAGGTGTTTCCTGAATTGAGAGAAAAGGAAAACGTCATACGGGGCTAAATGTGGACTATAAGGAGGGTGTGTGACAAAATTCAAAGTTATTTTTGTGATATATTTAGCAACAACATTTGCGATGTGTCGCCGTGCGTTATCGTGCTGCAGTAGTCAACTTACCCATTTGCAGAGTTTTCATACCGAGACCGTTAAGGCGCGGACTCGCGAGCGGGAGGTCTGGAGTTCGAATCCCGCCAGGACCGTTCTCCCTGACTGAGGTTTTCCTCAGTCCTCATAAATGGCAAATGACGGGATGGTACCCTAAACTTAGGTCTAGAACGTTTCCTTCCTTAAAAAAAATCTTTCCCAATTTATCATTTCATCTTATGCATCATCACTGTTCATCGTTTGTAATGCCTCGGCAGAAAAAAAAAACGGGCATTCAAAAAACTCTTCAAGCTGTGCTAGACAGAGGAACAAACTCTCCATAGGCCTTAGGTGATGATTTTTTCAGACGAAAGCAGAGTTTCAAAGCAGCATATTAATCGTCGCAGTTTTGCAGTAGACGGAACTGAACTTGTCTCAACTTCCACACCTCTCACAGGCGGGAATCGGAAATAATAACAACGAAACTAGTGTTTCATGCGTATATGTAAAGTTAAAAGTTTATTTTGAACATCGTATTTTTTTATATATATTAATACTGTTAAAAATACAAGAATTTTTTTTTATTTTATAAAAAGTATAACAGCATCTAATATAGAATAACGCAAATATAAGAAATGCTCATTAAAGACGCCCGCAAATAAGTCATCAGCTATTTATAGGACGAAGCCAGAGTGAATACAGTAGATATTTTGATTTTGATGTTAACACTTGCAATTTTTAAAGGTTTGCTACTATTTTATATTCACATAGGCATAATTCCAAGTACATTAAGCTGATGAAAACCTGAGAGCAAAGCTACAACAAGGCTGGATGACTCACCCGAATCCATCTACCTGCTGAATAATGCAGAGAGACACGTCCGATTGTTTGGTGTTGGGGTCCCCAATCGCGCAAGAATGAACAGTTACCCCGTTACCAAAATTCCTGAAGCATGTGATGGGATTCCATTAACAATAAGCGATTAGCACCTGGTTAGCATTGAAAAGACTCGGCAGCACCATCGTCGCTGTGGGGAACAAATGATGGTCGAGTGCCGTTAGATACCAGAGAACCTTTTGTTTGTTCAAGGGAAGTAGCTCATTAATATTCCGGAGATGTGGGATCGTTCTCTTGGTGGTCAGTTCACCTGTAGTTAGGAAAACGGCCAAATCTTACACCAGTATGTGAGTTGCTCTCAACCTAATCCATTTCTAGTAGATCTGATATTATTGTTGTATTTCCCTTTCTTCTACACTCTACCAGCGGTTTACAGACTTTTATGACACAATGAACATTTCTTCTTAAGGTTTTCCTTGAGTTTAGGGAACAGTTGAAGGAGTTAGATTTTCTAGAAACTTCTATTATGCTTTAGGCATTGGATTTTCGGGCACTAAAAATTACAACTTTAGGTGCCTAAAATAAGCTCAAATTTCAATAAAACTAGGCATTTTTACCATACACGACTAAGGGTTTATTGAAATTGAAATTAATAAATTATACACCAAAAATGCACAAAAAGTATATTTAAGAAATAAATGTTTAGCTAAAGCCTATGGAGAATTTATTCATAGAAAACATTAACACTACTGCCCTCATTGTGTGAGGGAATCGTCGGATATCATTAAGAATGCTCTCAGAAATTCTAAAATTTTCATTGGATGCAACCAAAGTGGCAATGGAAAGATGCACATGAGAAGTGTTTGTGAACGGTGGGTTCCGAACAAAAGGACGTTCGCGTGCAGGATGAAGATGACATTACAGGAAGATGCGGAGTTTCTTTCATAGGTAATCACTGCTGATGAAAATTGGAATATCATTTGGAACCTAAGAGCAAACAGCAAAGTTCTATGTGCAAACCTCCATCAGCACTAACATTTAAAAGAAGCAAAAGTGTTTGCTTAGGCTGGGGAAAGTTATGGTCCTCTCATTTTTCGATATTCAACGAATGTTGTAGTTACACAAACACCTGTAGCACGGCAATACTACATATATGTCCTGAAAACTGTGTAGTGGCTTATCACACTCTAAAGGCCACATTTCCACGCAACAAGCTCGATGCTGTACCACAATAACGCAGAGGGTGCATTTTAAATGTTGTTGCTGAATATCTCACAAAAAGCAACGTGAAGCGTGTCCCTCACCCTCCCTATTGCCCAGATTTGGCCCTTTGATATTTTTAATTTTCTCCAAATCGAAGAATCACTTTTGTGGGAGGCATTTTCCGTGATCAGGACTGCGGAGGCGATATAGAAGGATGCATAAAAAATGGTGTACAGATTTTCTTTAAAGGCTGACAAAAACGGTACATTACATCCAAGGGGGATTACTTTGAGAGTGATAATCAAAATATAAGAATGAGTAAAGGTATGTTGCCAAAAGTAAAATTTGATAATTGCTTATTTGTATATGTGTCTTACTTGAATTCTATTTTTCCTCTCTTGTTAACTTATGAATGACCGTGCCCCACAACTACTGTGTGTTGGACAACGACGTAGTACGTCATATTACTGACCTTTTCCGTCATGACTCACCAATGCCCCAAGTAAACTTAGATTTGATGCCCAAATATTCCCTTAGTAGTTCGTTTGTGGAGAGCTGTTTTTTCATATAACCATATGCTACATTTTAAATCATGTATTAAGTTTCCTAACTACAAATATTTTTGTTGCAGTGGGGAATTTCATCTCGGATATCCCCGTTCGGAGCTACAGGGAGCATCCTGGTACCACCTGTTGCACTGGGATTGCATGCGGGAGGCACAGAGCAAACATAGGCTAAGTAAGTACCAACATGCATTTTAAAACACATAGATTTTTGGGGGGGGTTCATGAGATTTTGTTGGAATAGCGTGAACGATTTAATTGCCTATAATATTAATATTACTGCTGATTGTCTCATAAGTAATGTTAATTTTTAAGCAAAACTTTATTCATTTTCTGGCAAGAAATTAAAATAATCTTCCAAATGCCATCAAATTCTATAGACTTGAGCGTATTTTCAATGAGGTTTTGTAAACCGCGAGGGTACTAGTTTTTAGATTTTGATGCGAAGAAATCATGGGCACTCACTTCCACAGTTTCAATATTTACGAAATCCATCAGGAAATGGGCCATTTTAATCTGAAAGCCCAAGATCATAGCTATATGCTGGGTGTGGTAATAGTTTGATATCTTCCAATTCATGGATTTTTCAGTATGGGATCATATTGTCCTGTTGCAAGAATTTCTATTTCTATTAACTAATACTGGACACCTCTGTCTCAAAATTTCATGAACTTATTCCAGTTGTTGAGAATGAAGATTCGTGTTGACTGCACGCCCGTTTAAAACAAACTTGCAGAGAAATACAACTTCAAAATTCCAACAGGCACATAATGTACGGATTTTATTTATCGATAACTTTGGCAGGATGATGAAGATCGAGCTGTTTTGAGGTATCAGGGTTGCGGTAATATACACAATTTTCATCACAATTCTCGTATTAAATCCATCATTTCTGGATTTGTGATAAACTGTCTACAGATATCCACTGTGCGTTGACCGCTACGGGGAACTAAGGTCGTTAAGGCGCGGACTCATGAGCGGGAGGTCTGGGGTTCGAATCCCGCCCTGGAAACGTTCCAGGCCTAAGTTTAGGGTACCTCCCCGGCATTTGCCAGTTATGAGGACTGGGGAAAACCTGGAAAAAACCTCAGTCACTTAGGACGGTCCGGGCGGGATTCGAACCCCAGATCTCCCGCTTACAGGCCCGCGCCTTAACGACCTCGGCCATCAGTGGCGGTATAATGGTGTTATGAGATGTTATAACTGTGTTTATTAAAACCGCTATAAATTGACGAACATCTACAGACTGACTATAAAGTCTGGATCCATTTTTGTGATTAAAAAAAAACATTAGATTCAAACCAATACAGTGAACACTAATCCAACTAAGTTTATTCCATATGACCCTGACTTCCACACATAACTCCCAGCGGCGCGTCGCTACACGAAACACCCTTTCAGGTGTAGTGTTGAGCAAGGCATGCCTATGTAAATGCTCAACAGAGTTGGTTTTGTCTTTGTGCACTTGTTACTTTACGTATCGTCATGCAAAACGCTCAGAAGGCACGAGAACGTGAAGCCCTACCAATTCACCTACAGGGAAATGTGGCTTCCAGGTACTGGAAAATCACCGTTTCCGAGATTTCATCCTCCTGCAAGTGTAATTGAAGGAAGAGCTGCAGCATTTCGAGATATAAAATGCCCGTCACTGTGTGTTATGAGCATAAGAATGACCCATACACAGTAGAACTTGTGATCACCAACCACACTTGACTTGTGGTGTGTTTCATTCCCACTTTGGCTGTTCATCTGCCCACACTCTACAGTTGTGTCGATTGATCACGAGGAAGGTGACATTTTGCAATAAATTATCCTCCTCGACTGCCTGCATCTGGTCGGCTCACATTACTTTTGAACCCAGCGTAGTTCTCCATTTTCAGGAGGTGGTATGACCATTTGATTTTTTCAAGGTGTAGTGGAGAATTTTCCACGCTGTCAGTTGGGTACACCTAGCTCCGGACTTTGTCTCCTGGTTGATACTTTTGGGCTTCTGCTACCTTTTGCACACTGGGCCCACCGCAACGTTTCACATACTGTACGCTTCTCGTGGTTTGAATTTCTGAAACAGTAATCTGATATTTGCCCTGGTGGGAGTGGATTTATGAAATGTTCGTTCAAAGCCCGCTTGAACCCCCTCCCCTGGTAAGTAAATTTCAGTGGGCAGCTCTTTCAGATCACCTGTAAAAGAAAAATGTAACTAGCTGTTTTCTCAGAAATGGATTAAAGTACTCAACCATTTTTTTCTGTTTTCGAAACTTCTGTAACAATTAAGATGCTGTGGGTGTTGCAGTAACCCAGTCAGAACAGGATCGGTCCTGTATACTCCTGCTGCGT
The DNA here is from genome assembly GCA_030762175.1 of Metallyticus violacea. Taxonomy (NCBI): domain Eukaryota; kingdom Metazoa; phylum Arthropoda; class Insecta; order Mantodea; family Metallyticidae; genus Metallyticus; species Metallyticus violacea. Next base: position 77,537,524 of record CM060837.1, on the reverse strand, counting down.
CTTCAGCGGCGATCTGGGGACTGGCTCTGGGTGCACTGTGTTCTACAAGTCAAGGACAACATGGAGAACAGCCAGCAACCCGTCATCGTCTGCACAAATCAAGTTCTCAGGTAAGAGTTCAGAATAAAGAATTACCCCATTTGACTATGTGAATATAGGCACATAGATTAATAGCGTTTAGTGCAAACTCAACCTCAAAAGTATATACAACAAGAAAAGAATATTTCTAACACCACAACCCGATATATATATTTAAGAGTTAAAAGTAAAGAATTACCCCATTTGACTATGTGAATATATGTGAGTTAAAAGTAAATAATTGCCCCATTTGACTATGTGAATATATATATAAATATATATATATATATATATATATATATACAGACACACATATGGATAATAGCGTTTAGTGCAAACCTCAACGCCAAAAGTAATACACAACAATAAAAAGAACATTTTTAAAGTCACAATCCGATATGCAACCGAGAAATGGAGTAGTCCCGCCAGCTTTTGGCCAGGTCTGTACAATTACTTAACCCAACTTAATTCATTTCTGTGCTATGAAGAATGAAAACCTTAAAGAGAGATGCCATGTATTGGTAAAATAGTTCAGATGGCCTGTTATCTACCACAACGCGTGGAATTATAAAGGTCGTAAAAACGATAATCAAATGATGAAGTGTTATTATTACCTTTTTGTTTGTTACGAATTGGTACTGACGAAAATGGGCATGGGGCGTTACTGTCCAAAGCCGGGGCGATCTCCAATTGGCTAGACCAGATATCGCAGGTTACCATCGCGTTCAGAGGCGAACTGACGCCCTAAATAAGGAAGTGCACGCCGTAATTTTGTAATGTTGGCACTGCCATGGGAACCGAGCTGCAGCGAAACGCCAGGTCAAATTGGCAATAAATGTGCACTGCTTGAAACTTTTGTTTTCATAGAAATAATTTATAATTATTATCAGTGCTTTCCAAATGCTATTATATTTGGGTTTTATAGTAACGAGATTTCAAATTATTCGTGGTTATTAAGGAAATGTTACGATATCCCCAGATTTTGAATAATTGCATTCTAACCTCAGCTTTTTTTCCAAACTATTTTTCGGCTTTTTCAAAATAATGCCAAATACGGGAGCAATGACTAGATAAAAAATTTATTTTATTGAGAAACATCGCAGGAATAGCTAATCATATTTGTTTTAAATGCAAATGAATAATTAAAGTTTTTTTACTTCTTATTCCGGGCTAGGAATATTTATTACTTTTTCTATTTTTTTGTTGTATTTTCAATACTTCATACCAGAAAATATTTTGTAGTTTATAATACAGAGTGTCCCACGTAAAACCGGCACGCCTCAATATCTCATTGTCATTCACGTAAAATGCATATATCACTATATTATATTACTTCCTATATAAAGATATGCAGTTATCTTGTGCTCATTGAAAAAACAGGTCCGATAATACCATTCCTGACACTGCACACCACACGCCTATTTTGAGTGAAGAGCTTTTCATGCACAATTATTGGGTTATCCTTTAGAAGTTAAGAGCGGGTTGCAATAGATAGCCCGTTCATCTTTGTCTAGTTCTTTCAATTCATGCACTGCACTCACACGAAATGCTCAATCGGCCCTGGTGGTGTAGTGGTAACCATACTTGCTTCCTAAAACCCAAGATCGCGGGTTCAAACCCGGCCAGGATTGATGGAGTTTTTCGGGCGTAAAAATCCTAAGTATCCCTTCGTAAGGGTAGTAAAGCTGTGGGTCCCGTGTCGTACATTTACGGCACGAAAAAGAACCTCAAGCCTGAAAGAAGAGGCCTCTGAGCAAAATTTGTTGGTTGTTTCACGCCCTGATTTGAATGGGACGCTGATGACCTGAGATGTTAAAGAGCGTTCGTAAATAAAACAAAGCAAAAGCACGAAATGCTCCATGGCATGATACACCAATTTACTGAGATAATCTCCTTATCGATTTTTGGAGCTTCCCGCTATGTCCATGCGAATTCAACGAGTGCTCAGAATTTGAGGTTTTTTTAGCACACAATTACGAACAACGGAGTGCAGCGTAGCCAAATTCTAAACGTGAACGTAGTGAGGCGTAAATTTTATCGACAGAATGACAATAAGGTCAACCTTTATTTATGAACGCAGTGAGGCGTACCGGTTTTATGTGGGACACCCTGCATAAGGAAACCAAAATAGGCACGTGTTATTCAAATCATCGAGTTCTAAATAAAATAATATCTCTAGTATTAAATAAGTCACCATACGCGGTTCTTCTGCCAAAGTGATGGAAGAATGTGGGTTTCATTTTATGAGGGGGGAAAAAATCATGCAAGAAAGGAAAAGACGATAAACTGATGATGTAATGTCTGTCAAATATGATGGGTGCACTACAGAGCGATAAAGGTTCAATGAGCCACCTCAACTATATGTGGTTTTGAATTATGATGAATATACAATACTGAATTACACTGAACAAAGTAGATAAACTGAGCGATGCAGCGTACCGACTTCCAGGGTAAACCAAGTTTGGTGGTGAATGAACACGCTGGGTGCCGACTTACGAGAGAGAGCAGAAATTAGGAGGGAAGAGAGTAAAATCGAATAGAGCTGGGACTCAAAACTACCTATTTATAGACTTTGAATCTGTAACTTTGGAACGCTTAAGTCCCTCGAACCTTGCAAAAAACGTCGCGTTCATCTCCCTTATTGGCTACACAAGTTTGCCTCGGCTGGTCTAATTCTTTAAGCAACCTCTTCTCTTATACGACGATTTCAAGATCTTGACAGTTGGGGTGGTTCACCTCTAGCGTGGTTTTTTAACTCCCACACACATAAGTAACCTCTGGAAAACGGTAGCGTCTTCCTTAACAAGTCTTTTAAAATGTCGAACAAAAGCACTGCGACCTCGATTCTACAAAGGAAACTCTGTTTTCACAGTCTCACTATAGTCCACGGGTTATACTATCGGCAAACGGCAACAGGCACTTTCCTAAATTACAAGAAGCTTCTATATATATAACATGTGTACAGTAACACAAATTATACATCGTTCATGATTGTTACATATCATGCAAAGAAATACATACATCATCGATGACAATAATAGACAACAACAACAATAATAATAACAATAATAATAATAATAATAATCATAATAATAGTGATAGCAATATTATGCATTATATGAACTGTGACATTATTAGGTTTATAGTAATGAGGGGGTGAAGTAGTCAATACTGCTTCAGTACATATGCATGTACACCCTTTGACAAAAAAAAAAAAAATAGTCATCTCTTGAACGCAAAATTCTTACAAGTCCTACTCACTACAACGCGCGGTTCACAAGGTAAGCAGTAAAACTATGTAGCCACTACAGCAGTTGTGTTATATGGCATGCAGTAAAGACGCTATCTAGTATGTGTGTTTTGTTAGTTCTGTGGCAGGATGTGCAGTGATGCCATGGCTAAGAGTGTGGGTTCATCTCCAAGCATGAAAGGCCTTTTATTTTTAATAAACCTTTGTAACATAATATGAAAAATTAGTTTCGTAATATTGTTTTCCATAAACAGCAAGCTTTGCCGTTAATATATTATAATATTTCCTTCGGCATTTGTCTTATCTAAATGCAATATACTGCACAAGCATTGTCTACACATGTAAGAAGGACAAAAGATGCCTTATGGGACCAAATTCGCGAAGCCTAGGATGTTGTAGCCTCAATATTCTTTAAGGAAGGAAACTTTAAGTTTAGGGTATCTCCCCGGCATTTGCCATTTATGAGGTTGAGGAAAACCTGTAAAAAAAAAAAAAAAAAAAAACCGAAAAAAACCGAAAAAAACCGAAAAAAACGAAAAAAAAAAACAGTTAGAGAGGACAGGCCTGGTGGGAATCGAACACCAGACTACCCGCTGACAAGTCCGCGCCTTAAAGACCTCAGCCACCCGTGTCGGTCAGACATCGTTGAGGGCAGTTATACCCAGTTATAGTTGTTTCTGTTCATGTGTTTATTTAGTGTTTGTAAAAGAATACGTCAGTTTGTGTGTGAGCATGGGTAAATTCATAAAACTCATACGTTAAAGTTTAAAATGATATTAAGGTAACATGATATAATGAACTTATAAAATAATAATTAGATAAAATAAATGTTCATATTTGAACCCCTGTTTCACCTCTACTCTATTGTACTTCTCTTTCCATATGCTTATGACGTTTACAGGCAAAGCGCCCATGCAGTTTGGCAGTCGCTGCATGCGCGTTGTGAATACAGCATTTACGAGAGTTCCCGAAGTTTTCCGATCGACATGTAAAACCAGGCCATGACTATTTTTATTTTTCAAAGGATTTACATATTATGAAAACCTGTTTTCCTCTGTCACAGATATTTCCTTAAATTGACAATTTTTTATTCATAACTGTCCGGGTTAGAGAGTTATGTTTCTCAGTATTATTTTATCCATAATATTTAATAAGATTGTCAAATTTTTTGTTTTGTTTCAAATGTCGTTTTTGGTTGGGTTTGAATATTTCAGAAATTAAATCTTATTAATAGCGAGCAGTTTATGAATTGGTGACCACTACTGAATACAACTATATTTTAACTCTTTTCCTAAAAACAAATGTTACTCAATATAAAAACACTAAGTTGGTAATTTTATATACAAAGAAAACACTATAATTTTAACGCATTTCAATTTCAAAATAAATTTATAGTCACAGTACAACATATTTACAAACTTCTAAATAGGCATGTTTTAATAAATCATAATTTTTCAAGCAATACCTTATATTTTTGAGAGACCCATTTTATTCCAATTATTCTTATAGCCCCCCCCCATTTGAATTTATATTTACTTTATTTTAACTATTAACACTAAAGTTTGTTCAAGCAACTAGACGTCGAGCCAGTCCGCCACTGGAAAGCGAGCCGCGAGGCCTCTCATTGACATGTGACGCAGAATATGTGTAAATACAAGATACACAGGCGGCGATAACTCTGGGCTAATAACAGGTTCCTAATAGCTACGGTATCGTTAGTCCGTTAACTGGATCTATCCGGCTAATCGATGACATAGAAATTAACCCTTCAGAATAAGCCTTGAATTAACTCGGTGTTTTTAGGTTAGCAGCCGAGGGACTGGTAAAACAAAACATCGATGTGCACCACGTTAGCTCAGCGAAAGAGATTTAAATTTTTATGTTGAGAAGGGTAACGTATAGCACGAATAATTATCATATCTAGTACTGCTTATAAATATAGGAAGTATATTACTTTAACTATCCACAAGTCACGACTGCCTCTAGTATTAATAGTATTGTTAATAAGGCTCGGACATGTAACATTCATTGTTCTAATTCATGACCAATAAACGTTGCTCACTTGTTCTACAGTTTCCATGGCTACTAATTGCGATGTATGTTTCAGCGAACGGGAGGCGGCTGTGATGCGAGCCAATAGTTGGTTGTACCACTATTACATGGTACAAAGTAAGTTGCAGTATGGTTTGGCTTACGAGGCCCATGCTACCGCCTCTAGGATGGCCGCCGCAGCTGCAGCTGCCGCCTACTATCACCACCCGCACCCGCCTCCAGCTCCAGCACCTCCTCCCCAGCAACCGCCGCCTCAGCAGGTCATGTCTCCGTATGACCATCACCATCACCCGCACCCGCATCACCACGCCGCCGGCCCTTACCTTCATCCTCATCATCACAACCACGGGCAGATGACTCATCACGGACACCATCATAACGGAACTACCTCCGACACGACGGGAACGGGCAGTCCGGGATTCACGGAAGCACCGACGCCGAATACGGCATATCCGGGTGGTAACGGAGCTGCTGGTGGTGTCGGAGGCGGTGGGGGTGGAGGTACAAATGGGGGAGGGTTCCATCGCCACTCGGGAGGCGCAGGTGGAGAGCCAGAGCCCGTAGACTACTCTCTACACCATGACCACTTACCCGTTGAGGAGGTCCGCACGCCACCCATTATTCCTGTGTCCATCTCGTCGTCATCGCCTATGAAGAGGAGAGCTGCAGGTGGCGGCCATCATGGTGCGGGTGTTCCTCGCGGTCGAAAGTCCCCCCGTTCATCGTCCTCACCTCCACCGCCTAGTGAACAGCTTATTGTGGACCTGGATAGAGGCGGGGGTGGAGGCGGGACGGTCCTGGTGACGTCGTCATCGCCTCTCCTACCTTCGCTACCTCCCCGCGTGCTGGTCAAGGCGCAGATGGCTGTGGATCCAGCGGAACTCATGGAGCAATGGAACCCCAGCCCCCCTTGGTCCGACACGACGGTCCAGAAAGTTCCCGACATCGTCCACCAGGACCTCAGTCCATACGTGACGACGCCTCCTACGCCCACGGGCACACCCGGAGGTACTCTACATCATCACCACATATCCGCGGCTTCTTCGGCGGCTACGGCGTTTACCTTTGACTGGGCACCAGAACAGTATGTTCCAAACTTGCAGCACCATTCCCAGGTGAGAACCTGCGACGAGGAGCACTTCCGGCTGCTGCAGCCTGCCACCATGGCCGCTGGGACGACCAACACTGCGGCCATCGCCACCTCCAACATATCGGCCACCTCGTGGCTACCCACCGAGCACCAGCACCGCCTCTTTCCGCTGCAGCCGCCTCCGCCGCCAAGGCTAATCACTCCTAACTACACCCAGGTCCGGCTTGACCACCCCAGCGATGTCGAACCGCCTCCAGCCAAAGGTAAGCTCTCATATATAGTGGATTTTTCTCTCTTTGTCCATAGTTTTCTAGTCATACTCCCGTTTTGTTTGGTACACAGAATGCATGAAAAGCAACAGGTGATAGCATGAAAAACATAGGACGTGTCATTATATATGAATAGTTAGGATTATAATTGGAATCGTCTTACATCTTGCAGAAAGTTCCTTGACACACGAGGAAAACAATACAAAAGAAATAAACATATAATCATTAAGAAACGAATATTACAGCATCGTTATGAGAGATGGTTTTACATCTCAAAGTGCTCAGACTAAAAGAACATTCTTATCATTGATATCCGCAAATAAATTCACTGATAAATTTATAAACCATGGCGCTCTTTCATCAAAGCCCGCTTTAGTGTGCAACCCCCCCCCCCCCCGCCCACTTTCATCCAACCTCTTCGAATGGTCGCCTTCCTTAGTTAATGCCCCATTAGACTCTGAACATGTGTGACAGCACTTGGAGGTGTCCCATAGCCCTAGAGCCCCTGCTTAATGCATGTAAAGGAATGATTGTATGTTACTGCAGAATACCTCCCGAAAGTGGTTAAATATTTTAAATCAACTGGCGTAGGCATTCAAAACTTACAACAAAGTTAGAAATTACTACAATAAAGAGCCAAAAAGGCTGCCTAACATCGAAACAAACCAAAAGAGCACGCAGTTAGAGCAAGCGCTCCTGAGGCCAGGCGCTGGGTGTTTCGCTCCTTGTTGCTGTCAAGAGACGAGAGACAGGGATCACGTGACGATCAAGGAAAGGGCTGTACAAGCAACCCCGTGACTGTAATGCAAGTAGCGGACACTTGAAATGAAATTGATGCTACTGTCAAAAGTGTGTGTACACGCCCTAGCCACATGTTGTATTGAGCAGTGCAAAATAGAACCATGCGAAAGAACCACGTTGTAATGGAAAAGAATTCATCTTCTAAAAGAGAAGCTTTGAAGACTTGACAACCGGTTTCATAAAACGAAAATATCAAGTATTTCAAGTATTTTGCGAGGAGGAGATACATTCTTAGAAAAAGGTGTTGACACTGCCCAATAGATAGCAATGAGCTTTCATCAGATTTGTGCGGTCCGAAGGTGTCAGACATTCATGAAAGCCATCATAGAATGCAAAGAAGTATGGAGTAGCTTACGTTGATGAAAAATAGATGAATGGCTAGACGTGTTTAAAAATAGGCGAACACCAACCCATGATGACCAACCCTCTCGCAGCATGGCCATCGCTATGCAAAAAGAGTTTTTTTTTCTTTCTTTTTTAAGGGAATTGGATGTCGGCATAGGATACGCAGGTAGCATGTTCACAGAGATCGAAAAGTATCGCCAGTTGTACCTGAATACAAGAAGATTCGTGCGTTGACTTCCATGGCCCCTTTAGAGCGGTATAACGTTGGAGGATTCCTGGCAGGGAATGAAACCATACTTAAGATTTTTAACGCCCGAAAAAAATCCATCGACCCTGGCTGGGATTGAACCCGCGATCTTGGGTCTACAAGGCGAGTATGGTTACCACTAGACCACCAGGACCGACAGAGCCTGAATAAATAAACGTGTTAAATAATATAACCTAACCTAACCCAAGCATCGGGCCTAAAAATCCTAAATATGGCGTCCTTCGGAAGAAAAGTCACTCCGTGGGTCCCGTGTCGTAAATTTATGGCAAGATAAAGAACCTCAAGCCTGAAAGAAGAGACCTCTGAACAAAATTTATCGACCGTTTCACGCCTTGAATTGAATGGGACGCTGATGAACTGAAATGTTAAAAAAGTGTCCGTAAATAAATAAATTTGTTGTAAGTGAGCAAATCTTTTCGATTTAAGCACTTTGTGAAAGAGTCTAATTCATTTAAAACAATTTGATGCAGCCTTTTCTGCCTGATAACTGTATCAGGGCTTTTTTGTTTTGCCCAAAATGTTCAGAAATGATTTTAAAAATGTGACAATTTCCCTGCTTTTAATGCCAAAACAATTATTAAACGAACATAGAGCGTTTTTCCCGAACTACATTTATATAACAATTTTCTTGCTAACATCTCTGAATATAAATGGAAACAAATAAGGAAAAACAAAGAAAACTACAAACAAATAAACCGAACAATTTAACTCAACGCGGCATTCGTTTCGCTCGCAAGTTGCATTTGTACATCTACTATATTACTTGATGATTACTGCAAACTAATGCTTTTTGTGTTTTTCTTTTTATTCTCAGAAAAAAAAAACTATTTTTACAAAGTAAATGTAACTGAACACTACAAAACTACACTTAAGTTAATAAACAGCTCGCCGTAATCCTTGAAGTAATGCAACATAATTATACACTCAAATATCCGTCATCGCCACTTCAGAAGGCATAAAAACGCCACTTTCATTTGCTGTTTGTAGTACTTCTAAGGCTCATACCTGGTTTTTCCTTTTCTAGTTTGCATTTTACGTAACGGAAGCTTTAATACTCAACAACATTAATTACCGAGACCGCATATAAAACACCTAAGCGTAACATAACCTCACTTAAATACCGATCAGCTGTTTCTCTTACCGCCATGTTAATTACCTGCCGGAATACTGACGCATGCGCAGGAACTACAATGCAACCGAAACAAATAACAGAACAGTTGAAGTACGTTCACCCGACATTCCTGCGTCCATCCCTTATAAAATATCCGCGCGGCCTGTCATTAACCGAGATGGGTGTAATTCCGTACCGGTAACGGCGAAGTATACAAAGATGCCGCGGAGTTGACCGTTCCATCATTTGTTTCGGCGTAATTAACAAAAGAAATACGGCGACCAAGCTTATTGTGCTATTGTAAATACCACATATGATGAGGTTAGGATGCAGCAAACAGACACCCTTGCGTTTTACTTCATAATCGCGGTTAAATAAAGGAAATAATTGTAATCTTGAATACAGTTCCATTTTTGCTTGAACATTATACTATAATGCTGGAAAACCTAAATTAACGAAACATTGCTGCATGAAGCTTTATATCTAGGAAAACAATGTCAGTTTCAAATGTCCAGTTGCCCCCAGTAGTTGGAGCAAACGACACTACAGTGTTTATACATTATCTTCAATGCTGCAATAATCACGTTCAAATTAAGGATTATTTCCATGGTACCACAACAAACTTTGAGGAATTGTACTGAGTTTTAACCTTCATTGTCTAGGTGACTACACACTAATACAATATTCCAGGAACTTGGCATATTGCTCCCATGTTGCAGAAATACATGCTGCGACACCTGCAGTCTCACTTTTTTACAATTACAAAGGGCTCAACGTTCTTCTTTCCTCGATGACTCTCTTGGGTTTAAAAACAAGTTGTTATCCTGAAAATGCTAATTGACTGATTGTGTTATTCAAGTATTCAACTATTCAGTATTAACTGCTACGCTCATGCTCAGCTAACCAATCCTCCTATCAAGTCTTTACCAGCCGTTTGACGTCATTACTAAATGGATGGTTCATGCCATTCAAAGCGTAACGAAATATTATATTGCGAATGTCTTTATGAGTTCCAATTTCATCGAGTTTTAAAAGGTATTGCATGAAATTTAGGTGGACACCAGAACTGGATCGCCGTCTCAAGGTATTTTCTGGGACAGAAAATGTTTTAGCAGCTGTATCCAGTGGCATCTCCTCTACCTTCACCGATTTTATTGCTAAGTGCATTTTCCCCCCGCCCATGAACGATCACTGATTTTTTCTCGATTTCTCCGATTTCTCACCATGAAATAAAAAAAAAACTACTTAGTTGAGTTGAATTACGAGAGGTTATAAAATGAATACCCCTACAGAAATATCGGAAAAATTAATGAAATATATTGCACTCAACAATAACATTCATTTGTTCATACAAGTTCTAGAAATGTGCTATAAAATAATACAATCCATAAGCGCTTTTTTCGCCCACACACACCGCCAGGGGTGGCCGAGGTCGTTAAGGTGCGGACTCGTGAGCCGGAGGTCTGGGGTTCCAATCCCGCTAGGACCGTCCTCTCTAACGGGGGTGTTTTCCAGGTTTTCCTCAATCCTCATAAACGGCAAAGGCCGGGAAGATGCCCTAAACTTAGGCCTGGAACGTTTCCTTTCTTAAAAAAAAATTCGTTCCCAGTATTTAATTTCATGTATCACTAGTGTTCACCGCCTGTGGTGCTTCAGTAGTAAAAACGGGCGTTAAACACACATCGTCATGTCCGTTCGTCCCCTAGATTTTATTTACAAAATATCACCATAGATGGCAGCAGGAAGCTCACCAGACAAGCAAGCCATGTGGTTAGTTATTCCCAAAGCATGGCTTCAAAGAAACATTTCAACATGTGGTAACATTATTTTTTAAAACAGTTTTTTTTACAGTCAAGGTGAAAGAAAGGGGCAAATGTCTTACCTGCTATACTAAATGAGTGGATGGACGCTGTTACTTGAATATTTTTATTGATAATTCCTGCCGCACTGCCCCCACAATCTACTTTAACATACCACAGTGCAGAAAGTGGAACTGCCAACATAAAATGTAAAACATCCCTAAATGTCTTAAGAAATGTTCGTTTGCCCCATCCTTACCCTATGTTTGTACAAAAGTGTTTTTTCAGGCAATTTCAATCGGCGCAAACTTGTAGGTATTAGGAACACGTAATCTGATCTACTGTTTCGATATTAACACAAATGTTACAATAGTTCAACACCTTATTCCATTTGTATTATTATGCCTTAAATTTTAACACTTACAATTAAAAATATAAAGATAAAAATTTCGTATTGTGTCTTGAGGGCAAAGGTCTCCTAACAAGTAGGGAAAGCTCGCTTTTTCCTAACATGGTGAGCTACTCCACGCTAGTTGTTCGTATGCTGTTTAAGACACCGACTGATTTGTTCTTTGTTTACTCCATTTCTCACTGCACTAGTTGCTTCTCGAGAGATTTCCATTTTTTCTCCTCCTCTTGCTATTCTTGATCTGCATGTTCCTTGAAGAGGTCTGTTCATCTTCTTCTGGGTCCGCCTTGTGTCCTTTTTCGTATCCTAGAGTCCCACATGGAACTTTTGTAGGTCTATCTATTGTCCTGCATTCTTGCGACGTGACCGCTCCATTGCCATTTGCTTCTGTTGTCCGATATAACTGATTTATTAATGCTAGAGGTATTTTGTCCTTCAAAGTTATTCCCAGGATCTTGCGTTGCATTTTTCTTTGGCATATTTTATTTTGTTATTTTGTTTTTCTGTTATCGACTATGTCTGGCACCCATATAGTAATGCAGGGCATACACAGGTTTCCAGCGTCTGGAATCTGATTTTCTTATTAGTGTTTGGTCTAACAATATAAACTTGAGGGCCCAAAAAGCTCTCCAAGTTAAACATATACATTATAATTCTTCTTCCCGTTAAGTTCAATGCAAATGATTTCAATTAACTGTTTCACATTTCAATCAACTACATTTTATGACATGTCAATTGCTGGCTTCGCATCAATGTCAAACGTCAATGACTAGCTTTTCATTGTTGAACACGAATTTTTCTGTAGACTTTGCACGAAATGTGGTGCCGTTCCATACGTGAGACAAATTTAAAAATAAATAATTTCTAAGTATAGTATATTATTTTTTAAAAAAAATTATTTGATTAGACAGTTTTAGGCATAAAAAGGCAGAAATAGTTATTGACCTTCATATAGTGTATATATATATATATATGTATCTATATACATAAACTTTAACAAATGTTCTTTTCTTTTACAGATTCGCGGGATAGCAGCGGAAGATTATGAAGAAAATAACAAAGAGGGAGAAAGGAACAGAAAAAAAAAAAAAAAAAGAATAACGTCCAGACATTTTCTCCTTTGTATGTTCTTCCTCCAACCCCCAGCATAACATTAAAGTATGACATATTGTCAACAACGACTGTGATGCCATCTATGTATACCGTAATGCTACTAAACCCACGGCTGGCTCGTGCAATAATATTGTTATCAGTTTCCCTCATCGTCAACCGCGTGCGCACGCGTGATGTGACTCCCAAAACGCGGAAGGAAGCCCCGATGTTATCGCAGGAGACCCTTCTCGTGTTATTGGTCGCTATCGGCCGCGGAGATCGAACCAGATGCCGGGAGGTACACATTGTGTGCTACAAGTGACTTTATCGTCGCGCATGGCGACTTCAGAGTGGAAAATAAACGTGTGCTGTGCAAGAATAAGTGATTTAAATGCAATAAAAATCTTAGTGTAAAAAAATTCGAGTGTTTTAGTGATACCAAACCATCTACTTAGTTTTTAACAATGTTTTATTTACAAATCAAGGTAAGAAATGGTAGAAAATGTTTCCTTTTACTATTAAAACGCATTTTTATAATCTACATCAACATTTCTTGCATTACGCAATATTCACGTTTCCTTAACATTGGAAACAATTGATAAAACAAATCAAATATACAAAAATTTTGCAACAGGGCCGAATATGTCACGACATTTACACTTTCTATTAATGGGGGAACTAAATTGCATCACATCTTAGCGTATTGTACAGAAAAAGTAGTTATTCACACTAAGAAACAGTGTTTTTAAAATTAATAGACGCTTTGCAGCAACAACAGGCATAAAACCAGAAGTAGTTTAGACTCAATCGCAATGAATGTGCATATGTTAATGTGAACCTTAACGCAATGCTATGCAACGTATTCACGCAAAACATTGTTGCGAGCGGTTTGGATTATAAAACAGAAACGCTAAATGCAGAAGCGACGGTATATAAAGCAGATTGGCGTAAAAATGTTTTATAATCGTGTATCTTTGCAGACAAATCACTTGGCTGGGCAGGATAAATTTCCAAACTGCTAATTAGTTCAGGAATGGATTACATGTTTTCGTAATACACTACTGAAAATATTTATTTCACTATATAGCAATTTTTTTATTTTTGAAATATTCCGTAAGGCTATAAAAATTAAACTATAAAAATTAATTTTGTTTTCACTTTTTTTTACAGTTTAGGTATTTTAAATTCAAAGTTTATTCAAAGTATATTTTTGTTGACAGTAAATGTTTACATATATCTTGATATATTAAGTAACTAAATGTCATTAAACTGTATTTTGCTGCTATAGTTATATTGATTAATAATCGTCCAAGAAACTTGCATCATCCAAAATTGCTGGCAGTATGCACTTGCAAGTGGCTTCTTCCTTTTTTCTATTCTTTTCTGTTCTATTATCTTTCTGCATTTCTCAGTAGGTTTAGATGTTTCCAAGAATGTAAAGAAGGTTTTTAGAAAAAACGTCAACTTAAAAGAAATATTTATTTATTTTTAAAGATAATTTTATAAGAACATATTAATTAAATAAAAGCCTGCAGTGTTTCTGCTAGTACAAAGTACTTCCACTATTAGCAGTAAATCATCTTCTAAAACTATTTTTATACACTTGCATTCAATGTTCTCGCTATAAAAGTAAAGTTGTAACCATACTTGTCCCGTAGACCCAAGATCGCGGGTCCAATCCCGACCAGGATAAAAATCCAAAGTATGGCTTCCTTCGGAAAGAAAGTAAAGCGATGGGTCCCATGTCGTACATTTACGGCACGATAAAGAACCTCAAGCCTGAAAGAAGAGACCTCTGAGCAAAATTTGTCGGCCGTTTCACGCCCGGAATTGATTGGGACGCTGATGACCTGAGATGTTAAAGAGCGTCCGTAAATAAACCAATCAACAAAAATCTATAAAAATAAAGAATGCACTCCCTTACTACAGAGTGAACAATCTTTCACGCAACCGGATTTGCCCGGGGCGGCCGGCGAGGCTGGCTGCTGTGTCGGCGGTCTACTACTTGCGCAAAATTTCAACTCACCGCAGCAGAGGGGAATTAAACTCCCTTCCTCCGCCTACATAACTTAGTGGATGTATCTGCAACATTAGCAGCTGCTGACAAGAGCTTTGTCATGCAAGGCAATTGCCCACCTTCGTCTCTTTTGCGCCAATTTGCAAGTCGTGTATTCCATGAAATTCCTGTTTTCACCCTTTAGTCACAACTTTTGTGAGCAAAATCACATGTCAGTAAGCATGACTTTCACATAACTGAGAGAATGTCACAATTTTTTCGTGAGTGAACTTTAACGTCAACATTTGCTGGAGTAAAATTTCAATTCTAGCTGGTACCTGCGACCCCACTTTTCGCCTTGTGCAATGATGCATTGCAGAAAAGTGAACGGTTCAAATACACTCGGCCACAGATATCGGTACCGTTTTGAACTTCTGAAAGGTGGTGAGCGATTCACCTCCTGGAAAAGTTTCTCATTCCTAGATGGTTTTAAGTGCCTTTAAAGAAACATCATCAATTGAACACAAAACCATCGTTGGTTGATTTTAAACATGTCATCTTTTTGGGCAATATGCCTTTCACCCGTGGCATGCACAGATCGCTCAGTTTCTAAAGGGCACTTGTCTTTGTGCTGTTGAACAGGACAATCAGTAATCCCGCTCGGCACTGCAAGCAGTCTATTTGAATTTTCGCAAAACAAAGCTGCCCTAAAGTGCAAATGCCAGTTTAGAGCTATTCGTTGTTGCACTGCTGCCACTGCCAACGGTGGAAACTTGTATGCTTAACTGACAACGTTCAAAAGCTGAATGGGAAGTTATTAGACGTGGGGCTTGTATTTCTCTTGAAATTAACTTTTGATTCGTCTTGAATGACTTTATACCAAAATTCTTCCGTCTAATGGGCATATTTCTCATCCCTTTCTTGAAATTTTTTATTTAAAAATAAATTGATGTCTGCTATTTGAAAATCTGTTACTGATGGTTAAAGTAGAAAACACTATACCAGTAAAACCCGATTTTTCAGACACCGTCACTTTAAACCCTCAGTAGACGACATTTCCCAGTTTTTTTGTTTTGTTTATTTATTTTGACCAAATAAAGTGACAAAACTCTAATCCTGATGCAACGAGTCGGAAAGAAATATCCTGAAAAGACAGGGCGACACATGGCTTAGGAGTTGTTAAAGCAACAAATTGTCTACTTTGCATAATACTTAAGTGTAAAATGAAAATCAAGTAATTTTGTTAAAAATTGTTAGAAAAAAGTATTAAACTTCTTTATATGATGCAATAAATATCTCCAGTAGTGTATAATTAGATACTGAAATATAAATAAAACGGCACAATTGCTTCTGTAAACATACCTGTATTATCGAAATGTTCTTTATAGCAAGAAACACATCAGATGCGTCGAGATGGTAAACGGGAGTGTTTTCTGCAGTAGTAACAGCTGATATTCTTTAGTATTCAAAACAGCTGAAGGTGACTATTAAAGTTTGGTATCATGGCGAGTGTGTGCGTGTGTGTGCGTGTCTGTGGGATGTGACGCGAGGGGAGGTGAAGAACTGACATCCGTAGAGAGCTCATTTGTTGTAACACGGAAATATGTGAAAAATTCATCTTTCATTTTTCTATATTTTAATAATTAGATATTTTTCTACTTTGCATCACACATTTATTATGAATTACTTCATATACATATACACAAACATAAGTACAGTCCTTAACCCCTAACCCTCCTCCCCAACTCCCCTCTCTTCTGTGTAGCCATTAATCTTCTTTGTGGGATCTTCTATTAAAATATTCCCGATTTGTGTGTGTAGATCTCATGCACCAACACTTCTAGACAGGCGTTCAACCTTCCGTTGGATTTCAGATATTGTGGTGATAAATGTTTGAAATCTCCGTTTCCCTGCATTCTGGCAGAATATGCCTCCGTGTATCGCTTTCTTAGCACAGCGGGACAAATTTATTTTATTTCTTTTCCAAGTGCCTAATCTGAGCAATGAGAGACCACGTTTTTCTTCTCACCTACAGACACCTAACCCATTTGAGCCTGCAAGCTAAGGGAGACCTTTTCTGTGCATTGTGCCTCAGTATTTTCTCTGTCTATATCGCGCAAAGGTGCGTTAAGTATCATAGAGATATTGCTGGTAATGTTCTGTCCTTTTAACAAAATATATTCCAATACAATGTCTTCTAAGGTTTCCCTTATTTTATAAGCTCAGCGCATATCGCACCCTTCCCTTATTTGCTTGATCCCCCCCCCCCACATATTATTTCTTAGTCAATACTTTTTTTCAATTTACACTTTCGTTATAGATACCAAACTCAATTCTGTACCTCTTCCTATCTGTACCACCTGTTTCAGAAACTGTGTTTGAACCTGATCCAGTTCCTTGAAATTTCCCACTCCCAGATTGCGACCCTTTACTGATAGTTGACCTAACAACCGCCCTCTACTTTATCTCCATTGCTCTCAGCGGTGTTGCTTATTTTTACCAACACCTTCAATGTCTCTACATTTGTTTAATATGCACTTACGTTCTTTTTTGCCTAACCCTCGCGAATTTCTCCACGTTTTAAAATGCCTGACCTGCATACTTTTACAGTGACATCATAAATCTTTGGTATTCCAGATTTAATTTTATTAAGAATAGAGTCAACTTCTTGAAACCCGATAATTACGATTACAGCATGGAACCTCTTAAATTATGGTCTCTAAATGTTCTTAGCCATTCTACTTTTATTGCTTTCATATAAGTGCTCTAATATTTAGTGGTATAATCTATAGCGATACAAATAATATGTTTTAAGAAAAAATAATCTGAAATGTTATTTGTAAATAGCATTTAAAATATAAATGTAAAAAAAAAAAAAAAAACATAAAAAATCGGCTCCCAACCAACTAGGTGATTTTTTTCCTCTATCACAGCATTATATTTATAACGCTTTAAAGTTTAAAATAACTTTTGAAAGACCCTAAATAATAAACCCCCACTCACATCAAAATCTGTAAAATCTTGTAAACTGTTAGACAAACCAATTCGCTTTTACAATTACAAAAAGAAGCTTTCCACACTCCAGTGGTGCCAGCATTCAAAAAAGAAATGTAGCGAGTTATCTTAATTTGATCACAACTGCGCCATCATACCCTATCCATATTCAAGGGACACTGGGAGTGAATTTTCCAGTTCCACTTTTTGTATGAATATTTCTGAAACTTTTAATTAATATGCATACCAAATTTCATTCAAATTTGATAAATATTTTGTGAACTATAAATTATTTAATTAATTTTTATTACGCAAATATGTAGCATAATCAAAATGTCCCGAGAGGCTTGAGAAAATTGGTTGGCATTTTTGAAATTGGAGCTTTGAATCGCATACAAAAATTGTATAGAAAAATATTTTAAATACATTTGATGAGTGAACTACGATAATTTTTTAAATCTATAAGACGTTTTAATCTTTAAAATTAATCAATTTTTATAGAAAATATTTTTTTTAATATTATTAGTGTAGGCATGTATTTTGTTTCGGAGACTTCTTCACATTCTGGGACATTTTAATTTAATTTAAACAAAAATTGTTAGCTTTGGGACTTTTTGAATGTGCGAAAATAAAGTTTTGAGAAAAACTCTTGTTTTATAAAAACGTATGATGGGGAAAATTTGTGATTTAAAAGGACAGGCGAAACTATTTAAATGATTGTAGAGCTTGACGGGAGAAGTGTGGAAATGTTGACTCTCTGTGGACTCCCAAAGGTTCAGGAACCATTTTCAGAAAAAAAACCCGGTTTTTTGACCGATTTTGGGCGAAAACTCGCCCCCAGTGTCCCTTAAATAATCAATTTTCATTAACTGTAAGTAATTTTACCTCATCTAAAAAAAATGCTATTAATTACTGCTCAGGCATTAACAACGCTTAAATTCTAAAAAGAGATTACGATAGATCTTTCAAAGACACTTGTTTAATAAAATATTCAATAAACTGTATTAAAATACCTTCTGTATAACTACCGACTGTGGGCGGCTTGCATAATCGGCACTTGCTAGCGCGTTTACCGAGAAGCGAGCTTTGAATCTTTCCCTATTTCTGAAACGCAAAGAGTACGTGGACCAAACAAAAGATTCCGGATAAGCTGCGCGAGGTCACACTCCTGCCCAAAATATTTCCCCATAATTCGGTATTTTGTATGCCCTTGCCGCCGGATTCCATCCCGTCAACTGTCTTCGGCATTACATAAGGAAAATAAAAAATTGTACCATATTTCAATTTAATCTCCAAAAATTTCAAGTCTTTGAATTAAAATGTCATCACCTTGAAAAATTAGTTTCAACCCTTTTTCCCGCAAAATATTCTAAAACAGCTTCCTTCACCTGAATGTCTTCATTAAATTTTCTTCTCTTGGGCACAAAAACTGATAACATTATAAATACTACGCTGAGCTTGTTGTGAATAACTTTATTACCTTTACGTTCCATCTTGTGTATATACCGCCACGGGTGGCCGAGGTCGTTAAGGCGCAGACTCGTGAACGGGAGTTCTGGGGTTCAATTCCCGCCAGGACCGTCCTCCCTGACATTTTTTTTTTTTTTTCCAGATTTTCTCCAGTCCTCATTAATGGAAAATGCCGGGAGGTACCCTAAACTTAGGTCTGGAACATTTCCTTCCATTAAAAAAAAATAATAATCATATCCACCGCCTGTGATGCCTCAGCAGTAAAAATGGGCGTCAAACACTAATAAAAAAAAGCCCTACATACAAACGTGAAACAACTCGTATATCTAAACCCGACTGTACCATGTTTACCGACGTTTTCCTCCATTTGCATTGCCTCACCGCACTAGTTCGCATTCTTTTCGCGGATCCACTCGCCGTGGTCGAGTAGTAGCGTCCAACGAACCGTAGGTGCTTGTATAATACGCTAGGTCTCGATTTGTTACTAGATATTAGATTAGAGTTTTCACAATAAGCTATAAAATATATACATTCAACAATAAATAAGATAAAAAGAAACAAATAAACATAATATAAATATAAATACCAGAAGAATAACTTAAAATATGTTACAAATGCATATAAAATATTAAAAAATGTCTCATTATGAATGATACACAGCTCTATTCAATCAATTTGTTTCCCCTAAACCTTCTCCAGGTTGTCAGTATATGTCCTGATTTTCCTTCCTCGCATATCTTAATTACACAACATGCCCCAATCTGAACCTCGCGAGCTCCTGTCTAGTGAGTTTAAGTCCCTATTTTTACATACCGCTCCATCCCCCATTCAGGTTTTAGTCCCAGATGTATATTGCGCAAGTCTCTGCTGCCTATTCATATCCCTCAACTAGTTCTTAACCTTCCTCGATGCGCTCTTTCAAATACCCTGACCCTCCATCCAAATGGAGCTCAGCCCTGCTGTTTCCAGTCTCTTTCTTAATTTGAATGTCCATGTTATGTTCCCTCCCAACCCCAGCTATTCATGATATCACAAAGTTTGGCTTACATCAATAATTCCCAAGCCTACTTCACTACTCTGATTTTAAACTTTATGGTCGCTGCAGACCCCGAATTTCTTCTTAATTCCGCAGTTCGCTGTGCTCCTTCCCAGCCTTCCTTTCCCTTAGTCAAACAATACTCATATTACTCTCTCCATTAGGGCGTTGAGCGATTGTTGAATTAAACAAGCAAAGAAAAGGCTGTTTTTCGCGTTAAAGTATTTCCAATTTGCGCTGAACTTGGTCAGACAGAAAATTTATGAAACCTACTCTTAACGTCGCTTAGAAGTATTGACCACTTTCAAAAATATACAGGGGTGAACAGCAAACCAGTTGTTTACAAAAATTATGGCGATATTGCTGTTCCAAATATTGGGTAAAATATCAAATTAGCCATTAAACTACGTCAGTAAATCAATGTTTTTTTTTTGTTTTTTTTTTTGTTTTTGTTTTTTTTTTTTTTGCCAGAAATGAGCTCTGTACGAATGTAAGTTAACACTTCGCCAACCTGGATCTCAAAAAGAAAGCTCCGTCCACTTCAGTATTTTCGAGTTTTCAGCGGAACGGATGAGGGAGGTGCTGTAGATAGTGACGTTGTTAGGTTACGTAATTAATTATTGTTAAGTATAGACTAGAGCATGTTAATTTATTTGATATTTACTGTAGTGTGTCCCCTTTAGGACTGTTTAACAGGTGTATAGAGTTTCCAGGTGCCAAAAACTACAAGATTATGCCTCCAGGCAATAGACTCCGTTGTACTGACCTATTACGTAAACAAATTATGTGCCCTTTTTGACAAAGCGATATTTCTGCTGAAAACGTCTACAATAACTTTTCAAAGTTACAAAAAAAGAAAAAAAATCAGTTAAAAATTTGCAACAGGATGTTTTAGGATATATCAATGTTAATTTTTTTGACAATATTCTGTTGTTTAAACACGACCTCGTTTTGCATTCCAAAACTGTGTAAAGCATTTATTTTTATAAACACTGTGATGGGAATAAATAGTTGGCCTTTAGCAAACCAAGTGACCCGTTCAACTGTGTCATCCCCATATACTTAGGAAGGCCAATGGCGTTTCCATCTTCAGTAAGAACCCAGCTTCTGAGCAATATACAGGATACGGGAAAATAATTATAAATGATTTATTAGTAGACAGGGGTCACAAAATAGTCAACCACAAAGATATATGTGTTTATGCGTCTTCAATAAGAAAAACACTATCTTACATTAAACAAATCATTTATCCTCTCAAATACGTACATATCATAATATTAATTTGTTCTAGTTTGGGTACATTAGTTAACAAAACGGCTTACATCTTCCATACTGACTAACAATGCATGACTTTTGGTGCAACCTGCTTATGACCTTGATATACATTTGAGTGCCTATGAACACACGTCACATCTCAGCGTATCTGTGATGTTGATAAATATCGATGTCTGTAGCTCCAAATTGAAGCGTGTGAGAGTATTCGTTCCTCCTTCTCAAAATACTTAGTGTCAAGCCCCCTTTGTACTCGTAAATTGTTTTTATATATTTTTTACACATTCTGTATACTATCTCGCGCCGAAGGCTAGTTTTAGTTAATCACAGGAGCGAGTTTTTTTTATAAAGTTTTCAAATAACATTTCCTCTTAGTAGAGCTCTATGCAAACATTTATTTTCGGTGTTTTTGTGCATTAATGTGCCTTTGAAAAAGCGAGAAGGCTCAATAAAATACGAGAGAAGATCATTAAGTACCTTAAATAGAGAGGGTGTGAAATGAATTAAGTTATTGATACAAATATTTTTCTCAAGGTAATTACGTCTAACTTTAGGTACTTTTCCCATCCTTTCATGGGAAAGAAAACCATTCGCCAAAAAACAAAGCAAGCAAATGAAAATCGCTCGGACAAACGTTGCGTGCAACTAAGAAAAAAACAGTTCAATGCAAAGTTTATCGGAGGAAGGTACTGAGTCTATAGTCTAGAGTCTCTACCGCCATGGGTGACCGAGGTCGTCGGTCCTGGAGGTGTAGTGGTAGCCATACTTGCCTTCTAAATCCAAGATCGCGGGTTCAATCCTGGCCAGGACCGACGGATTTTTTGGGCGTAAAGCCATGGGTCCGGTGTGGTAGATTTATGACATGTAAAAGAACTTCAAGCCTGAAAGAAGAGACCTCTGAGCAAAATTTGTCCGCCGTTTCACACCCTGCATTGAATGGGACGCTGATGACCTGAGATGTTAAAGAGCGTCCGTAAATAAACCAAATAAAAAAAAATCAATGATCGAGGTCGTTAAGGCGCGGACTCGTGAGAGGGAGTTCTGGGGTTCGATTCCCACCAGGACCGTCCTCCCTGACTGACGTTTCTTACTGGTTTTCCTCAGTCCTCATAAAAGGCAAATGGCAGGGAGGTATCCTAAAGTTAGGCCTGGAACGTTTCCTTCCTTAAAAAAAATCCTTTCCCAATATATCATTTTATTTCATGTATCATCAGTGTACACCGCGTGGTGCCTCAGTAGTAAAAACGGATGTTAAATATCATTTAAAAAAAACTTTACGGTGATCGAATTCGTCTGCATAAACAATCAGAACGACCATATCTGACCGTTAGGTACGGTTTTAGGAAAAACTATCTTTGAGTTCCATAACCAATTGCACACGTTTTATTAACGGCATTTGTATCCATGGTAATTAACGAAATTTCGGCAGAGGGCGGATGTCGAGCTAAAGGGCGAGGTGATCTCATGACTGGCATACCCGGATACCAGGGTGTGGCTGTCAAAAGACAGTTCCGTTCCGTTTGCACAACCAGGGGTTTAATTTCTACGCACGTCAAATATCAACAAATTATACCTTAATTAGAAACAGCTCCGCCGCCCAATCACGAAGCACCATCTCGTCAGGCAGTTGAGAGAATTACGACCGTAGGCGTGCCACGTGCTACCACTTACCCCCACCCCTTTCCAAAATGGTTCAGTGTGACCAAATTAATTTGCCTCAACACGTTCTGAACTCCATCAAGTTTCACGTGCATTTTATTTGGGATATAATTATTAAAACACTTTTTGAAATTTGTTAAATATCCATATTTGAAAAGTAAAGGCAATCAATCAGATGTTCCACTTCCGTTGTTTTGGCAACGTCTATTTCTGAAGACATGACAGACATTAACGGATATGTTTTGATAGACCTTAAAATAATGTAAATCATATTTTCCTATTACAAATGTTTTTTCTAATTATTGCTCCTTAATTTTTTGGTTAAATCATCAAAAACTGCATATTATTGGCCTGTGATGAAATAAGCGCCTCTCATTGTGTGTTTTTTTGCACTGGCATCCAAAATGGCATTCAAAATGCCACATCACTACGAAAATTTTCCAAAAATGTATTAAATATAATATTATAACCTTCTATAAGGTTGGTAATGCTGCCTATCAACAGTTTCTGCTTCTATGGCTCTGGACCATGGGCTGCAGCAGCGACCTCTGCGCACTCTACCTCCGTCTTACGACTCCATTGATAGAGGGCAGTATTGCAAAGTACCCCATCACACGGTTTTGTAGATCGAAGAACGCCACCTCTCCATCAGACAGCTCCTCTTATACTCACCAGGCTAGGTGAACCCCGTTCCAGTCCTCCCTAACCTTAGGACATTTCCTAAGCAGGTACTAGGATTCGAACCGGGTTTAGGTATATTAAATTCCCTTGTTTTTGTAAGCACAGCAAGAAATAAACACTAGGAAAGAGAACATTGGACACTAAGAAAGTTCTTAAATTTGGGAGTAAAATTATTGAAGAAGACATATTTGTATGCCATTTTTATCAAAGTAATTTCACAAGAGCGTTTGAGATACCGATAAATTCACGACCGCTGGAAAGCTCTCGAGTGATATTTTACGCATAAAATCAGAATTTAAATATAATTACCCTAAACATGGCTTACAATATTGTAATAATTGTATATTTTAATTTTGAATACTTAAACTTTTCTAGCCATCTTGCAACGATCGAATGTCGATTGTCAGTAATGCTAATAAAGAAGAGGCAAATACAGATTTGGGACTACTTCATGAAGAGAATAAAAGTAATATATGTTTGAAATTCCTGAACAATATTAACACTTGTATAAAATGTTATACTAACCTATTCAGAAACCGTGAAACTGAAATAGTCGAAAGTCGACTGTTACAATTGCTACCGCTGGGTTTACTAATACCAACTGAGAAAAACAAAACAGAGGTAACATTTTACCATTTTGAACAACGTGTTTATAAAAATTTATGGTTGCTTAGGCAGATACTGTTGCATAAAAAATAAAATGATATCAGACTGTTTGGCTGAATACGCCAAAACGATTGCTTGAATGAATACACAAAGTTAAATATACAATAACTGAAAACACAGAAAAGTGGTCCGTATATCATGCTCAAGAGTTATGTAGTAGGGATAGCACGGTGTTGGCTACACTGACCACGAGACAAATGTACTTCGCGTGATTAAAGGGCTCGGAATATTGTGTTAAAATGTTTTTAGTCGCAATTCTTATTACTAGCACGTTCTAGTTCTTTATATATTAAATGAAAATATGAAAACACAACCTGATCAGGTGACCTGGACATATAAAAGAACTATAAAGTTCCACTATTAAAATAATAACCACTAAATACAATTAAAAACATTATATAAAACAAATATTTCGAGTAGGAATGCTCTTTTTCATATAAAAGGCACAAGTTAACATTCGTTTTATAATGTGTTTTTAATTTTTTTAGTGGTTATTCTTATTTTAACAGTGGAACGCTCTACTTTTATATATATATATATATATATATATATATATATATATATATGTTTAAATAATGAAAAACGAAGTAACTTTTGGAAAATTAACTAAAATAACAAGAATTTAGAAGTAGAAATGGATAAAAAAAAAAAAAAAAAAAAAAAAAAAACATACGAGCCGGTTGTATAGAGTTATATCGAGTCTAGAGCATAAAACTAATTATCAGTTATGTCTAACTTGGAAAATTTGGTGTATAAACATTAATCTAAGATTATTACGTCTTAACCTAACTCGTGAAATTTCACAAGTTAAAGCACTAACTAGAGTTAAGTAATTGTTAAATAAAACATTCCCCAGAGTACACAAACATAACAAGTGCATTTATAAATAAAATGCTGAGTCACATTTATTTTAATTTCATGTAAATAAAGTTTCTTCAATGTTTCACTTTTCATTTCCGCGTTCAATTATAGGTTATGTTAGGTTATCCTTACGAGTGTTATATTGTACAGATTTCTGATTATTCTTCTATTTCATCCGATGATGAATTTCACTGTGCTGTTCGTGTGTTTCATGATAGAGAAAGATACAACCCTAGAACTGGATGACAAATAATTCAAAATGCGATTTTGCTTAGCAAAAGATGTCGAGGGACTGAAACAGATATTGCGTCTCCGATTACAATCACGAACTAAGCGATACCATGCTTTGAATTCCATGTTCATGAGGTTCCATGCGAAAAGGAACTTCCAAATAGTTACTGGATATGTATTAAAGTGGAGAAAGGAACGACCAGCAGAACCATCCATAAAGTTAGGCGTCAGTTCATTAAAATGTCAACCGCATTGGGTGATGTACGGGAAGTAATGCAAGGCTTCTGTAACATTCACACCTTTCCTGGAGCCTACACATACATGGGGAATAATAATCCAGAAGTCTCAAGAATAGAATTGTATCCTTTGGCAATCTCTTTCCCCCGTGTATGTTCTTAATCTTTATTAGAAAACGTGTTTATTTCCATATATTTTAGGACCAAATCAATAATAATAGCGTTCTTACGTTTGCTAAAATTTGTCATTCGCATTTGCTTTGACTTTTCCTCGTCCATGTTTGAAGAGAAGGCGGAAAAATTGAATAATTATTGATTTTCTCAGGTTAAACAGTTTAATATCATCACGCTCTAAAAACGAATTTCTCTATTAATTCCCGATGTTCCCATAGGCTCGACGGTTACTGCAAACTCAAGGTTAGGTAGTGTTTTATATAATCGCCGTTAGTCACACAATTAAAACTCTGCACTTCTTCAAATGCTTATTATATATATATATATATATATATATATATATTCATTCTTTGGTCCAATGCCTTAACCCTATAAATGAAAGTAATTCATTAACGATAATGCAAAAGGGCATGTAGTCCTTGCCACTTAAAACTATCTAGCATCTATCTCTCAAGTAAGGAAAAAACCCGAAAAAAAACTTACCCAGAACTTGACCTAACCGGAAATCGAACCGAGAACCCCCGGATTAATACTCGCAAACCCTACTACTAGACCAGGGAGGCTATTTGTATGACTGTTTCAGCGTTTTATTAATTTCTGCACCTCTTGTGTGTTATAATTTGAACTATATTGTTCTTCATGAGTTACTTTATTTTTATAATCCCTTTGAGCAACAAAATTACCGAGTAATTTATTCAGGAATCAAAAGATGTTTTGTTGTGCCAGTATTTACGCCGTTCTCGCAGGGAGCGCGCGGGAGCCATAACGGTAAAGGTTCCAGAAATAGCCACACCTCACTGCGACATTCGGTGCACGTCTAAAATGTTGTCTGTCTCTTGAACTCTTTCAAATACGATTCATTCACCATTTTTACGACTTTTCTTCGAAAGCCTCTCCCTGCCTGCATATTTATGGCGCCTGCAAATGCTCAAAGGTATGCCACTGTTTAGAGGCGTTCATTGAGGGGAGGAAAACACCCTTCAAAGTGAACTTGACGGTCCCCTGCAAGATATCTGTACTGGAATTTCGAGTTCTCTTTATTTTGTCACTGAAAAAGTTCCAAATAATTTTTAGCGTTCGATTTATCAAAATTTGTCAGGATTACAACTGCGGAAACAGTATAGCCTGTGCATTAAATTTTTCTAATTATATAAAAATATTTTTTTAATAAAATACGAGGGTGTATATGGAAGTTAAATAAAATACGGAGAATGCTTGAAGACTACCCACTTGAAATTTCGCAGCGTCTCGTTTTATCTTGTTGGCAGTATGAGGACGTACGTTGTTATGCTAGAGCAACAGTCCTGGTCGCTTTCGTTGAATGACCTTATGAAGTATCCGGAGAATGTTATAGTAGAAGTCGGCGGGTTGTCCTTGAAGCTGGAACGCGGTGAGCAGAAGGCCTTTGCGCTAAAAGACTCCCGGTGGATGGAGTCTTTTTTTCTGCTCCCGTGACGACGCACGCTTTGTCTTGGGCTGGTAATAGTGAACCCAATCTGCAAGCTAGCATTCCGGTAGTCAGACACATTGTTTGGATTTTGTGCGGTCAGCATGCTAGACACCCATCTTACACAGACTTTGTGAAAACCTAACCTATCATACATTATGAATTTATTAGGTAGGTCATGCCGTGTGAACAACCAATAGCGACGGATATGGTGTCTATACACTTTTTAACTGTGATAATCTCTATTAGTCGGCCTAGTTTCGTCCTCGATACGTGTCGCCCTTCGGCGAACTTCTGCACTCGACTGTAAACAGCTTGACGTGACAGGCTCTTCTGAAGCATTTGTTTATGAATATTCTTCCATTCCACATCATTTTCCCTACCAAAATCATATAACGGAGGCTTCTACGCTCAATTAGAAGCGCTGCCATCTGACAACTACTGTTTAGCTATTGTAAACATCGATGACCACGGAAACAATGCTGCCATCTCTGGCATTTGCCATTTATGAGGATTGAGGAAAACCTGGCAAAAGCCTCAGTCGGGGAGAACGGTCCTGGTGGGAATCGAGCCCAGACCTCCCGCTCACAAGTTTTCGCCTTGACTTCGGCCACCCATAGTGGTAGGCAAGATGAAAAAATTGTGAAATGGGAAAAATAACGAAATTTAAAAATAAACAAAGAAAATTTTAAATGCCATTATGGGTTTCGAATTTATCGGTAGAAACGTAAATTTTAACTAGACGCTTTAACAATTATCTTTGATTTTAGACGTGAAACTACAATGCAATAATATATATATATATATATATATATATATATATACATATTAATTGTAAATTTCAAGGATTGTATCTACATTTCCGAAGATTTCTCTCCCCCCCATATTCTGGACTTTGCTCATCAAATCCATGATATGTCAATAAAGACAAAAGAATCCTTCAAGAATGCAACCCCGTGTTCTCTGGTGAAACAAATCTCTCACCTAAATGATAGAATATCAGTATTATTACAAATGAACTTAAATGGAAAAGGGAATAGGAAAGAACCCAAAAATTATATGGGAATAGGCATAAATAGAATAAAACGCAGATTATATTCAAAAGTAATTTAAAAAATGGAAAAAGAGATACATTTAAGAAGATGAAAGTGGATTCAGTCCAGAAGGCCTTGCATTGACAACCTATTTGTATTAAAACACTTAATCAGACAATTGAAAGTTGTCTGCGTTTCTCACTTAAGTTGTTTGTGAAGTTTTGAAAAAGAGCAATATAAATAATACATTGTCATTATAAGGGAAATTTATAATGACTATTTCAATCATGTGACGTCATTTTAAAATCTATCAATGAAAAAAAAAACTTTTTTACCAATCACAGCCGAACTATGGGATGAAATTATCAAAGAAAAAACTTTTCAAATTCCTTATTTTATCACGCGACGTGCATTTGTCCTGAGATCGGTGTGCCAACTCTATAACTCAGCTATATAATTCCTGAACACACATCACTGAGTGGCTGTGGAGAGCTGTTAATAGCAACAGAAGCATGGACAATCATAACACAAAATGGAGGGTTCTTCAAAGCGTTTTGGTGATGCGTCAAATGTGCAAAATTGATCTTAGCAAAAGACATTTTAAACCACAGAATAGTAGAGACACTGTATGTTAACTTCTCACTTTCTCTCTCTCTCTCTCTCTCTCTCTCTCTCTCTCTCTCTCTCTCTCAGTTGGTATTAGAAAATTGAACGGTAGCGATTGTAATAGTCGACTTTTGTCCACTTCAGTCTCGCAGTTTCTGAATAGAATATTCATAAGAATAACATTTTATACAAGTGTTAAATATTCTGTGTGGGAAATTCAAATATGTCACTTCATGAAATAATCCTAAACCCGTATTTCTGTATTGGCATTATTGACAATCGGCATTCTTGTGTCGCAAGATTGCTTGAAAAGGTTTAAGTACAAATGTATATTCATTACAATTTTGTAAGCCAAGTTTAGAGGAATTATATTTTATTTCTTATGTTATTCGTTAAATAGTCCTGACAAATATCACTCGAGGCTCTGAATGTATCTTTAATCTCGGACCCTCTCGTGATATTACTTGTCATAAATGTTATATACAGATGGGAAACCCCCAAAGGATTGAGGCAAGACCACAGTCAATTACCAACACCTTTCAATTTGTGTGTAAAATTTGTGTTAGACCAATGGAAACATAGCTGTCAAAGAATGGGCATAAACATAGAAAAAATTGTTTGTTTTATCTAAATTTTGCCGATTATCAAATAATAATTCCACGAAATCATTTTAATTTAGAACTCATGGTTAAAAGATTAAGGATTGTTACAGGTCACGAGTTATTACATTAAATTATGGGAAAAAATTATTTGAGCATTAAAGCAAATACACAGAGTATATTTATTGAGAAAGAAACAGAAATATTGCAAATACCAGGCCAAATACTTAGGAACCATCATAAATACTGCAGAAAGTACTGAAAGGTAAATAAAAGAAAAATGAATTAAGTCAAATAATTGTAAACTGTTTAAATTTAATATGGTGGAATAAAACATTTGGAAAAATACAAAAAATATCTAGAATAAATATTGGTGAAATCAGTTTTGAGATAGGAGAGTTGAGTTATTTGGTTTTTATTTACGGACGCTCTTTAACATCTCAGGTCATCAGCGTCCCATTCAACTCAGGGCGTGAAACGGCCGACAAATTTTGCTCAGAGGCCTCTTCTTTCAGGCTTGAGGTCCATTGTCGTAAATCCACGATACGGGACTCGGGGATTTACTTCCGTTCCAAAGGAAGCCATATTAAGGATGAACCCGCGATCTTGCGTCTACGAGGCAAAGTACGATTAGCACTAGACCACCAGGATCAACTTACAGAGCTAAATGAGTGTTATAGAAAAAAAAAATATTAGCAATTAAAATGGAATACCTGAGACGGAGCGCTAGTATTCCGAGAATGGATCACATTAAAAATCTCTTAATAAGAAACACAACTGATGCAGAGGAAACAGTGCTCTAATGATTTGAAGGCTCTGAACAGTGTTCAACGCCCGTTTTTACTACTGAGGCATCACAGGTGGTGAACACTGGCAATTCATGAAATGAAATGATAAATTGGGAAAGGATTGTTTTTAAGGCCGGAAACGTTCCAGGCCTAAGTTTAGGTGTACCTCCCCGGCATTTGCCATTTATGAGGACTGAGGAAAACCTGGAAAAAACCTCAGTCAGGGAGGACGGTCCTGGCGGGATTCGAACCTCAGACCTCTCGCTCCGTGGCGGTTACAGGAGTGTATGAATGCAGGAAGAAGAGGAAAACCAAGATGAACAATGGTTTATGAGGCAATGAGAAGAATAGGCTTAATACCCGAAAACATGATTGACACAGAAGAAGGCGGTAGCTGCGTAAACCTGAGATAAATAAATAATTTTAAGGTTTAATAATAATAATAATAAAGATACATTACATATTAATTTCATTTCTAATTTGTTCACGTTGTCCTCCTCTGATTTATATTTTTATCCAAGTTTAAAAAAAAAAATTCTATTACTGAAGGAAGAATTTCATGACCTCATGACGTTTTCTCTTGTTTTTCTAATAAAGGGGAAAAAAAGCCGAAAAAAATAGGAAACAAATACTTTATTTCCTTTTTCCTGCTATTTCCTTCAATTTCAGTTCACCCTTGGTATGTAAGTGGCGCTCATATCGTGTAGTAACTTTCGTTCTGCAACCATCCCTTCGAGCTTCGATCCCAAGCACTCCTGAGCAGTAAAATGCAACCCTAACCCATTACACGCCCACATTTCCTGGAGGTTCCATAATTCCTTAGCTGAAGCACCATGAACAAACAGTTTAACCGAGGTCAGAGCGACTACTGACTACGACATGGCAAGGATCGAACCCAGGGCCCCCCGTGGCGAAGCGGCTTGACCACCAGGGTAGCCTCCCCGTCGCTACTGTCATACGATATCATTATATATGTCGGTATTGTTTCTGCAAACATGGGGCTGCCGTTTTGTACAATCCTTTGTTGCGTTGTGATTTACTGGCAGGCAGCCGAGCGAGCTATCCACTGTTGCCAACTGTCGCTGCTGAAAGTAACTAAATTAAATAAAAAATGCTATAAAGGTTAAGAACTCTTTCTCAGAACTAGCTCCACTGATAAGTTACAAAGTTCTAAACGAGAAACAAATTGTAAAGGAATAAAACTGAAAAGTGACATAAGTGCCTTAGTCCGATTTCTAGCTTAAAGCTACTGCAAACTGAAACATTCTTTATCGGCTTGAGGGAAAATTTTTAAATAAATTTAACCTATACGCAGAGACTAGAAATGATTTGAACTAGTCGTTTTGGTTAAGTTAACAATGCAAACAAAATGCCAAAACCACATCGTTTATTAATTAGTTTTCCATTTTTTAAACAACGAAAATATACCTTGTATTTTGGGCAGACATACTAAGTTTCATGACAATAGGTCACCAAAAAATCCGAACAAAAAACTTAGAAGCGGAAAGTATAGATATGGCGCCATAAAAAGTTAATTGTTTAAACATGAACATAATTGCGGAAATTACTGGAAAAAAGAAACGAATGGGTCAGCATTTTAAGTTTTTCTGCCGCATTAGACCACAATGCGTGCTCCATTTAACGGTTTTCTGATACCAAAGTCTCGTCTTTTGTTTCTTCTGGAACACTGGAACATTATTGCAATATTTAAGAAATAAATAACTTAATAAAAAACACAGTTTGGTAAGTATTGTTCCTAATGTGTTCCGTTATAACAGTCAAAATCCGGGAAAATTTGCAAAAGTGTCAATCAGAATTATTTGTTGCACAAACACAACGCACTTACAATAGAAAATTATTTGTTTAAGAAAACAGAGTTTTTACAGTTTATTTATTATTACCAAAAATCACCTTTTTGGACATGCTGAAAACAAAGAAAACGGAGAAAAACATCTTATGGAATAAGCAAACATTTTTAAAAAATGGGTAATATTTTCTGATGTTTTCTGATGCCTAAAATATAAACAAATAAAAATAGTTTTGGAAAAAATAAACTTCACATTCCTAAATTATAAAAATTAAAAAGAAAAAACAACACACAATAATAAAAGTATCTTGCTTGCCTCCTAATATAATCTATCCCAAAATAGCCTTTTGAATAAAAAAAAACTAGATGCCTTATAGAGGGACCCATTACCTTGGACATCTTTGTCGGTAACTAAATGGCCGAAAGTTAGCACCGATTATTGATCTTAACATTGTCAACCTCATGTTGATAGGGTGAGCATTTTAAGTGCAAGTTATATCATGATTTGAACTCAGGATAATGGGTTTAGTTTAGCATTAGTTTTTCCGTAAAAAAAAATATTTCGAAACAAGAATTTCCCATTTAAAGTTGTATTTACTGAAGTGTATAAGGCGAAAATAAAAGTTTCACCTAATTGGCAATGCTAATATCGACTATACATTACAGTAAACATTCCTTCCATTTAATTTTTTCTGGAGAGTAAAGTTATCCCTATATTACACCTGTCCCTGAAGTACTAAAAATAAAACCCATGTAACCTAAAAAATAAAAAAACTGACCTATAATTCTTGAAGCAAAAAGGTTGGAACACTGTTCTTTATAACATTTACCTAACGTTTTGCTATCGTACGTATTCTTAGATGCGACAGAACGCGTTAAATAACTGCAAATAATAACAAACCTTCTTTTATACATACACTGCGTTTGTAAATACTGCAATGCGAGCGAGATTATTTCAGTTAACAAAACAAGCCATAACATTTTTCCTTACCTTGCACATCCACATTTATCTTCATAACTGTTGATGGCAGCCTTAACACACACAAATGTCTGCATTAACGCACTCTCAAAGATATTACGGAAACTTAACACGATTCACGTAAACCAGTTTGAGAGTAGCTAACATTTTATAATAATATGTACATAACTATCTTGTGGCGGCAGATTTGCGTTTAACGTTACTTCGTGATTTAGTTATAATCGTTCCGCAACAAGTCTACCTTTTATATTATCACTAACACTAAAGTCACCATTAACACTTTTTTAAAGCTTATAAGCCTCTGCTCAGTTAATTTACGTAATAAATTCGCTAAATTCAACAGCATAAATGCATTAACCATTCATTGAGCCATTTTTTCTGTTTGCATAAGTCTTGGAATGCAGCGCCGTCTATAATAACGTCATTTGTTTAGCAATGCATTACCTTCTATCATAATAGAGGGCAGGGGAAGCATCTAGCTTTTGTCTGCGTACAAAGCGAATCAAAGTTTAATATTCAAATGAAGTTTCTCGCGACTTATTTTATGTTACTGGAATTTGATCTAAAACAGTGCTATTATGGATTCCGTCATTTCTGTCCGTACGCACATGAAAACAAACAAACAAAAAAAAAAAGCCATTTTCAAAGTAAATACCAACATTTAAATACTCGTATCCCCTGAAATGTGTGTTATTTTTAAGTATTCTGACAACAAAGGTGCACTACGTCAATACATTTCCTGTTTTTTTAGGTATTTACTTCATTTTTATTAAAAGAAACTTAATTCCCAAGAAGAAAAACATTACTTTACAGTACAGTATCGCGCGAGATATTACAAGAAATATCATTGGCGCCAAATATATTATTAATGGAAAACCACAATGTTAATATTGAGAAATTAAATTTTTAAAACTATTATTTAAGACAAGTTTTCCACGTAACCAAAATTTACATTGAAAATGTTACTGGTGACGTGTTTAACACCCCTTCAGGTCAGTTACAACTAAGAGTCTGTTGCCAACATGGCGCCATAAAATGGCACTAACTACAACTTTCAAGTGCATATAGCATGTTGATAAAATGTAAGTGTTACACGACTGTGTACAGAAAATCTTCGCGCGTATTTAAGTTAAGAAAAGTGTTAGAAGTTAATGTTCCATTATTTAAAAAAAAACAACTGATCAGGGCTCGGCTCAAGAAAAAGTCGAGGTACTTTGGATTGTGTGAGATTGGTTAAGGGTTTGCTATAAATAAAAATATATATATGTATGTTAAGTGTTATTATACTTATTTTTGTACTGTAAAAAATATAGAGAGTATATAAAAGATTTAAAGTGTGTTTTATTTTCCCGCCATTACATTCCAACAGTCCAGTATTTCAACAATACTCAGTTTACTAACCATAAGAAAAAACAAAACAACAATGTAATCCTAGAATATCACTATTACCAAGATTACTCCACGAAACTTCTCTTGTGTTTCTGGTCCACGTCTCTGCTACGGTTATTCAGTGGCAGTTTCTGGAACATATGAAAAAAAGTACAATAATAATTAACGAGCATTAATGTCTAATGAAATTAGAATAATCCTAAACTTTACATGTATGTTATGGTTTAGTAGACATATATTAGCAGCCTAAAACTTGGTCAATACGAAGGGTATTCAAAAAGTTCTGCAAACAGCCTATCCATTGTTGGGAGTAATATCTACAAAAATGTAACTAACGCAACTGGCAACAATTAACTTCAAACTATCAAAATATTTATCAGTGCAATTTTAAACTTGTATAGTCACTGTCGCACAATCTATTGACTTCAGTCCTGTGTCAATATCTGGTTCATTGGACACCATTACAAGATGGATTCAATCCTTTGAAGTAGGGCCAGGGACTTTTGAAAGACAAACTTCGTTTTGGTCCTTCTTAGGAAGCTGTGAACGAGAGAACAATTAAAGAGTGAGGAACTTAGTGAAGGAAAACAAAAAAGTTGAAATGCCTAGTATGGAAGTCTTCACAGCATTGACAGAGCACTCCATGAACATTTAAAGGTATGAAAAATCTGTGTCCAAATGGGTTCCACGTTCCCTAACCAGAGAAGAGAAGAAAGGAATGTGCAAGGAAACTGCTGAGCATGTTTCCACCAAATGGTTCTAAACGTTTGACAGATATGTGCACTGGTGATGAATTTGGTTTTATTTCTATACCTCCCCCAAATAAAGCTCAGAACTGCGTGTGGGTAAATGAGAATGACCCAAGTCCAGTTGTTCTTCGACAAGATTTTCGTTCACGGAAGCGAATGTTCACTGTTTTCTTCAACTATGAAGGACCATTAGTGGCTGACTGTATGCCAGAAGGAATGACAATTAATGGAAAACACTATGACACTTATATTTTGGATCCTTTATTTGAAGAGCTGAGGCGGCGGCGTCCAAAGACAGGAACTTCAAGGCAAGACAATGCGTCTCCATGCAGAACCGTTGCAAATGTGAGGAAACTGGAAGTAACCAAGTCCAGATGCTTGACCATCCACTCTACAGCCCTGACCTTGCACTGTGCAACTTCTGGTGTTTTCATCGAGTGAAATGTTTCATTGCTGGAAAACCTTTAAACGAGTGCAGGACCTTGCTCAAGCTATAAATTCAGCCCTCTTGACAATATCTGAGTGTCAGTGCCGAAGTGGTTTTGACAAGTGGTTGCACCGTGTACAACTGTATGTGGAGAGAGATGGAGAGTACTTCAAAGGAGTGTGTGGATTAGTTTTAGAATTTCGAGCTTAGTTTGGGCTTTAAGGCGACACATGCAAAACTTTTTGAATGTCCCTCCTAGGTTTTGCTTCCCGCCTTGTTCTTGTCATTTTTGGAACTTGGCGTATACAGAACAGATCAGGAAACTGGAATAGATTATTGCTATTTTCTAAAGTATTTAGTATTTCTTAATTGTTTTTATATCATTGTAACGGATATATCTGCTGTTATAAAATACAACTTTGTGGTTATTGCTTGAACAATGGTTTACAAATTATACAAATGTACTAAACTTGAACGTACTAATGCATACTTTTCATTGAATTCTTAAGGCAATTGTTTTCCTGGATTCACTAGCTCGTAGCAGAGCCTGTGGTCCATTCTTATGCCAATTTCAGACCAGGCATTTTAAAGCTTCATGTTCGGATATTTTTGGTATTATATATAATCAATCATCGTCGCTATGGAGCACTTTCTACTAAGTGGTGCAAGATTATGAAATACGAGGAATTACCCACAGATTACAGCAGCAGTTCTGTTATAAAATTTTCCCAATTTTTATATAAACATTTGTGCAATAATTCAAGGAATGGCCAGGAATCTAATAGTTAGTTGCCCATGGAAGCTTGGAAGATAGTTCATGCAGTGTAAGACCGCCACGGGTGGCCGAGGTCGTTAAGGCGCGGACTCGTGAGGGGGAGGTCTGGGTTCAAATCCCGACAGGAACTGTTCCCTGACTGAGGTATCTAGATTTTCCTCAGTTCTCATAAATGGCAAATGCCAGGGAAGTACCCTAAACTTAGGTCTGGAACGGTTCCTTCCTTTTAAAAAAAATCCTTTCCAAATATATCATTTCATCTCAGGTATCATCAGTGTTCACCACCTGTGGTGCCTCAGTAGTAAAAACTGGCGATAAACGGCATTAAAAAAATATTCTGGTAGACCAAAAATATACTATTACTAAATGACTATCTTCCCAGTGGAAAATCTATCACTTAAGCTTATTATGCTTAACCTTTGAACCTATTAAAGACAGAAATACGCTGGAAAAGGTTGGGTTTATCAAAGAAGTATTTCATGTTGCGTCAAGACAATGCTCGCCCTCATACATGTATTGCTTCAATGGCGAAAATCAATGAATAGTAGCAAGATTTGCTGCCTTATTCTCCTGATTTTCTCCATTGAAATTCCATATTTTCCCTAAATACAGAAAACTTCTTGATGGAAACAGATTTTCGTCCAATCATCAGTTGAGAGGTATTTTGCACACCTAGAGAAATTCGCAGAGATAAAGGCTTTGGATCACAGCTGGATAAACTGTATTAGTGTCAAGAGAGATTATGTTTCAAAATAGGAATAATTTCAAAAAGCTATGCTGTCATTTTGTGCTTCATTCCGAAAACTTTACTCAAACGACCCTCTTACATTGCTATACAACTTTTAGGGCCCGAAGCAAACAAATCCACCCAATGCAACTTTCAGATCTGCCCAGTTCGGAAGTGCTGTTCTCCTCAGTTGCCAGTAGCAGGCTTAAACGTCCCATGCTCTCTAAGACAACGACCAATTGTTTCAAACCGTCTTCCTTGGCACCATAGTTCTGGAAATTTCTCCCGATACAAGCGTTGAGCTGCACGGCCGTATGCTAATGAGCATCAGCCAACTCCGCATTGTGTACACTTCCATTGCAAGGTACCGGAAACCAAATCCGTAATATACTTGCTTTCTAAACCCAAGATCGAAGGTTCAAACCCGGCCTGGATCGATGAATTGTTTCGGGGCGTAAAAATCCTAAGTATGGCTTCCTTCAGAAGGGAAGTAAAGCCGTGGGTTCCATGTCGTACATTTAAGAACCTCAAGCCTGAATGAAGACGCCAAAATTTGTCGGCCGTTTCAAGCCCTGAGTTGAATGGGACAGTGATGACCTGAAGTGTTAAAGAGCGTCCATAAATAAAACAAATGAACAAACAACAAGAAATCCGTGATGAACACTAAACTTTGATGCTACAAGTGGTAGTAAGGGGTTGAAGATAGTCGATTGTCAATACAAGCAATGAAGTGAGTTACCTTCGTCCAAGTGGAACAAAACACTAGCGGTGAACTAACCAGACGTAACAAAAAGTACATATAAGAAAGAGTTTCTCGTGATATGCTCCTGTGTTGTACTATGAATATTTGCAGAAAATGAGTTCTAACATGGAAATAAAGCGTTTAGGGACTCATGTCCATATAAAATATTTTCTTCTTCTACGTGTGAGGAATGCGTCCTGAAAGTTTCACCGTACATTATTGTTACACCCGGTATAGCAATTACTTCAAAGAAGCATTATTGGGCAGAGTTATTATTTTAAACCTTCAAAATCAAAAATAAATTTTTTGTAAAGGTTCTGAATGATCTGCCAACGAGATTCATAAATAGAAAATATAAATCAAACCAAAAAAAAAAAAAAAATCTTAAGTCTTACGTTTACTTGTGTTAAACGTTCTCAGAAAATATATTCTGCATTGTAATCACATGACTTTGAATCCATTTAGCTCTGCAAGCTTCTAGGTATTTGTTGTTCTCATCAAGAAGGCTCTGGTTATATCTCACAGGGAGGAAATGCCTGGGTCGGTTTGCAATGATGTCAGTGTAATATGATTTGGTGCATCAATTACTTCATTAACGGTTGAACGGTCTCTCAGATGCATTCCTTAGTCATAAAACTGCACGTTAGCTCATATTCTGACTTTTCAAGGACATCACGTCATTAAAACTTGCATGTCGAGATTGACATTCCACATCAACGAGCTCCAGTTAAAAGTTGTTGAATACTAAATGAAATACTCCTACTTAAGTCCTGTCACAAATGCGTTACGAACTTCTGCAAGGAAATGTACCAGATGTTTCGACGATCAGATAACACTATGTGGGGGCTATTGGGGTCATTTTGTGCTATACGCCTGGTATACGAAGGTTATTCAATAAATGATGATGATACTTTTTGACGACATACCTTTATTCATTTTCATAATTTTTTATCTTTCTCAAAATAGTT
The DNA here is from genome assembly GCA_030762175.1 of Metallyticus violacea. Taxonomy (NCBI): domain Eukaryota; kingdom Metazoa; phylum Arthropoda; class Insecta; order Mantodea; family Metallyticidae; genus Metallyticus; species Metallyticus violacea. The sequence goes on along the minus strand of CM060837.1, from coordinate 77,498,647 downwards.
TCATTTGCTCCCGAGTTTCTGAGTCTTCAAAGACATACGAGTAACCATTTTTTAGATATCCTTCAGAATATCCACTACAGCAGTTGCCAGTGCTGCTTCTACTTTTTTAATTGTGTTAACGCCCGTTTTAACTACTGAGACATCACAGGCAGTGAACACTAACGACGCATGGGATGAAATGATAAACTGGAAAAGGTTTTTTTTAAAGGAAGCAAACGTTCCATACATAAGTTTAAGGTATTTCCCAGGAATTTGCAGTTTATGAGGATTGAGGAATACCTGGAAAAAACCTCAGGGAGGGAGGACGGTCCTGGTGGGATTCGAACCCCAGACCTCCCGCTCACGAGTCCGCGGCTTAACGACCTCGGCAATGAAACATTTCTCCGACGAATGTGTTTCTTCAATTTGGGGAAAAGGTAAACATCGTAAGGGGGTAAGTCTGGACAATAGAGACGCTGAGGGACTTACTTCACATGGACTTTGGTGAGACAATCAGCACCAAAGTGGCATCGTGGTGAACAAGCCAACTAAGAAATCAGGCCGTTTGCGAATGATTTGGACTTTGAGGGTTTTCAGGATATTTTTGTAGCTTTGCCCAGTTACATTATGTGTGGAGGTACGACATGCTGGTAAACTTGAATGTCGAAAAATGAGTTAATCATAATAAATACTTTTGCATCTCAGAATAATGCAGTCAAAATTCATCAGCTTTGAAAGAAGTTGGGAATTTTCTTGTGCATCATAAACTGCATGCCAAACTGACGCAGCAGTCTTGCAACCATGGGCTACTTTTCAGAGGCGGGTATAAGTTGTGGAAGTGCACACATCATTCTTTCTGAAGAACTAGGGTGTCGGAAAGTTTCGGCTAGTTGGGTCCCACGTCTGCTCACAGAAAAATGTTCCAAAGTGCATCAGTCAGAGGTTTCTGGATCGGTTTGAGGTAGAAGGTGAACTGCTTTTGACCTGAATTTGACCTGTGATGAGACGTGGGTACATCACTACACCCCCGAAAACAAGAGGACGAAAATGGGGTGGAAGAACAGAAGGTGAAGGGGCACTCCGTTCAAGGTCAAACTCGCTTTCAGCCGGAAAAGTCTTGCGATCATGTGTTGGGACCCCAAAGGCGTGTTGTTCACGAGTGAACGACTGAAAGCGGAATATTCCTGCAAACTACTGGATGATGTGAAAGCCAACTATCGCAACAAAAGATCCAGCAATCCATTTGTGATGTCCGTGCTTCTGCATGGCGACGTGACGCCACATACAGCAGCCATAAGCCGAGATCAATTCGCTGGATATCCCTAGAACACTCTCCTTACAGTCCCGATTTATCTCCTTGTGATTATCACATGTTCGGGCTACTGAAGGAGGCATTGGGAGGTAAAATATTCAGCGACAACGTAGAGGTTGTGCGCAGTTAGCTTTTGACGCGCGCATCTTCTTTCTTTGACGAGGGAATAAAGAAACTGTGAGAAAGTGCATTCCTACTGAAGGAAACTTTGGGAAAAAAACTGTTTTGATATTCCATGTAGTAAGAATATTTTTACTCAGAAATAGTTCATCAACTGCTGACAGACACAACATGGGTATTGACAAGCAAATTCTACCGTGCGTCCTAATCCAACATCCTCTGTAAACTTAATCTGGATGTAGCACTAAAACCCTAAAATAAAAAGGTGTGAACAAGAAAGCTAAGCTGAAGATTGGCAGCCTTGTTTCTCAACACGGATGCTAACGGAGTGTTTGCCACGTGTCCCCATTAAACTGTACCGCTTGTTTTCTAAAAGGTTCCCTCTTTTCTCGACATATTAATCTGGTGACAACACCGGGCGAGTTCTTTGTCTGTGAACAATGCGAGGTGAACGAACCAAGTGATGGCACTCAGCGCTAATGGCCGCACTTAAAAACGTCGATATCTCGGGGATTTCGGCAGATCTTGGCTACTTAAAGCCACACACATCCGTTACTCCAGTTTTAAAACTCTTTTCAGATACTACGTGTGGAGTTTCTGGTATCTCTTCACATCAACCAATATATTTTCTTATTGTTCTTCATTTTTCCTTTACTAATTCTTTCTCCGTCTATTTTCTTCTTCTACGAGTTTCCTTTTTACTTCTTCCTCCTCCTCCTCCTTTGCTTCTCTCCCATCCTTTCTCATCTCTTCCTTTACTCTTTCTTCTCATTGTCTTTATCTTTTTCTTCCTCTCTTTATCGTTTTCTTATATCTTCATTTGTTACTCTTCCCCTCTCCAGCACCTTCTTCCAAAAAAAGTTTTATCTCTACTCTTACTTTGCTTACTATCGCATTCTTTTCCTATCCTCCTGTTTCCCATTTTTACACTTTCATTCATTTTTTCATTAAGTCTTCTTCTGTATTCCATGTTTTTCTTACCCTAATTTCTGCCTTCATCTTCATTCTTCTTCACATTTCCTTATTTTCTCATTCTCTAACTCTAGTTTTCTCCCTCTTTTCCATTATATCTCCTTCTCTCTTTGTTTTTATTTATTCATTCTTTATTTTATTCCAGGTTTTCCTCAGTCCTCATATGTCCCGGCACATGCCGGGGAGGTATCCTAAACTAACGCTTGGAACGTTCCCTTCCTTAAAAAAAAAAAAATCCTTTCCCAATGTATCATCAGTGTCCACAGCCTGTGATGCCTCAGTAACAAAAACGGGCGTTAAACACTATTAAAAAAAGTACTGGTTAAATTCTGATTATAACGTAAAGTTAATTTTTTTAGTTATAATAGTTTAGCCTTCCGTCGGTATATTATACATTATAATAGTAAGAATAGTTCGCCATTTATCAAAATTATACATTTAGCTTTAACAGAAAATAATATTCACAGTATTGGATGCATTTATTTGTATTTTAATACTTACGGTTGCAAATGGTATAACAATCGGACTAAAACAATGTAAACTGAAAAGCTGGCGGAAGAAAACTTTCTACCGATAGAAGGTTAAATCTGTACAATTTAATTGTGTACGAGCAATAGATAAATAATCTGGAATTTCACGTCCTGAAATAGGATCAGGGTATCACAATATAATGATTACTGGTGATACGAGGGTAGGTCCAAAAGTTTCCGGCCTCACCGATAAGGATTATTGCCTTCACAAAATCCTTGTTTGGTGTCATACCTTTATCTGTTAGGTAATTAATTGCATTCAGTTGTTCAGACATAGTTACATAAAGAAGGCTATGTGTAGAAGATTGCAATATGTTCAAAATGGAATATGGAGCTGTTATTAAGTTCTTCACAAAAGAAGGACTTACTCCAAATGAAATTAAACAGCGATTGGACGGTGTATATGGGGAAGCATCCCCCTCATATTCTACCGTAAAAGAATGGGCCAAACTTTTTCGAATGGGTCGAGAAAGCATGGAAGACGAAGAGCGTGCAGGTCGGTGCTCACTCCTAAAAACAAAGGAGAAATTATGGAAAACCGGCGGCTCAAAGTTACAGAAATAGCAGCAAGGTTGGGCCTTTCTAAAACAACAGTCCTTCGAATTATTTATGAACATTTAAACATGAATAAGGTTAGTGCAAGATGGGTGTCTAGACTTCTTTCCTCAGACCAAAAGCAGCAACGAGTCATCTGTTGTCAGGCATTTCTGGAGCTCTGCCGTGGCAACAAACCATTGTTACAGCAGATGAAACCATGGTCCTCTACTATGATCCCTTATTCAAAAGAGAATCAATGGAGTGGCGTAAACTGGCGAAGCACCGTCTCTAAGGCCAAGGTCACTCAGTCAACCAAGATCATGGCCACAATCTTTTGGGACTGTGACAGAATACTCTTCATTGACTTCAAGGAGAGGAACACCACAGTAAATGGGGAGTACTATGCTGGCCTACTGCACAGACTACGTGCTTCCATCAAAGAGAAAAGGCGAGGAAAACCGAGTGGTGATGTGCGCCTTCTTCGCGACAACGCACCTATACATACAGCTCTTGTTGCAAAGGAAGCTGTGAAGAAATGTAGTTTCAAGGGAATCGACCATTCATTTACAGCCCAGATCTAGCTTTCAGTGACTATTTCCTCTTCTTAAAATTCAAGAAGGACCTTCGAGGAAGGAAATTAAGTGTGACGAATTCATGAATGCTGTTCATGCCCATTTTACAGATAAAACTGGTAAGTATTTTTTTTGGGGGGGGGAGGGTTGAAATGTTAATTGAAAGAAGTGAGAAGAGAAGTGTATTGCAATAAAGGATAACTTATATTGAAAAGTGAAATATAGTTTTTGCTTTTAATATACCTAGAAAATGGTTACGCCGAAAACGTATGGACCTATCCTCGTATATAAGATTAAATCATAATTTGGGAAAGGCTTTTTTGGAAAATAAGCATTATATCATAAATTACGGTATTTCCCAGGAATTTCCCGGTGATGATGTTGAGGAAAACCTGGATATAAAAAAAAGCAAGTATCGAATCGCTGATCTTCCGTTCGTAAATATGACTGGAAGAAAGGGTACCTCTGTCAAGGTGTTTCGGACCGGCTTGCACTGCCAGCAAGCAGATCACAGGTGAAGCAACGCTGTTGGAACATATTAAGCAATTAAAAATGTTATGTCTTCACCTGGAAAAGGACCTCTGTAATTAACTAAGCAATCTCGGTGATTGCATTAAAATCTGGTGGCAAATTACTGCGTTTGAAGAGACACACACTGCTAATTTACTGTCAGTTAGCTGTGGCATGTTTCCGCATGTATAAAATGGTTTCAATAACCGGTGTTTCCAGAGCATTAAATTTGTTCCGCTTGCCACTGAAACAGCCTATTTCCCTAGGTCGTAATTTGTTCATTCGTAGGTATAAACATAACCAGACGATACTTTAGCATTCAATGTTGCCAACTCCTGCAAAGTTTCTATGTTAGTGCTTTTTTTTTTTTTTGGCAAAAATAGTGAAAAAACAAAATTTTATATCATCCTTTCGCTTTAAAATATTTATATGAAGTGCATTTCAAAAGATGCTGAAGTGTTTTATGTACAAAATGTTCAATGATGGGCTTTTCCCTCATCAAAGGTATAGATAACACTTCCTGGGTGCCAGATCTGGACTGTAAAGTGGATGTTCCTCACTGCAGCATTGTCATATAGTAAATAATGCAACGGGCAGATGAGGTAGTTAAGGTGCGGACTAGTGAGCGGGAGGTCTGTGGTTCGAATCCTATCAGAACCGTCCTTCCTGATTGAGGTTTCTTCTAGGTTTTCCTGTCCTCATAAATGGCAAATGCCGGGGAGGTATCCTAAACTCAGGCCTGGAAGGTTTCCTTCCTTCCCAAAAACATATCATTTCATTTCAAGGATCATCAGTGTCCACCGCCAGTCGTGCCTCAGTAGTAAAAATGGGCGTTAAACACAATTATTATTATTATTATTATTATTATTATTATTAATAATAATAATAATAATAATAATAATATCTCCATATTCCTGGCCTATTCTTTATGACGTCCAAGTCTAAAGTAACCTAACCCGGATCAGACCCATGTTCCTTACGTCCTTGACATTGGCCCCGGGTTCATGTTCCTCTGGTGGGTCTAGGATGCTCACCTTGACGGACTGCAGAGCGGGCGTGTGGGGGTAACGAGGCAGCCGTCAAGTAGCCCGTGTGGCCGGGCATGGTCTGCGGCGGCATCCCCGTCACGAACCGGTACATTTCCCGCTTCTTCTCCTCACTTCCGGTTCCCTCCTTAGCCGCTTCCGGCTGCTCCTCCTGCATCTCGCCGCTCTTCTGAGAACACACATTAAACAGTTGACAGACGTGAGAATTGCCTTACGAATAACAAGTGCCTTATTGCTAGGCAACTCTAACAGAATTTAACAAAACACTGCACTGCGGGAAAGCTGCCATTTCGCACTGCATTTGTAAATACACTGTCAAAGCGATTCTCAAAATCCTTGACGGAAAAAGCGTTTAAAGAGCTCTCGTTTTCGCGGAACTCTAAAATTTAAAACATTGTTTTTGAAATCCTAAATTTATTTATTCACAAAGTTTATCACTGGTTTACAAAAACGAGCAAATGCACATTTTCCCATCTTTTTCTTTTTAATGCGATATATTCATTTTACATGTATTAATTTTTATTTATTTATTTATTTATTTATGTGTCAAAGCCATTCTACCAGGCGAAAAAGACCAGCAAAAATACCGAGTGCAATGCACATGGTTATATAAAATACAGAAAAAAAAAAAAAATGAAACATACTATATGTATACATCTATATACTAAGGATGCCAGAAAGGTATACACACTTCAAGCAAAGAAAAGCTGTGTTAACATAACAAAAGTGAACTCACACAAACAGAAGAAGAGGTGAAATGCGACAAACAACATACTGCTTCGAAATTCTTCAACAAATCTTCATCTGAGGCCTATGCAACGTCACAGGAGACCTATGAAGCGTTTGTTCCTGTCTATATCACAGCTCGAACATGATTTAAAATGTTCAAAGAATATTAGTGTGTAACCCCGTTTTTAACTACTGAGGACACTGAATGAGATGAAATCATAAACTGGGAAACGATTTTTTTTTTAAAAGGAAAGAAGTGTTCCAGGCCTAAGTTTAGGATACCTCCCCGGCATTTGCCATTAGAATAACCTAGCCGAAATCTCAGTCAGAGAGGACGGTTCCTGATAGGAGTCGAACCGCAGACCCATTAATCGACCTCAGCCAATCGTGGCGGTATGTTAAAAGAGGGGAGGCAATCAGTTTCAAAGAAAGGACTCGGCGCTCTAGTTTGTGTTCTAACGGAAGAAAGCATTATCACTGCCGCGTCATTGTGAGAGATTTGTTGTTGATTTGGTTTATTTACTGATGCTCTTTAACATCTCAGGTCATCAGCGTCCTATTCAATTCAGGGCGTGAAACGGCCGACAAATTTTGCTCAGAGGCCTCTTCTTTCAGGCTTGAGGTGCTTTTACGTTACATGGGACCCACGGCTTTTACTTCCCTTCCGAAGGAAGTCATACTTAGGATTTTTACGCCCGAAAAAATCCATTGATCCTGGCTGGAATTGAACCCGCAAGCTTGGGTTTACGAGGGAAGTATATTGTGATAGAGGATGGTCCAAAACATTTTCAGAAATTCTGAAAATGTCACTGGTGTCACACATATGCTGATAATTAAAAAGTTGCAGCTTTACATGCCGTTGAAGATGCGCAGTAACATTCAAAGGTAATCACTACTGATAAAACCTGACTACGTCATTTCCATCCTGAGAGCAAACAGCAATCACCGAGAGGAAGAATAAAGGAGGAAAAAATTGGTTGCTTGTGCTGAGAAAGTTATGGGCATCTCTTTTTTCGACATTCAAGGAATGGTTTGCCAGCAAGTGTACCTACACACACAACTCTACAATACCTGAAAACTCTACACAAGCATAAGACGACATTTTTGCTGATTGCTGCACTACGATAATATTCCGCACATCGCAAACGTTGTTGAATATCTCAAAAAAGTAAGGTTAAGTGTGTTCGTCATCCTGCCTACAGTCCAGATTCAGCCCCGTGAGAAATGTATCTTTATATAAGGCATTTTCCATCATCAGAATCAATGGTGAAGACTGCGAAGATTATTCTGTCAAAAAGTGATTTCCAACACAATTTTGAACGCTGGTATGAACGCTTAGGAACTACTTTGAGAAATGCCATGAAAATTATGAAGATGAATAAAGGAAAATTGTAATCATTCTTTGTTGAACAGCCCTCGTATATGCTTGACCTGCGGACGTGCTCATGCTCAGAAGCACTTGCTCAGGGGACCTATTGTCCCGGACCGACTCCCACGTTGCCACAAGAAACAGAAAAGAATCAAAGAGCGCTCCGATTGGAATTAGCCACGTAAGGATCAAAGGAAGATCTTACACTGCCGATTGCGCGGCACAGTATTTCAGAATCACCGGCAAATAAATTGGATTAACTTTTCGGCTCCTCTTGGCGCGGACTCGGTAATTACAAATGTTGCTTCGGCTCGGGGTTTCTCTAATTTATTTCTTGTGACGTAATTGGATTGCTGCAGGGGGGGGGGGGGTACCCGTTAAAACACCGGATAACCGTGAACACCATGCAAACCGAATTCTGTACGCCGATTTCTACAGATTCTAATTTTGTGTAAAGCCTTTTTTTTTAAAGTGATTTTGCTTCTCTATCTTTTTTTTTTTTTTTTGTTTCACCATCAGAACTTGTAATCAAGCACGTCAAGTGACGGAAGTTTAAAAAAGTTCCAACGGAAGAATGTTCTTTGTTAGCGATAAAAACTGCAGCCGTTTTTGAGTGGATCTGGACTTCAGGGTGTCCGGTTTGCATCTGCCCAAGGGTGACAGAGCGATTAGAGTCCGTTTCTTGTTCTAGAGAATGTTCTAGAGAATGGGTTGGACGAATAAATGAAGCACAGTAGATATCTGTTTAATATATTTCAAAGCTGGACCGAGTAATGTGTAGTATGATGTTCTGTAAACAGATGCGACTCACATTATGATAGCGTTGCTACGTGACAGGTAAATCAACAATAAACAAATGAAGCCACGATTATCGTATGATGTTCTGAAAATAGATGTGACTCACATTACGTTATGATAGCGCAGTTACAACAAAATGGAGCCAAGATTATCGTTTGAACAGCGGAAAGCAATTTTGAAGTGGTATTGGAAAACCGAGAATGTTGTTGAAGTTCAAAGGCAATGGAGAAGTGTGTACAGAACAGAACCACCAACGCCTACGTTTAATACTGCGACTTCGATTTTAACCAGGACAGCCTTTTTCTCTGCCGGCAAATGGCCCGTCATTGGCCGTTGAGTTCGGATGCGGTACCACGCGAAAGTGCCGTAACTATAACTGGCATAGTTTCAAAAGTATGCACTTTCCGTCTGATCTAGGCCTTCTAATGCAAAAAGAAGAACATGAGCGGATGCAGAAGGTATCATTCAACAGTATAACAGAAATATTGTAGGTATTAACTGTATGACAATCGAGTAAAACGACAGAAATTACATTCCATATACTTTCAATTGTGTATATTAGATTTTTAGCTACGTACGACGCATTTTTCATCATGAGAAGCAGTGGTGAAGGCGATTCTGAAGGACATGTCAAAAATTGTTTCCAGCATGTCTTTGAATACTGGCAGAAGCGCTGGGACATGTGTGTCGCATCAACGGGGAAATACTTTGAGAAAAAGCATGGAATTATAAAGGTAAGTAAAAGAATGTTATCAAAATAAGTGACGATCATTCTTTATTGGACAGCTCCCGCACAATGGCTTTCAGAATGCGAGAATAAGATAATAATATCAATAACAAATAGCACACTTTTACAAGCCGGTAGTTTTCTCTACTATACCTTTAAGATCGAATACAGAACATGAAACTGGAGGAGAGTATATCAACTTGCGCTCGTCTCGGACACACTACCGTTCATCCTTCTGAACTGGAAGCACGCCGCTACTTAGCTGAGCTTTCAACGAGTAACGTTCTCTTCGGATTAGTGTCATATCGATTATCGCCAGGTGTCAACAGGTAAAGAGCACTTGCATGTAATCCCAGCCTCCTTTACATCACTTGAACTGCCGTAATTACGACCACATTTTCCACTTAGGTTTATAGCTCATGAAACACTGGTCTCTTTCGGAAGCCAGTCCTTGTCATTATTTAAAATGTAACCACCCGCCAGATACAGTTTTAAAAGCTGCTGTTTAATTTTAGCGAAATTCGAAGGAGTAGCTATTGCGGTTGTTACCATGAAACTATTTTTGAAAAAAAAAATTCTTCAAATCCCCATCGATGCTACCTAGTAGACATGGAAAATGACAATAAAAACATTTGACGCTTTAGCGATCGCTAGAGTTTATTAACCAGCAAAACTGGACCGGTGCGGGTGGTGATAACCTAAAGCGAAAATTTAAAAACAGATCTAGCGCCAGCAATTTTTTTCCCTAAACGAAACTCGGTATATGTGAATTAAAATAAATAAATAAAAATAGTTTCCGAAAATTAGTGATTTACACCATTAGAAGTGGGGGTTTATCTGAAACCAAAAATTTAAAAATCACTCTAGTGGTACCAATTTTTTTTCGTAACGAAACTCCATAATTACCATTTAAATAAAATTTTTTTTTTCTGAAAATTAGAGAAATCGGAGCTAGGGAGTGAGGGGTTTCACTGAAAACCGAAATTTAAAGTATGGGGGTTAAAGTAAACATTTAAAAATAGCTTTAACGACCGGAATTTTTGTTCCTTCTCAACGAAACTCGACACATGTCCTTGAAAAAAAAATGGTGTCTGAAAAATCAGTGAAATAAGACTTTAGAGGGAGGTTATCTGAAACTCAACATTTAAGAATCCCTCTAGCGGCACCAATATTTGTTTTTTCACAATAAAACTCGGCATATACCATTTAAATAAAACGTTTACTTTACATTTTAATAACATTTAAATTAAATTTCAAAGTCACTGAAAATCGATGTAACTTTCGGTTGTTTTTATTTACTTAGAACATTGCATTTGTTTTTATATAGTAACATGTTTTTGTTTTATTGAAACATATGAACATCATCTTAAATACGGAATGTAACTCGAAACTTTCTGTTATTTCTCTCTATTTTAGTGAATGTAAAGATGAGATCAAGTTAAAAACATAAGTTACATTTAAAAATGCTTAAAAATACCGACACAGTATAGCTTTATCTATCAGCGAACATATATTTCATCTAATTAATTTTTGTGGTTTAATCTCAATAATAATGATAATAACGATAGTAAATATAATTCTAAAAATGTAATTTCACTTTTGTAATACTTATAAATTCCAAGAATTATAATTTTGTTTCCCTAATACCACACAAATGCTATAATTTATTTAATTTCATTAATTAATAAGGCCGTAATTTGGTTTTTATATACATTTTTATTGTTATTCAACTTGCTGAAGAATTTGCTTAGTTCTCCTACGTTACAGACTTTTTTGTGACACAGACATTGTGGCTTTAGCACTTTCAATCATCTTATAATGAGGTCCATTCAGAAAGTTTCGAGACAAAGTAAACTAATTATGTACTACTGAGGGTGTTTGGAAATGAATTACAACCTACCTTAGTGTACCTTATTTATCACGCTACATATTTCATCTCCAAATGGGATTCGATTCCCACCAGAACCATCCTCTCTGACTGAAGTTTTTTTCCGGATTTTCCTCAGTCCTCATAAATGGCACATGCCGGGATGTACCCTAAACTTAGGCCTGGAACGTTTCTTTCCTTAAAAATACCCTATCCCAATTTGTCATTTCACTTCATATATCAACACCTGTGGTGCCTCAGTAGTAAAAACGGGCGATAAACGTCATTTAAAAAATCTCTAAATTTACTACCCCACAACGTCAATACACCGTTACTATCTTCCGCGAATGGTGGTATAACGAAACCATTATTTGAGAGTACTCCATGTCGCCATTGAGATTTCACTTCGACCTCGCTACTGCCAATGAAGATGTCTGCTGTAGTGTAGACGAAATGTTTAGAAAGAACAATAGGCCATGGCCCATAAGCCAGGAATATAATGTACCTAGTGATGACATCGGCAGTGAGAGCCTAAGAACTTTGACGATTAAATAATTTCAGAAAAAAAATTCATAACTATCCAAAACAGGTAAACAAACAAAAAAAAAAAAAGGAAACATACCCCCCCAAAAAAGGGAAAATAAAAATTGGCCCTTCCTACCCCAAATGTATTTCTATCTGACTCTTCAATATATCCCCCCCATATATTTTTTATTTGTTTATTTATGGACGCTCTTTAACATCTCAGGCCATCAGCGTCACATTCAATTCAGGGCGTGAAACGGCCGACAAATTTTGTTCAGAGGCCTCTCTTTCAGGCTTGAGGTTCTTTTTCGTGCCGCAAATGTACGACACGAAACCCACGGCTTTACTTCCCTTCCGAAGAAAGCCATACTTAGGATTTTTACTCCTGAAAAAATCCATCGACCCTGGCCCAGTTTTAACCCACGATCTTGGATTTAGGACGCAAGTATGGTTACCACTACGCCACCAGGACCGACTCACCCAGATAGAAGACATCGTGCCTATCTTTCGAACTCTGATAATAATCTTTTTTATTTATACAACATTTAATTTTTTTTAATCTAAAATCTTTGGTCTGTTACCTATTACCGTTGTAGAACCTTTCTGCCACACAGATGGCTACTGAAGGACGAACGTTAATTAAGCGCTGTTCAACTTTGCCCCTGTGGGAAAGCAGTTTGCTCAGCTGTGTACTTCACGGTAGAATTGAAATCTGTGTGACGAATGCTCACTACATCGCCGACCTACAAGAAATACTAATGAACATTTGTTCGCCGCCTTATTGAATGAGATAGCGGCTCCGGGTATCTCTAATTTACGTACCCCTGGTAGCAATTAGCACCCAGATCGTCTCCTGCGGTTCTGAAAGAATAAGAGAGACGCGTTTGTTTACTGATGTGTTACTCAGACACCTTAAACCTGTCAAAAAAGTAAAGCATCAACTTTTAATAAATATAATACAGACTTTTCGTATCTTATTTTTTGTATAAACTAGTGCTATTCATTCTATTCAGGGAGAGAAACGGCCCATAAATTTTGCTCAGATGCCTCTTCTTTCAGGCTTGAGGTTCTTTATCATGCCGTAAATGTACGGCACGGGACCCACGGCTTTACTTCCCTTCCGAAGGAAGCCATACTTAGGATTTTTACGCCCGAAAAAATCCATCGACCCTGGCCGGGACTGAACCCCCTGTTTTTGGGTTTACGAGGCTAGCTCAAAATAGTAATGAAAGCTTGTGAGGGTCATAAAATTATGAAAATCATATTTTTATATTTTTCATATAATAATACTCGTATTCGTTTTTACTGCTTACAGAGTAAATGCATTAGCAGCAGCTTTTAGAGAATTCCGAAGAAATATAAGTAGCTAGTGCGGTTGTAGCCGTGAAACATCTACACGTATGTATGATAAAGCTCTAACGGTCGCAATTTTTAATTTTACTCAACGAAACTCGGCATTTAACCATCAATTAACAAACGATTCGTCGAGTTCGTTGATCAGCAAAATTGGACCGTTGGGGGTGGGCGTTATCCTAAAGCGAAAATAAAAATAAATAAATCACTCTGAAGGCCGAAATTTTTGTTTTTCTCAACGAAAATTCGCATATGTCACTAAAACAAATTAATAAAAATAGTTACTGAAAATCAGGGAAATCGGGACATACTTGAAAAACCAATCGGGGTTAAAGCAAAATTTAAAACTCGCTCTTTAGGCCGAACTTTTTAAGGGAAACTCGATAAATGTTTTTTTAAATATTCTGAAAATCAGTGAAATCAGACTATTATCTGGGGGCGAGCATTAAACAGAAATTTACAACTCTATAGAACAATTTAAAGTAAGAGTTGACAATAGAAAAAATTCAATAATATAATTTTTGAGGCCTATCCCCAAACTCCGAAATTCATGTCAATGAACAACATGCTTTAATAATATTTTTTTTTGTGGTGGGGGACTTTCAAAACGCCTTGTATAAATTATCCAATTACAAAATAACTGCGCGTTCGTTTTCTTGCCAGTATTTCACCACATAAGAATAGCCTAACACAAACCTAATATAATAATGATAATAATATGACGATGATCATGATCATGAAAGGATCATGCAACTTGTTTTAGTAGACTTTACTCATTTGAATTATTATTGGATGGATAAATTTACAATGTTTTTAAGTTGATTTAATTTATTTACGGACGCTCTTTAATATCTCAGGTCATCAGCGCCCAATTAATTCAAAACGCGAAACGGCAGGTAACTTTTCCTCAGAGGCCTCTTCTTTCAGGCTCGAGGTTCTTTTTCGTGCCGTAAACACTTGCCCGTATACGCAGGGAAAATTCTCACTGCTGCTGCTGCTGCTGCTGCTGCTGCTGCTGCTGGCTAGCGACAGTGGAGAGACCAGAACTACTGTTTGAGTGACCGCTTGTAACAGCATAAATGCTGCATGTATTATTTTTTTTTGTTAAACATAATGTAATCTATGCGTGGTTTTCCTTAACTTTTAAATATATATTGATAGGGGATTGTTGGACGGGTGAAAAATTGTAACGGTGGCAAATGTGCCCTTATTGGAATTAGCTATTAATTCATATATACACAAATACTAACCGTAACGCTAACCTCAGGTAAATCCTAGAAATCGGTGAACCCAGTGGTTTGCTGCGGCTGGCTACGGTCTGACGGCCTACGCTCGCCTCCTTTTCGTAAACATAAAATGATAGCGGCGGGTAAATCACTGTATAGTGGCAAAACTCCTTTGATTCCAGCAGAAAAAAAATCATAAATTTCAATTTATAGCACTATGTGTGCGTGTTACTATGTTAGAGAGTAAACATTGTAATGATGGCAAATTTCCTTTAACCCCGGCAGAGAGAAAAAAAAAAAAAAAGAATTGGACTTGAGGAATCGAAAGTATTATCTTCATCACAATAGAAGACGCTACAACAGTCTAAGCTATCATGCCGTTGCGTTTGAAATCCTTATTATGTAATTATTTCTGTGCAAGTCACCATCTTCGGCTCTCTCCGCTGTCGCTCGGGACTCACCTGAGCACGGAGCGTTTCTGTCCTTCATGCAAGGATAAATGGCGTAAATCTACGACACGGGACCCACAGTTTTATTTTCCTGCCGAAGGAAGACATATTTAGGCTTTCTACGCCCGAAAAAATCCGTCGACCATGATTCTTAGGTCACCACCAGAACCGACAGTATTTTTAAGATTTTCCAGCAGTGAAAAAGTTCAAACTTGGAACTTTTGGGGTCCTTTGGTCAGAATTATTCATAGAAGTTCGATTCAGCACTAACAATCATTTTACTTACGTAACCTGAGCAAGTGTTTTACCAGATAAATTATCGCAAGCTGTCATTCACAAGGCCATGTAGTACCTGCATAAGTCGACGGTTAACCTAGTGAAGTATCAGTAGTAAATATCGTAATGCTTATATACGGTAATAGTTATTATTAGGATTTCCCTGTTTAATTTATTCAAAATGTAGTAAAAATGCTCTCTGTTTCTATTCAATTACGAGGTGTGATCAAAAAATAACGGCAATATTAGTTTTTCTTAAAGAATCTTTGTTTATTCATCAACATCAATTCTGTCCCCTTCAAAGTAATCCCCTCCAGATATGATACACTTATGCCAGCGCTTTTTCCAATCTTGGAAGCACTTCTGGAATTCACTTTTCGGTATGCCCTTCAGCTCCTTTAGCGATTGTGTTTTTACCTCATCAATGGTGGCAAAACTTCGTCCGTTCATGGTTTTCTTCAGCCTCGGAATAGAAAGAAGTCACAAGGGGCAATATCCGGCTAATATGGTGGCTAAGGCAACATAACGATTTTGTTTTTTGCCAAAAAATCAAGAACAAGTAGTGATATTTTAGCAGCATCTCGGAACACACGTTTCATGCTCAAAACATCCGAAAACATTGCTCGACATGAACCAAATAATATACCGACATCATCAGCAATCTCTCTGATAGTAATTCGGCGATTTTTCACAATCATTTTCTTCACTTCTTCGACGTTGTCGACGGTTATTGATGTGATAGGGCGGTAGTCATTTTCAACGTCTTCACGGCCCTCTTTGAAACGCCTGTACCACTCGTAAGCTCTTGTCTTGCTGATAGTAGATTCGCCAAAAGACACAGTCAACATTTCGAATACTTTGTTGCAATTTATTCCATTTTTCAAGCAAAATTTAATACAAATACTTTGTTCGATATTTTTCCAAAGTAAAAAATCGCCGAGCACACCAAAACACATCTAACCTTTTCGATTGTCAACAATGAACTAAACATTAAAAACAGCTGAAAACGCCAACATTGGTCAGAAACATATGAACCAACAAGCTTTAAAAAAAAAATTGAAAATCGCATTTATGAAGCTCGCGAAATAAAAAAAAAATCCGCTATTTTTTTGATCAAGCCTCGTATGTAATCCCTTTGCAGAGTTGTCTATGGGAGAATACAAATAGAGTGAATATTGTGACATGCGCACTGAGAATTCGCTCTCGCGAAACTCGCTATCAGGCCCTACTGTGCGAGAATACACTGCGTTTAGTTGATATATAGCGGAAGTCACTTGTTGATGCTGAAAACGGCAAAACGGTGGGAGGGAAATCAATTAACCAACTGTACACTACTTGTGTAGGATCTATAGGTGGTCAAAAAGTTACGAAGCACACACAATACACGGATATCACTGTGACAGGATTTGTTAGGTGTCCTTGACTATGACCAGGACCTTCAGCTTTTTAATTCAAATATTAAATTACTTAAGTCACTGGGTGACCTTAGCTTTATTTCATCGTCATTTTCAACTGTGGAGTGAGTCATTTTCGACCTTCAGAAAACCAATTAGTGTCACACCCCCCGCTGAAGTGCTTTCAGCTTTGTAATATGACTAGTTATACAATGAAACACCGAAACTTATCCACATAATGATAGCCTACAATTAAAAAGTAAATTCGTTATCTAAGGAGTAGGTTTGTGTTCCGCACAAGTTAATGCTAGCAAATTTCTATTGTATTAATTAAATGCCTTCGGCTGCTCGGAGCTAATACTGGTAGTTACAAAAGTTTGAGGTTGGAATTAAGAGGTACCGGGTTCTAATTCCTTGTAACCTGACATTGGGTTTTTGTTTCGTGATTTCCCTTAAGACACCTAGCAGAATTTCCACGAATTATCCGCTCTTCCATTGCATGTTATTATATTCCACACAGGATCGAAATAGCCACGTAGAGTTGAGCTGGTGTAGTTTGCTTGTCGTTTGCGTTTTGATAAAATGTTTAACTAGCATTGGTACAGAAGACTCTTGAGAGTTTCGAACTGTTTGGAGGGTGGCCCTGCCGGAGTAACATATTAGGGAACCCATTTACGTGGGGCATTCAAAAAGTGTGACTTTAAAGTCCAACCTAAGGACTGAATTCGAAAACTTCCTTCACAATCCTCCAAAGGACTCTCCATCTCTCTGCACACACAGTTGTAGACGGTGCAACCACTTGTCAAAAGCACTGACTGAGATATTGTCAACAGAGCTGAATTTATAGCCTGAGCAAGGTCCAGCACTCGTTTAAAAGATTTTCCAGCAATGGAAGATTTCAAGCTGTTCTGTGAGGAGACGCAGTCTTGAAGTTCCTGTCTTTGGACGCCGCCGCCTCAGCTCTTCAATAAAGGATCCAACATATGTCACAGTGTTCTCCATTTATTGTTATTCCTTCTGGCATACAGTCAACCACTAATGGTCCTTCACAGGATGTTCATTCTCATTTACCCACACGCAGTTCTGAGCTTCATTTGGGGTGGTATAGAAATAAAACCAACTTTCATCGCCAGTGCATATATCTATCCAGCAGTTTCCTTTCCCCTCTCTTCATTGGTTAGGGAATGTGTAAGTCAGTTTGTACACATTTTTCGCAGCTTTAAATGATCATGGAGTATACTGTCAATGCTGCCAACACTGATACTCATTTCCACATTTAGTATTTCTACAGTAATATGTCGACTTTCCCCCTTTAAGTTTCTGACTCTTTGAATCATTCCCTCGTTCACGACCAGAGTGAAGGCGGCCTTTCATAGTCTCTCGCCCTTCTTCAAATGATCGAAATGATATTAAATGAACACACGTGATCACCATGAACAGCTACCAAGTCCTCGCTCTTTCACTCAGCTTGTAGTGTGTGAAAATGTAGAATTTAAAATTTTCTGTACGAATATTCACATTTTTTATCAGCTATTGACAAAGACCTGAACTCAACTCACTGTAGGACAGCAAGTTTATGCCTGTCCCCACCTCCAGCCCGGAATATGACTTTACTGTCTATCCCTCGTCACCGAACACATTTCTACTTAAACCTCATTCAGCGTGTCAGTTCCCAGAATCTGGAACTCCCTTCCTCCTGAAGTTAGAGAATTTGTCTCTCACTTCTCCCTTTTGCTCGAGAAAAATTATTGAAGAAAAAATGAAATTGTAAAAGCATATTTACCAGCTTTCTAATTATGTTAAAATAGTAATATTTACATGCAGTATACATCTTTAATTTGTTTTATAACACACACACATCAATACATACACAGATTGTCAAAAATGTATTCACACTTCAAGCAAAGAAAAAACTGTTACATAACAAGACTGTATTCACAGAAACAGAAAATGATGATCACTAATCATAGACTTTTACAGTTACAACAGCTGATGAAAATGCCCGCCACCGGCGTCGATACACATCTGAGTACGTTTGCAAAAGTGTCCTCAGCACATGCCGTTTCAATTTCTTCCCGAAGTGCTGTCAGTGTAGCTGATTTTCTACGGTATACAACACTCTTAAGAGTTCCCCATAGGCAGAAGTCCAACGGAGTTAGATCCGGAGAACGCAGTGGAAACTCAATCGGACCTCTTCGTCCTATCCAGTGCATTGGAAGATTGTCATAAGCTACGCACATATGTCTCGGCGGTGGTGTAGTGGTGCACCATCCTGTTGGAAATAAAATTCCCCATTTCTATAGAGTGCATGAATGGCGGGCGAGACGGATGGGCGTATCACGCTGAGGTACACTGGGTCAGTTGATAGTCTTGGTTTCATTTGTTCATTGTTGATTTACCTGTCACGTAGCAACGCTGTATGAGAGTCACATCTGTTTACAGAACATCATACTGCACACTACTGTTGTTTTTCGGTCCAACTTTGAAATATATTAAACAGATATCTGCTCATTTACAAATATCAGCTGTTCAAATTACCGCCATTTCCACGCCGAAACCTTGATCCGAGCTAATGTCCTTACAATACACATAGAGGACGAGTTTCTGGAAAATACCCTAGAAATTCATACCAGAGCAAGGTCATCGGTTTTCTTTTCCCTTCCCTTGCGACAGAAGAGAAAAGTTCAACGACTGCTGTGCCGCACGCTACTATTAGAGTGTTAAAGTGTGACCCTTGAGAATCTCACCCCCAAGAGCATGAAATTGTTTGAATTACTTGCTGCAAGTTCAATTCTGGAAGATAATTACAAACTGAGCGCTGAGTGTTTAATTCTATCCGGAACAAAAACAAGAGTTTCGCATTATTTGGCTTGAGGGAACGCACCGCTAATGGCGCCATTGGTGTGGTATTTACAGCTGTGTAGTTCTGGAGCCAAACTATAGCCTACAGTTTGTTTGTAGAAATTCTCCCATTTCCACTTGTAGTTTAGTAGCGTCTAGCAGTTTGACAATAAAAATAAAAGTTATTGTTTTTGAATAATGTTTAACGCCTGTTTTTACTACTGAGGCTTCACAGGCGATGGACACTGATGATACTTGAGATGAAATGATATATTTGGAAAGGATTTATTTTTAAGGAAGGTAACGTTCCAGGCCTAAGTTTAGGGTACCTTCCCGGCATTTGCCATTTATGAGGACTTGGGAAAACCTGGAAAAAACCTCAGTCAGGGAGGACGGTCCTGACGGGATTCGAACCCGTGATCTTGGGTTTAGGAGGCAAGTATGGTAACCACTACACCACCTGGACCGACAAGAAGAACGGTTGAGACCAGCACCTTCCTTCCCTAACTTCTTCTTCAAGCCTGGTTTTCCATAGCCCCAGTGAGCTATCGGCTTACCGCGACGACCGCTGCGTCTTCTACCTCTATCACGTAATATCATTGGTAGAGTGCAGTGTCGATCCTGATGGTGTAGTGGTAACCATACTTGCCTTCTAAACTCAAGTTCGCGGGTTCGAACCCGGCCAGGATCGATGGATTTTTTCGGGGTGTAAAAATCCTAAGTATGGCTTCCTTCGGAAAGGAAACAAAGCCATGGGTCCCGTGTCGTACATTTACGGCACGATAAAGAACCTCAAACCTGAAAGAAGAGACCTTTGAGCACAATTTGTCGGCAGCTTTACTCCGCGAATTTCATGGGATGCTGATGACCTGAGATGTTACAGAGCGTCCGTAAATTAACCTACCAACAATCAAGTGCAGTATTGCAGGGGGTATGTGATCAGCGCCGGTCGCTATATCGCGGCTTACTAGATCAAAGATCGCCACCTCTCCATCAGGCAACTTCCCAATTGTCCTTACGAGGCCGGGTGTATTCCGTCCCAGACCTTTCTAACTTGGAAAAATTCCTAAACAGGTACCGGGGATCGAACCCGGGCATCCCGGCCAGCATTCAGCAACGCTAACCAGTTTACCACGTTACGTTTGGCTATATGTTTTTTTGAAGGACTGTTAATGGAAGAATCTCTGCATATTCTTCAAGACTGGTAAATATCCCCACTAACTCAATTTGGAGTTACAAACCAGGTATCGTTGCAACAGGATGGTGCTCAGGCCCATTTCGCATTTCCTGCTCGTTATTTTCTAAATCATAAACTTCCGAGGAAGTCGGTTTGCCAAGGATTGCCAACATCAACAACACCGAAGCCTCCTCGAAGTCCCCATTTAATGACACCGGGCAACAGCCAAAAAAGAGAAAGCGGCTACTAAACAAATTATGAACTAAAAGATGCTGTGAAACCGTCTTCACAACCGTTGCGTAAAATGTCACAAAGGACTGGAGACCCATCCAAATCTGCCGAGACAACAATGGAGCTCACACAGGAGGCCTGTCAGATTATTAGGTAAGTAGAGGAATGGTAACTTGTGGCGCACCCTATACATTGCAATTTGTATATTTAACAGACATGTTTAAACGTATTTCTTCTTTTACTAATTTTATTTTATTTTATTTCTGAAACATCAAAATAAAGTAGGCTACAAAATAGACAAAGTAGTCATTTTGTTAACCTTAGGTTCTAATTCGTAGTGCTACCTTTGTACTAAGAATTCAAATAAATAAATTACCGGTTGCCTGTTACGGTTCCAGGAAAGTTGTTCATCTGAGAGGTTACGCATCAGCCAGAAGTAAATGACGTACAGACGTCAATTAGGCAATGCAATTATCACTATAGTGTAACCACCGTTAACTAAATGACACATTCACCCAACAACACTATCTAGTAAGCAGACGACATGAATGCGAGCACTAGGTTCGGGATAGAAGAACACGAAGACAAAAGACGAAAGTTTATTGTCGTAACAAAATGCCAGATTATTAGCTAATCTCAGTACAGTGCAAAACGGAGTAAATAATAACAGCTTATAACAAACAAACAAGGTCCGCCATGTACCAGTTGCGTATACTAAGTGAATTCCTAAGCAATCTGAGTTATTACAAGAGCGTATTGAGTTTACAGAAATTGGGAGGAAGCAGCGATTCGTGTGTCTACTACCAGGAGCCCACAACTCAAAACACTCACCTCTGGTGTTTCCCTTCTCTTGTAGAGGACGGGCCAAGCCAGTTCAATAAGTCGCCATGTATTTTTCAGAGGCTTTGATAATACAGTGATAGAGATTCTCTATCTGACCGCACCATAATATTTTAGTTTCAGCCAATAACACTTTAGAAGTTAACAAGAAACGAATACCACGCGGAGTAATGTAATAGTTTCGGCCAATAGCAGAGAGAAACGTACAACTGCGGGAGTCTTTTTTTTTTTTTTTTTTAGTAATGTTTAACGCACGTTTTTATTACTGAGGCACCACAGGCGGTGAACACTGATGATACATGAGATGAAATGAAATATTGGAAAAGAATTTTTTTTTTAGGAAGGAAACGTTCCAGGCCAGTCAGGGAGGACGGTACTGGCGGGATTCGAACCCTAGACCTCCCGCCCACGAATCCGTGTCTTAACGACCTCGGCTACCCGTGGCGGTACGGGAGTATTAATCAGCGTTGTTGGCTGATTAAGAGTAACGATCATATCAAAAATTTGCCGCCTCTTTTGACACTGGCTGGTATACGCTGAACTGGCAGTAACAGATTAATATTTCACAGTTGCTATCTTCATGACAATGCTTTTGTCAAAAATAAAACATATACATTGTTACAAATTATGACTTAATTTTCCTTTAAAAAAATGACAGAAAATTAAAAACGCTACAGCGCTTTTTAAATCTCCGTTTTCATATATACCCCCATTCATAATGGTACAATTTATCTGATTTTCAGAAACTTTTTTTGTTTTATTTAAATGGTATATCCGGAGCTACGTTACAAACATACAATTATCAGTGCCGCTAAAGCAATTTTTAAAATATGGGGTTTAGGTAAACCCCCAATCATAATAGGCTGATTTCGTTGATTGTTAGAAACTACGAGGGTAGGTCCATAAGTTTCCGGCCTAACCATTTTCTAGGTGTGATAAAGACAAAAACTATATTTCACTTTTCAATATAGTTACCCTTTGTTGCAATACACTTCACACATCTTTGAATTTACATTTCAAACCCCCCCCCCCAAAATAGTCAAACTTTTGTCTGCAAAATGGGCAAAAACAGTATCCATCACTTCCTCGTCACACTTAAATTTCCTACCTCGAAGGTCCTTCTTGAGAAGAGGAAATAGTCACTGGGAGCTCGATCAGGGCTGTAGAGTGGATGATAGATCTCCTTGAAGTCACATTTCTTCACAGCTTCCTTTGCAACAAGAGATGTGTGCACAGGCGCGTTGTCCTGAAGAAAGCGCACACCACCGCTCAGCTTTTCTCGCCTTTTCTCTTTGATGGAAGCACGTAGTCTGTGCAGTAGGCCAGCACAGTACTCCCCATTTACTGAGGTATTCCTATCCTTGAAGTCAATGAAGAGTATTCCTTCACAGTTCCAAAAGATTGTGGCCATGATCTTCTTGGTTGACTGAGTGACCTTGGTCTTTAGAGGCGGTGCTTCACCAGGTTTACACCACTCCATTGATTCTATTTTGAATAAGGAATCATAGTTTCTTCTCTGTAGCAAAGGTTTGCAGAACTTCTCTTTCGTTGCTAGGGCAGAGCTACAAAAATGCCTGACAACAGATGACTCTTTGCTACTTTTGGACTGTGGAGAGAAGTCTAGGCCCTAACCTTATTCATGTTTAAATGTTCCTGAATAATTCGAAGGATTCTTGTTTTAGAAAGGCCCAACCTTGTTGCTATTTCTGTAACTTTGAGCCGCCGGTCTTCCATAATTTCTCCTTCCACAAGAGCGATGTTTTCAGGAGTGAGCACCTCCAAGGGCCGATCTGGACGCTCTTCATCTTCAATGCTTTCTCGACCCAATCGAAAAATTTGGCCCATTCTTTTACGGTAGAATATGAGGGGTATGCTGTTTAATTTATTTGGAGTATGTCCTCCTTTTGTGAAGAACTTAATAACAGCTCGATACTCCATTTTAAACATGTCACAATCTTCTACGCACAGCCTTCTTTATGCAACTATATCTGAACAACTGAACACAGTTACAGCTGCAATTATTTACTTAACAGATAAGTTATGACACCAGATAAGGCTTTTGTGAAGGCGATAATCCTTATCGGCGAGGCCGGAAACTTATGAACGTACCCTAGTAATTTTCTTATTTTATTTCAATGGTATATATCGAGTTTCATTGAGAAAAAAACAAAATTTGCGGCAGTTAGATAGTTGAAACACTTCGCATGCATACATCATAAAAGGTTTCCTGTATGTCTTTGAAGACATGCAGAAGGTGCATTGGATGCAATGGAAAACTACTTTGAGCAAAATGATCACTATTATGAGTAAAGGTATGCTGTCAAATAAAATTATGATCATTATTTATTGAACAGTTCTCGTAGGTACGGCGGAGATCGAAACGCTCCACAGAAGAGGAGCTAAAAACTTTCCACGTCTTCATATAATTACGACCAAACAGAACACAATACGAATCAAACAAACAAACGCCGTCTAAAGCCGTTTTCACTTTGCTTCTTGGTGGTGATTACGTAACACTGTGTGCGTTGCGATATTATTTATTTGCTCTGATAGATGCCGCATATTAATTTCCAATAAAAACCGCTCATCAAGTATTTATGCTCTCAGGTCGGGGAAAGCAAATGAAAGATTGCCCTATATCAGTATAATTAAAGATTTCATGAGCAATCATTAAAGACCCAAGCTCAGAGATTGCTGGAATACATAATTTATAGCGGTAAATTTCTTATTTCATCAGATAGGAATTGGATTCCCCCCACCCCGCTCTGTTTGTGGTTTTCATGCATCGTTAGACTGTTCCTGCTTCGCCTGCATCCTCCATTTAGCCAAAAGCAGCACTTTTTCTGAAGCAATATTCTGGTGATGAGATTACCACACGGCAAACAAAAAACTGCTCTCTCATAATCCTTCACGGTGCAGGTGTGAAACATTGAAGTAGCGTACACTCCGAACAATGTTGCCAAATATTCATTTATTTATTTACTCTGTCAAGGTCATGGGGCTTTCCCTTTCACTCTACCAGTAAAAAAAAAATATATATATAGAGTACAATACACATAGCTATATAAAATGCAGGAAAAACCAGTCAAATTAAAGATAGCGTTAAAATTTCACTTGCTCTTAAATAATTTTTCTCGAGGAAAGAGTAGAAGAAAAGGAGGAGGAGGAGGAGGAAAAGGAGAAGGAAAAAGAATAGGCGAGAGACTGACTGTTGACGTTCCTAGAGTTGAGATGACAATTTAATTTATGTTTAAATTCCTTTATTGTCCTACAATCTCTGACTTTAGAAGGAAGGGAGTTCCAGATCCTAGGAACTGACATGCTGAATGAGGTTGATTGTAAATGTGTTGGATGATGAGGTATAGACAGTAAAAGCATATTCCGGATTCGAGGTAGGGACAGGTATACGAACCGGGAGACGATATATCTACCTTCTTGCCATTGAAGAACTCTAGTAGTTCGAAATAATAGCCATTTCAAGTGTGACCTTATCTAAGTGTTTTATCCTTTTCTACTTTTATTACTACTGTTAATTTTTATATATATATGGTTTATTTACGGACACTCTTTACCATCTCAGGTCCATCAGCGTTATCATTCGAATAAGAGCATGAAACGGCCAACAAATTTTGCTCAGAGCTCTTTTTCAGGCTTGAAGTGGGTAGATATATTGAGGGGTGATGGTACAGAGGATTTTGAACAGGATTGCAGAGTCTTACGTTCTTTTAAAGGTAGCCATGACAGCTGATTGTACAGCACATGATGAAATTTACGAGTGGTGAAAGACGAAACGCACACAGACATTATGAACATCGAGCTGCCCCGTATTCAGATCAGAGTACAAGACATCACAATAATAAAAGTGAGGGAGAAAAAACAATTGAGATGAGATTCTTTTTGAAATTCAGAGGTAGATCTTTAGTTACATGTTTTAATGTGGGAATCAAAGAGAAGGTTTCATTGCATGTTTGGGTTATCTGGCTATGCCATTGCAGATTAGTTTATGTAAAGATCTAGGTTTTTTGCCCTACTGGTATAATTAATTACATTGTTCATTTATGTTTTTTATCATGATGGGCGAATATCGTTTGAGTTTATTTTACATAGTGCACATTTATGTCCCACGACTATAGCCTGTGATTTAAGTAGATTCAGTTTTAGTCCAAATGTTATGTCCAAAGTGGGATGGAGGTTAGATCTTCATTTACTACAGTCATGGCGTCAAGGACAGAACAAGGGGCGTTGAAAGTAGAGTTGTAAGTCGTTAGGTAATAATTGGAGTGCTTTATCTTTTTACAACATAACGGTAGTGGTCCAAGTACTGAATAAAAGTCACTAAATATCTTCAAAATGTCTGTAAACTATAAACAGAAACAATTGTGCTACTGCTCGATAATTTCAATACACTTGCTCATTTATATGAAGCCGGCATTTAAATCTATCAGGTTTCATTGTTATGACACATTAATGTTTAATAATACCAGTGTAAGTCCATAAGTTTCCGGACTCGCCGATAAGGATTATCGCCTTCACAAAAGCCTTATCCGGTGTCTACCTTATCTGTTAAGTAAATAATTGCTCCGCTCCGCTCCGCTGTGTTCAGTTGTTCAGATATAGTTGCATAAAGTTGACTATGTATAGAAGATTGTGATATGTTCAAAATGGAGTATCGAGCTGTTATTAAGTTCTTCACAAAAGAAGGACTTACCCTAAATGAAATTAAACAGCGATTGGACGGTGTATATGGGGAAGCATCCCCTCAAATTCTACCGTAAAAGAATGGGCCAAACTTTCTCGAATGGGTCGTCGAGAAAGCATTGAAGACGAGACCGTGCAGGTCGACCCTTGGAGGTGCTCACTCCTGAACACATCGCTCTTGTAGAAGGAGAAATTATGGAAGACCGGCGGCTCAAAACAGAAATAGCAGTAAGGCTGGGTCTTTCTAAAACAATAGTCATTCGAATTATTCATGAACATTTAAATATGAATAAGGTTAGTGCAAGATGGGTGTCTATACTTCTTTCCTCAGTGCAAAATCAACGAGTCATCTTTTGTGTCAGGTATTTTTGGAGATCTGCCGTGGCCACGAGAGAAAAGTTCTGCTAAACATTGTTACAGGAAATGAAATCATGGTCCTCTACTATGATCCCTTGTCCAAAAAGAATCAATGGAGTGGCGTAAATTGGCGAAGCACCGCCTCTAAATGCCAAAGTCACTTAGTCAAACAAGAAGATCATGACCGCAATCTTTTGGGACTGTGAAGGAATTCTCTTCATTGACTTCAAAGAGAGGAGCATCACAGTAAATGGGGAGTACTATGCCGGCCTACTGCACAGACTGCGTGCTCCCATCAAAGAGAAAAGGCGAGGACAGCTGAGTGGTACTGTGCACCTTCTTCATGACAACGCGCCTATGCACACAACTCCTGTTGGAAAGAAGATCGACCACCCACCCTCCAGCCCAGATCTATCTCCCAGTGACTATTTCCTCATCTCAAAACTCAAGAAGGAATTTCGAGGAAGAAAATTTACGTGTGACGAAGAAGTGATGGATGCTGTTTATGCCTATTTGGCAGACAAGACTTTTGAATATTTGGTAGGGGGGGGTTCAAATGTTAAGATGTAAGAAGTATATTATAAGAAAGAGTGACTTTATTGAAAAGAGAAACAAAGTATTTGTCTTTATGATAGCTAAAAATGGTTAGACTGGAAACTTATGGACCTACCCTCGTATGTTCGTTGTTTGGCAATACTCGTTAGCAAACCCAAGTTTTTCAATTAACAAAGTTAAAACGTTCAGTTAAACTGTATGTAAATATATATTAGGGATGCAAAAAGCAATACATTTCTTAATACTAAAGATTTTTATATTGCCCACCTAATTAGGACAATGAACTTAACGTTACCTCAGCACAAATCGTAACAAAAAGTCAAGCGCATTTTCTTAACACATGCGCATGCGAAATGAACAGAGCGAGTTTGTATCAATAAAAAACTACAGATGATAAAACATTTAATCATAGCCACTCCTGTATTTTGATAGAGCAAAAACTTTCCTAGGCACAGTAAACGGTTTTCAGAGAACTTAATTTATTCTATTATTAAGTAATAAATCGCTCAGAATATTTAATAACTCTCACTGATTTCCATCTTTAACTACTCTACCTGTGAATGGATAAAAGAATCTTGAAAATGACTGGTTACTTGGTATTGACCACGGTAGAAAAATGAGTCCCTGTTTTCTCTTGCAGAAGTTTAAAATCTACAGCTTTGATATCTGGTGGAAGATTATAGAGAATTTACACATGTTATTTTGATGTTGTTTCTTAAAGTAGTATCCGATATTGACAGTTCCTTCAAAATCAGCTCAGCAGCCTCCACAACTGCTCTGATATTGCAAAATGCCATCCATAAAGATGTTTCAACGCCAGTGGCAAAGTTTTTCATTATCTGCAAATAACTTAAATTCCGGGTGACCGAGGTCGTGAACGGGAGATCTGGGGTTCGATTTCTGTTAGAACCGTTCTCCCTGATTGAGGGTTTTTCCAGGTTTTCTTCAGTCCTCGTAAATGGCAAATGCCAGGAAGGTGCCCTAAACTTAGGCATGGAATGTTTCCTTCCTTAAAACTTCTTTTCCCAATATATCATTTCATCTCATGTATCATCAGTGTCCACCGCCTGTGGTGCCTCAGTAGTAAAAAGGGGCGTTAAACACCATTAAAAAACATATACTTTTAATTTTGCTCTGCAGGTCCAGAGATGACATCTGCATTCCTTGCGCCTATACAGTTTATGTCAAACAGGCATCTTTAGACTTTACCTACTACTATGTATTTACCACTAGACCATCAGGAACGAAGAATGGGTGAGGGTTGAAACCTAAAACGTAATCAATGGATTTAAACATCCCCATATTAAAAAATTGAAGTGCTTTTTTCAAATGGAAATTTATTTTGAACAATTATTCAGGTCAGAAGTTTTGAAATGAAAGATTTGTGGATAAAGAACCAGTTTTCACAAACAGAAAAACAGGATGAAGTTTCAAAATACAGATCACTGCTACCGGCTCGAGGCGAGGAAGTAGACAACGATGGAAATGCGGGACTAAGGGAGTGGAGAAAGCCAATGCCCCAAGGGTAAAGGTCGCTAGATCTTGTATCTTAATGTTGTCACGTGTATTTGATTAGCTGAAGGTGCGGCTTTATAATACAAACATTGCGTTAATTTCAGAGTGACGTAAGGCCAAGTAATTGACCACACCCTTTGGAACATTTGTTTCCGCTGCCAAGTTGGCAGCCCTTAAGGTTTAGCATTTGTCAACTTCTGTCCGATAACAAGCAATTGAAATATCAGCTATCTGCCGTCATGACAACAACAATATATATTTCTGAAATTCCATGGCCGCATTTCCCGAAGAACCTGGTTTAGGGACCGTGTTCTTTAAACTATTTAACGTGGTACTTAATATGATTACTTTTAGGAATTTTGATCAGCGACAACTAGTGAGAATTTCATATGAGGGGTGCAAATCCACCATACGCACCGAAATAGATTCAAGAGAAAGAATGACTACTTCTAAAAGTTCTGCACCTGACCAAGAAAACAGAGAAATGAATAAGATTTGTCCAACTATAAAAAATAAGGGTTTTTCTCAGCTCCAACCTCATCATTTGATATGAATCTTCGTCAACCCACCATTTCTTCAGGTTTTGGGAACAAAAAGCAATAGCTGGGAACCAAATCCGGCGAATTTGGCGGAGGTGTAACCACTTCGAAGATTTTTTTTGTTGATTTGGTTTATTTACGGGCGCTCTTTAACATCTCAAGTCATCAGCGTCCCTTTCAAATCAGAGCGTAAAACGGCCGACAAATTTTGCTCAGAGACCTC
The DNA here is from genome assembly GCA_030762175.1 of Metallyticus violacea. Classification (NCBI taxonomy): domain Eukaryota; kingdom Metazoa; phylum Arthropoda; class Insecta; order Mantodea; family Metallyticidae; genus Metallyticus; species Metallyticus violacea. The sequence goes on along the minus strand of CM060837.1, from coordinate 77,469,380 downwards.
TTCTTTCAGGCTTGAGATTCTTTATCGTGCCGTAAATCTACGACACGGGGCTTACGGCTTTGCTTCCCTTCCAAAGGAAGCCATACTTAGGATTTTTACGCCCCGAAAAAATCCATCGATCCTGGCCGGGTTTGAACCCGCGATCTTGGATTTAGGAGGCAAGTATGGTTTTACCACTAGACCACCAGGACCGACACTTGGAAGAGAAGGTCATGTAATTTGGCAGCCACGATCTCAGATGTGTGTGAACGCGTATTATTGTGATGAAAGAGACCTTGCTCTTCCGCAAGGTGTGGACGTTTAGTCTGAATAGCATCCTTCAGTTGGTCCAGTAGAGAAGCGTAATACTCCCGGGTGATGGTTCTGTCCTTCTGCAGGTAGTCTACGAGCACCGCACCAACAGAATCCCAGAAAACTGTAGCTATGACTTTTCCTGCAGATGGAACCGTTTTTGCTTTCTTTGGTGAACTTTCACCTGTTGCCACACATTTTCTTTGTCTCAGACGTATTCTGTTACAGCTACTGTTACGAAATATTCATTAGTATGCGTTTCTGGTTCATTATCAACAAAAGCGACACCCATCAAGCCGAAAGCTTTCTCATACCCAAAACCTTGTGTACACGACATATCGAAGTGTTTGCATTGTCAGCTAACTTGTGTTTCTTCAATCGGTGATTATGCAGTACGGCATTATGAATTTTTGTCATAATCTCGTCGGCCGTAGCATTTTTGGGACGCCCTGAGCGCTCATCATCTTGAATGGATGCACAACCACGCTTAAATTCAGCAGAACGCGTTTTAACTATCAAAAACGAAGGAGGGAAATCCTTTAATGTGGAATCTAACTTCTTTTGTATATCGGTTGTGCTTAAACCCTTCAAAACTAAGTAGAAAATATTAAGCGATCATCACGAACAAGTGACTACATTTACGCGCATGAATCTTTACAGCGAGCTATTTAACAACTATCATAGTAATTTGGCCATCTTCACGACATCTCTAAGAACCCTGCTCGTAATTGTATCATAAACTTTTTAGTAGAGGTATCGTGTACCTTGCACGTCGCTTTGGTTACTGAAACAATGCTTCATATTGTTCCCATTGCTTATGACTGTTCGTGTATCTCAGGAGCGGACTATCTGTAAGGACAGGTCCCGTCACTAACTGAGAAACATATGAACATGCATTGGAGCACTGACCAATAAAGAGCGATTACATTGTTTTATAACATACCTTTAATAATTCTCTTAATTCTAACGGCCTTTATCTTCATACACTCTCCCAGTGTATCTTACAGTCTTCAAAGACAAGTTGGAAACCATTTTTGACAAGTCCTTTCGAATCCTTCACCATTGCTTCTGATGAAAAACGTCTCCGAATTTGGGGAAAAGACAAATTCACACGGGGCTAACTGTGGACTTTAGACAGGGAGAGAGACACACTTTGTGTTAATGTCAGTGAGATATTCAGCAACAACATTTGCTATGTGAGGCCATGCATTATCGTAGTGCACCATCCATCTTGCCCTTTGCCTGCGATAGGCCTTGCGGAGTTTTCAAAACATTTCTGTAGTATGCTGAGTTAATTGTGTGTGAAGAAGATACAACACGGTATCAAAAATTATCAATCTTTATTGCACAGCCCTCGTATTTCGAAACTGAAATACAATCCGCCTCTGTACTTTCAACATGGTACTTGATATAAAACGTTAGATCCCCCATAACAACAGGAAAATTGAACTCTTGACATTTTAATCTTTTTATTTTATAATAGTTTGTCTTTATCGTGTTCCCTGGAAAATCGTGTCTGGTATTTGCTTCAAAAGCAAACACTGCATCTATCGATTCGTCATTACAATACACAAATGACATCCCGTGTGTAACAAAAGATAAATAAAAAAAAAAAACAGAAGATAGCTGAGTGAGTGTTCCCATGCAAGAAGCATGCGCACAGCGGATATATCAGCGGCTGCATAATTTAACATAAGATTTCTTCTCAGGCGGTATGAATCAAGCATTGACAGTTATAAACACACACACACACACACACACACAAATGGGCAGCAGTAGTAGACCGTTTGCAGTGTGCAGCTCCTTTTATTTTAACTTGCCTTCCTCCTACATACAGAAGATGCACACTTCACGGCAAGTCAAAAAGTAATTGACTATTTTCTGTGCTGTCAAATGGGGGGAAAATTGCGGGAAAAAATATATAACACTACTAATAATAACATTACAGTTTTATAACTTGCATTCTAATTTAGTATTTATTTTCAAATGTATAATATGTTGTTAATTAAATTGTGCAAATATATAATAATGGATTATTAAGTGTTTTTATGTATAATAAAATTTGTTTACCTTTAGTTTTAAGCATTAATAATACTTTTTTCGGTATTAAAACACAGAAATAGTACCATTATTTTAACTGTTCAATTAAACTATAACTTAGAAAATAGTTATAAGACCTCTCTGCTCCACTCCCTTAGCTAATAATAGGTTCATCTCAACTAATTCACAGATACAGTAAAATGGAGCACATTCACTTAAAGTACTTTTGTTCAGTTATTTTCCGATCGTCCCCAGCATTCACGTACATTTAGTATGTATGTCCGCTTTAGCATACAAACGCAGTAATGTGCAAGGGCGCACCACAGGATGTCGCTCTTCCCGGAATTCTGTCTGCAGTTCGATGCAATGCAATTCAGGTTTTGTATTAGTAGCCATTCTTTTTATTAGCAACGTTTCCTTTTATAAAGAAGAAGTTCGGAAGGGGGAGAGTAGAGGTGTGACTTTCTCTATGGGGATGCAAAAGTGTGATATAGCAAGTGTACATTGTTGAAAAGGTATTCGATTGCGCCTACGGAGGTTAATGTTCCATTATATTTTTTGTTTTTCTAAAGCGCACACAAACTAGTCCCATTTAAAGGATTTCTACAACGTGAACTTTTACCAATTAAATGCTTAGCTCTATATTACATATTCATTTAATGAATAATTGTGTTAAACAAACTAATTATGCCTCTAATCGAATTAGTCTAACTATATTTGATAAATTACCTGAGAAATTATATATATACAAGCTGTCACTTAAAAATTCGCAATTTGAATACTTATTTAAACAAAAACACTTGAATTTAGATACTGAAGGTGAAGTTTAAAACTATTGTTAAATACATCTTAGATTTCGCATCTCAGGTCTAGCCATTTGCACTTCGAAATTTCAAATGGCACCTTAACTTTTGATGCAGAGTGTACAATTCTATTAAATTTGGACCGAAAAAAGTCTATTAGCTGTAGTATAAACAAATTATTTTAGGTAAAATTAACATTATTAATATTAGAGTGGAAGCGTTTGCGACTAGATCCTGGGTTCGAATCCCGGTCAGGTCAAGTTGCCTGTTGATTTACATATGCTCTTTAACATCTCAGGTCATCAGCGTCCCATTCAACTCAGGGCGTGAAACAGCTGATAATTTTTGCTCAGAGACCTCTTCATTCAGGCTTGAGGTTCTTTAAAATGACATAAATGTACAACATGGGAAGGAAGTCATACTTAGGATATTTACGCCCGGAAAAAAATCCATCGATCCTGGCCGGAATTAAACCCTTGATCTTGGGTTTATGAGGCAAGTAAGGTTACCACTTCACCACCAGGACCGACGCTGCCTGAAGTTTTTCCTGGCCCTGTGACAGTGAATTCCAGATAGTTTTAACGCGCCAACGACTCACAGCTCATTGGAGCCATTAATTAATTTAATTCATCTCATAGGTTTAAGAAACCCTCCCCCATTCACCACAATCATATCACGTTCAGTATCATCCGCACTGGGACAACGCAGCGGTGGCCTAAAGGCTCCTGACCTCAGAAATCCGCTACAATATCGCCATGCTGGGAGGAAGCGTTCACAAGTTCAAGACAAAAGAAGCTGACATTAGACACCAAACAATTACAGTAATGGAGCACATTTTGGAACTTCTAATAAATCAGCTTGCGCTCTGAGGTGTACATAGTTTGGAAACGTTTTATTAAATTAAGTGCTTGGCAGGTTTTACAGTGTCATTCCGCTCAAATTCAAACGACAGTCAGGTTGCCGCCAGGCAATGATGATACATACGAGTGTGTGTGTGTAATAAAAACGGAAACAAAGTAACCCTGGAACAATATAGCTAAAACAACAACAAGCAGAAATAAATACAACAGTTAAATAGTAATACAAACATCGCTTTATTTGAAACAGCTAATGCTCTTTTTGAAAAACTGAAGACAAGTGAAGGTGGTGAAAGTAAATATTGAAATGGAAGATAACCTAACAGGAGTTACTACTAGAGTTTTGAGACACGTCAAATAAGAAGCGGGTAGAGTTACTTCGACAGTTGAGTCTTTTCAAAGTGCTACCCACCACACTCTGAGACTTTTTTTCATCCTGAAAAACCTGAAAAAGGACCCCACCATTCAATTTCCTCAAGAGTGAAAAATTAATTTTCACATGCAGCCACAGCCCAGGGCTGGCAAATCGTTTCCCCGCATGCAAAATGTTCACCATTTGGATGAGAAAACAATCTCATGCAGGGCAAGTAAGTCATGTGCCTGACCATTGTGGACTCCGGGAACTGGAAGGTGAATGGTAGCGTGTGAGTGAAGGCGTTGTCATGGGGAAGCAAATCCCCCTCAGTCCTGTACTTGGACGGCGTTCTCGGATCTTGTCGAAAACCTTCGGCAGACAGACTGAGCAGTAACCGTCCTTTGTTCTTCCAAAGGGATTGTGATCACATTCTTCTCAACACTTCGGCTCTTCTTCATTTTCGTTGGTGGGTTCGCATCTGGAAAGATCCAAACTGCCGATTGATCTTCGGTTCAAATTGATAAATCGCCAGTGATGACATCAGAAACACGCCTTGAGCTCCCTCTGTCGAATCTCTGCAGCACGGGTGCACTTTTGTGTCTCTGTCAAATTGTGGGAAACTTCCCTGACACGGAGATGATGGTGCACGACTTTCATACTGCTAGCGATCCCATCTGGATGTCTGCCTTGATGTCATTAAATGTTATGCGTTTGTTTTTGCACGCCATTTTCTTTTACCGAGGCAATGTTTTCCTCAATTACTGACGTTGCCAGAGGTCTAGTTCTCTTCTCATCTTGCAGTGAAGTTCAGCCCCTTTTAAACTCCGCAAACCAACGGTAAATTGCTGCTTTAGATGGAAAAAAGGTATCCAAAAGCCTTTTGCAAGCGGTTAAAACTTTGGGACTCAATTGTACCGGTCTTGAAATCATAAAGAATTATAGCACGAAAATGCTCTCTCCAGCTCCATCGTAACGACTGGTCGCCTGTGCACGGGACGAGTTGTTTACACTCACACCCTTGAATGCAGGATAGAGGAGGGTCGCTACTTGGTACCGTTTTACTTGTAAGGGATGGGTCTACAACAAGCCACATTTGATTTAAATGGATCAACATTCACTTTTCCTCATCTCAAAACTTTAGTAGTGACCCAACACAGATAAAACAAGCAACAAGGTGTAAAGGGCCAAGGACAAATATATTGATAATTGCAAAATAACACAATATTTTTAGTAGTAACAGTGGTACATCATTTGTACAAATATCGTTCCCATGGGCCCTTTGACGTAAATGTTATTCATTACATCTACACTTTTACTTCTATTTCAAATAAAATACATTTACCTAAACACTAATACTTAAATATGCACGTTCGTACACCTACACATGAATATATAAATACTCACTTGCACGCGCAAACTTTCATACCCAAAGAGCCCGTCTGCTCCAACAAAGCGCTTCTAATTTCACACACTTTACACAGAAAAGAACCCAGCTTTGGCCAGTTATCTTCTTGTTCAGATCCCAACATGCTAACCTATCCCTAATCTACTCAGCAAACTTAGCTCCAAGAGCTGTCAACTTCCACTATTCGGTACCTTGGCAGTCCATTAGAATGTGTGTTAGCTTTCTCTGTCTTTACAAACAGCACACATTCTCTGTGCAGCAGCATCTGCTATTTTAGTCGTCCTCCATGCCCCCAGTCTAAACTACGCTAAACCACATCTATTTTGAGAACTCGTGGATTACATATAAATTTCTCTGTCCCATCTGCTTCGAGTTCGTAAGTGATATTTTCTCTCTGCATTCTGCCTGTATATCCTGTAGGTTAATTTCACTAGGTCTTTTTGTACGTTCTTCCAAACATAATCACCCTTTCTACACCCAATGCTCTCCATACTTGTTTTAATTTTCGCTGTCCAGTATCTTTGATCTCACTTTACTCTCTGACACTCACTTTAGAAACTCGTTTTGAAACAATTGCACTTTCTGCTTCCTACTTTGCTAAAAACAATATTAACACGTAAGGTTTAAACCTAGTAGTGTGTGCGCTTTATGCAAACATATGGCTGCTATTTGACTTCAGGGACATGAATAAGTGTTACATTAAATACAACATCAAAATCCTTAAAGTGAAACAGAAAAACTGGTCAAGGAGAGAAATACAGTAAAAGTTGAACCAATATAAAATGATTTGCAAAGCTTACAAGATAACATATATAGAATGTTCTTAGAAGCACAGGCAGCAAATGAAGAAATGTTAAATTCTCTGATTAAATTCGGGCTGTGAAACGAATGACATGACATAATTAGCGAACTTATTAAGACGTTGGCAAGGATATGAGCCTATGGGGAAATTTGAATGGAGATAAGTAGGGCAAATATACCTTTAAGGTTAGGGGTTGTTCTAAACAAAAGTGGGGTACACATTTAAAAAAATCACTTAAAGATGAATGCATTAATAAAATATGACATTCTTTCAAAATAGGTCTGATGCTCTCAATTCCAGGCACGTAAGTTAAATAGATATAGGGTATTTTATCAGTTAGCGCTACCTTTTTAAAGAGTTGAACAATATGTTTATTTTGAGTAACATTTCTAAGATTATTTATTTTATCCACTTGATACATTTATATATACTAGGTGTCCCATTTATCTTTCTCACTCGAAATAACTTTTTTCCGATGCGTCAAATGAAAAATTGTTTCAAACAAAAAAGTTTTAACATCAAAAAGCAAAGATGAGCAAGATATATGGGACACCTATATATATTTATTTTGAAGAGGCTCAAAATGTTATCATATATACAAAATGCATGTTAAAACTTTGGGGAAACATTCTTTAAATATACATGAATATGGGTCCGGAGTTGTCTTATTTTCCTTGTTAGAGCCCCTTTTCTACACCTGTAACATGTCAGAATATTCAAAAACAAAACTGGGCAATACAGAAAAGCATATTAAATGTTCAAAACGTCTTCCGTTACCATGGATACATTCTTCAACCCGCCGTCGCATGGACTCCCTGGTGTATTCCTGGAGTATCTCGTATTGTCTGGCAGCTTTGCAGAATACAGCACGAAGAATTTACACCTTCGTCTAATCCTTAGATCATCTGCCAACTCCGCATTTGAATACCTCATTTTACTATACCTGAAACGAGGTTCATAAACATACAGAACTGACACTACTTGTTCGGTGCTACATCAAGCAATATAGGGAGTAGCATAACAAGCGGACTTTATGGTAGAGAACGACCACAACAGTGAACCTAGGAACTAAAGTGGTTACAACATCCCCCCGACCACTTAACCATAGGTAAAATCGAATGTTTACTTACTGTACGTATTAAGCAACTGTTCCGTTGTGGGGTTATTTCCATAGGTTTCAGCTATGTTGGCATTCTAGCTTGCATATGACACCGTGTAAGCGGAGTATAGACAAGGGTTCTAACAAGGAAATAGAGCATTTCCAGGCCCAGGTTTATATAACGTATTTACACCTACTATATGCAAAAAATGTTTGCCCAAAGTTTTGATATACCTGTAGATATTTTAATCACACTGTTGGGGTTGCAAGGGTAGCAGCCAGAATTTATGTTGATTTACAGATGAAAATATGAGCTACCAATTCACAAAAACAGAATGTAATAAAAAGATATGTCAAAACTTTGGGTCAATGTTCCTTGCATATAGAGGTGTAAATATATATGAGCATGGGTCCAAAAATACTATATTTCCTTGTTACAGGCATTTGTCTACAGCTGCGCTTACGCGGTGTGATATGCAAGCTACAATGCCAGGATAGCAATAACTCCACAACAGAACAGTTGCTTAATATGCACACTAGGTAACCATCCGCTTTTACCTTTGATTAAATGGAGTAGGGTGTTGTAACTACTCTTAGTTCCTAGATTAACCGTTGTTGTGGTCGTTCTGTACAACGTAGTCTGCATATTACGCTACTCACCTCATTGCTTGACGTAGCACCGAGCACGTAGTGTCAGTTCTGTGTGTTTACGGACTTCGTTCCAGGTACAGGAAAATGAATTCAAATACGGAGTTAGCAGATGTTCATATCATGTATGGATTAGCCGAGGGTGTACAGAGTCTTCGTGCTCGTATTCTGCAAGGCTGTCAGGCAATACGAGATACTCCAGGAATAAATCAGCGCAACAGAGAGTCCATTTGATGGGGGTTGGTGGTTGTGTCCGTGATAACGGAGGACATTTTTTACATTTTATATGATTTTGTTTCCCACAGTTTTTTTTTTTTTTTTTTTTTTTTTTTTTTTTTTTTTTTTTTAATATTCTGCTGTGTTTTAGAGGTGTAGAATAGGGGCTCTAACAAGAAACCCATGTTGATATTATATTTTTATCGTGTTTATATGAGGAAGGTTTTCCCAAATTTTGGCATACTTTTTTGTTACATTCTATATATAGGATGATGCGCGTATATATAGATATATATAGTATATATATGTATGTGTATGTATGTATACGCATTATTAAATAATTCACTCAGATGCGCTTGAGTAACTGTACAAACAATGTAAAGTTAGACTTATCAAAGATATGGGTCTTTCATCAAGACAATGCCAGGTGGGAGGAACATTAATATTCTTTCAATGAATTTAATCCTGTAAAAATTGAAAAAAAATATTCGCTGACTGGTGAAATATTCTTACTGGGGAAAACATACAGGATATTCAACGCCGTACGTGCCTCTAGACAGTGCCATGAGACAAGTTTTCTGAGGTCAAGTTTTCATGTTATTGTACGGTCAGTAACTTTTTGTTTAATTGGTTGCTGTATTTTGCAATTGTGTGCTCTGGCATTCGATTACCTGAGAGACTGCATCTCTCTTAGTTATCTTCGCGTTTCACCAACAAAAGTTTGCTGCACTTATGCCGATGTTGCTTCACAATGCTGAACTGATTGTATTCACAAAGTACAAACAGTTGCTGGCTGCCTTTGTCGTGAGGTGGGAACAAGACACCTTTTCCATCCTCTCGGGGACTAATATCGATACTTAAGACCTGCGATCACGTTGTCGACATCTCTCGATATATTTCTGCATCCACCTTGAGGCCAGATGTGCATCAACAATGCACCGCTACAGGCCACGAGGGCTCATCTACTTTCTATTGTTTCTACTGTTGTTTTTTCCACCATTCCTCTTTAAGCTTCTGGTCATTCATTTTTTTTCTCATTCTTATAGCATTTCAAACTATTTGTCCTTTATTCTTATTATTTATTTATATTATTGCCTTCCTTTGCCTACTTCTTTCTTTCTCTGTTCACCTACCTACTATATTTTTGCCTGGTTTGAGTTCAAATGCCATCAACATTCCCCCCCCCCCCGTTTTTGCTTCAAAATCTTAAAACTCCAGACTTCCCCATCAATATTTTTGTTTTAATTTTGGATTACTCGTTAATATTTTCATTCATAGAAGCTAGCACTAAATTTCACAATTACTAGTTCATCTTCTATGGCTCTACAACATGAGATCATGTCATGGCCTGCCGCAGCGACTGCTGCTTCCTTCTACCTCCGTGTTATGGCTTTATTGTAGCGCGCAATCTTGCCGGAAGGGGGAGGATTGATCAGCAAGCTGGCACTCCGCTGATAGCCTATCACGCGGTATTCCAAATCGAAGAATGACATCTCTCCTTACGAGGCTGGATGGACACCATTCCTGACCTCCCTAAATTAGAAATATTCCTAAACAGAGACCGGATTCAGCAACAATAACCCAAGACCGATTGCATTTAGCAGATCCCAAAGTAGGTATCGATAGTAGACAAAATGGTGGAAAATGTGATCTGTGTTGTTAATTATATGGCTTTATAAATTTGATTCGATGCATTTACCAGGTTTATAGTTGGAAGTAAATCAACAGAGCGTGCTACTTCTTTTTGCCTTTTTATTAAGTTAATATTGCTTTAGTGAAATCACACAGGGACTTGTTTAATAGAAAGTGTTGGTACCACATGAGTTGCTCTTATATGTCTTTATTATGGCACTGCACCACATAATATCACATTTACATTTCCTAAATAGCAGTAATTAAAGGAGAAGTGGATAAAGAGTATACAGCGTGCAAGTTTTGAAGTTAATGGTAAAAATGTGGCGTGTATTAAACATTTCGTACCAAAATTTATGATTAGGGAGGAAATATTTCCATGAAATGTCCCTAATCTACCATCGTATGTGACATCGGAAAAAAAAAATATTAAATGCGGTTTGGATCGACATGATGAGAGTTTTAGTGAACCTGATGATGTAACATGTTTCGACTCGTTCACAAGTGAGGTTATGTAGAGACAGGTACACTAGTAGTGAAATTGTTCATATTACTGCTATTAACAGATGGGTTTGTTCGATTGCTTTGCTGCAGTTATAGGAGTACAGTCCTGTGTCAATAGCTGGTGAATATTTCTAAAGAAAATTTTACTTTACTTTACTTTACTTTAAACTTTACTATAAGCCGGTGAAAGAGCGAGAACTTGGTAGCTGTTCATGGTGATCAAGTGAGTTCACTTGATATCATTGCAAGATGAATTCGATCATTTGAAGAAGAGCGAGAGACTTTGAAAAGTCATCCCTCGCTCTGACCGGCCTCGGGAAGCTGTGAAGGAGAGAGCAATTCAAATAGTGATGAAATTTGGTGTAAGAAAATCGACATGTTACTGTTAAAATGTTAAGTATGGAAAGGGGTATCAGTGTTGGCAGCATTTTTTTATTTGTTTATTTAAGGACGCTCTTTAACAGCTCAGTTCATCAGCGTCCCATTCTAATCAGAGCGTGAAACTGCCGACAAATTTTGCTCAGAGGTCTCTTCTTTCAGGCTTGAGGTTCTTTACCGTGCCGTAAATGTGCGACACGGAACTCACGGCTTTACTTCCCTTCCGAAGGAAGCCATACTTAGGATTTTTACGCCCCAAAAAATCCATCGATCCTGGCCGGGATCGAACCCACGATCTTAGGTTTAGAAGGTAAGTATGGTTACCACTACACTACCAGCACCGACTTGGCAGCATTGACAGTATTCTACATGAACATTTAAAGCTGCGAAAAATCTGTGCAAAATGGGTTCCACATTCCCTAATCCAATGGACCTAAACGTTTGACATATATACATTATGAGGAAAGTTGGGTTTATTTCTATACCACCCCAAATAAAGCTCAGAACTGCGTGTGGGTAAATGAGAATGACACAAGACCCCGTTGTTCTTCGACAAGATTTTCTTTCTCGGAAGCGAAATTTTCACTGTTTTCTTCAACTATGAAGGACATTATTGGTTGACTGTATGCCAGAAGGAATGACCATGAATAGAGAATACTATGACACACATTTTGGATCCTTTATTTGAAGAGCGTCCAAAGACAGGAACTTCATGGTTGTTGCTTTCGCATGAAAATGCGTCTCCTCACAGAACAGCTGCAAATTTGAAGAAACTGGAAGTCGTCAAAATCCAGTTGCTTGACCATCCACCTTATAGCCCCGACCTTGCACTTCTGGTTGTTTCCTGGAGTGAAATCTTCCATTGCTGGAAAATCTTTTAAACGAGTGCAGGACCTTGCTCAAGCCATAAATTCAGCTCTGTTGACAATATCTCAGTCAATGCTTTTGACAAGTGGTTGCACCTCTACAACTGTGTGAGGAGAAAGACGGAGAGTACTTTGAAGGGTTGTGAGATAAGTTTTCAAATTCACTGCTTAGTTTGGGGCTTAAAAGTGACACTTGCAAAACTTTTGAACGCCTCTCGTATAATACTGGTTACATAATTCAGGAACTTAGGAAATGTTTATTCCATGCTGCTCCTAGTGAGAGATATACGAACTGTTTCTTTTAAATAAGGAACGTTTCGAAATGACTGAAATATATTTAATTTATAATTAAATACTAAGAATAATCTAAAAATGTATTTCGCAGACACCGTACTTCAAAATAAAATGCCACTTTTAACGTACGAATGCCATACTTAACTTTTCAACTGACGTTAGTTGCTAAGTGGCGATACAAACACCGTCAATTTCAGCACTCTTCACTTTAAGACAACAAAAGCAGGGACCCCATTTAACAAGAGATTTCTCCCCCCCCCCCTCTCTCTCTCTCTCCCTGACAGATAACGTAGAGATGTTGCAATAAATACGCCGCTTGTGATTTATAAATGCTGTGCTTGCAGCAAACATGCCTTTTCCTCCAGGTGTTGTATTCAACCTAAAGTGCCTTCTTATGTCAGAGCCCATGCTGGTCCGTATCGATCAGAACAGAATGCATTATGGAGTGAAAACAGTTGAGGTCTGCCTTTAATCTCGAGTAGTCAAGTTTCATCTGACAAGAGCGTCACATCTCCTGCTTGTTCACGTCCAAGTCAGGATGATGGGGCATTTCTGTGACCTCGGGGTTACCGGAGCCCCAGCATTCTCTGCCTTTGTGCTTCGGACGGAGTGGCAGACTGGAGGAAGCTTTATGCAATAATTCTCCAACTGTTTATAATGCAAATAGCCAATATATTGCATGTATCGTTTCCATAGTAACCATGTAGAAATCTGGTTACGCTGTCAAAGGTTAACAGCGTCTAATTGTTTCATCCTTCATTTTCAGTGTTGCGAAAATCTTTATTGCATAGTAGTGCATATTGGTACTTTTGTTGCTAACATCTCGCAAAAATCAATGTGAAATGCCTAAAGTTGAGATTTAGCCCCATGTAACACTTTTCTTTTCCTCAAATTATAGAAACACAATCGTCAGAAGCGGTGGCGAGGGCGATTCTGAAGGACCTGTTACAAAATGGTTTTCAGAAGACTGCCTGAAACGCTGGAACAGGTGCATAGCATCCAACGATGAGAAATATCATAAAAATCTCTAGGTATTTTGTCTAAAAAGTGTATGAACACCTTCAGTAATTGATAGAGCCCGGATTAACGGCGAAATACCGTTTATTTACTCCTGACCATTAGAAAAGATTTAAGTGTATATAAATGATATTCGTGTGCCCTCAAATATTATGGCATGACTTTACTTTTGTATTTTTCATTTTTGTGACCTATCTCGTTATTATTTTCCCTATTTTGAAATTCTTTTCTTATTTTTGCAAAAACCATTTTAGTATGATAAAGACAAAAACTATATTTCACTTTTCAATATAGTTATCCTTTATTGCAATACACCTCTCACATCTTTGAATTAACATTTCAACCCCCCCCCCCCAAATAGTCAAAAGTCTTGTCTGCAAAATGGGCATATGAATGAATGGTGCTTAACGCCTGTTTCTTGCTACAGAAGCACCACAGGGGATGGACACTGACGATACACGAGATGAAATGGTATATTCCGAAAGGATTTATTTTTCAAGAAGGAATCGTTCCAGGTCTAAGTTTAGGGTACCTCCCCGGCATTTGTCATTTATGAGGACTGAGAAAAACCTGGAAAAAATCTCAGTCAGGGAGGACGGTCCTGGCGGTATTCGAACCCAGACCTCCCGCTCACGAAACCGCGCCTTAACGACCTGGGCCACCCGTGGCAGTAAAATGGGCATAAACAGCATTCATCACTTCTTGTTTACACTTAAATTTTCTTCCTCGAAGGTCCTTTTGAGTTTTGAGAAGAGTAAATAGTCACTGGGAGCTAGATCTGGGCTGTAGGGTGCATGTTCGATCTCCTTGAAGCCACATTTCTTCACAGCTTCCTTTGCAACGAGAGCTGTGTGCAGAGGCGCGTTGTCGTGAAGAAGGCGCACACCACCACTCAGCTTTCCTCGCCTTTCTTTGATGGTAGGCACCAGCCCGCCTTCCCCGACGCTTCCGCCCCTGAACCTGATACTACAGAATTAATATCTATCCCAGCATTTCCCTAAGTGACCTGGGAATAAATTCAGATCAGGAAATAACCCACGAACTCCCAAATGTGACTTCCCTGTAATATGGGAACGTTTGAAGTCCGGGTGTCATGCACAATATTTAGTGGGTTAAGTGCTGTTTCAACGACGATTAAAACGTATCGGATTTTGCAATGAGGATTACATACATTTTTAAAAACCACTCCCAATGTCTGAAATGCAATCGACTCAATAAGTCAAGACAAAACATTCGTATGAGAAAACGTTTGTCGCAATCAATAGCACCAGCTATAAGCTCTAGGACACGGAAGCAGGCCATTTACCAAACCCCAACTGCTCCTGCCAACCCTAATTTGACTCTTATCGTTTGGATTATGTTACATCGATAGAAATCGATACGCAGCACCGTTGCATACCACGCATCACAGTCATTTACATTCATTTAAAGTGGCCAACGACAAGCGATCTTGAGGATGGCGACAAAGCGTTTTTTGGAGGATGAATTCCACTGCAGAATCCGGCCGGCACCTTGGTCAGGAAGCCGGGGCAAAGCGTGCATTAAGGATGTAAAGCTAAGAATTTATGTGTTATTTTTTATTGAAAAACTGAAATATTTTCCTATTTTAACCCGGTGACGTCCATGAAGATGATCAATAATACAGCAGATGGCTCAGTTTGTCGGCTCTCTTGGACCAACATTCAGAAAAATACGAGAGATAAATCATAAAAAATGAAAAATTTTTTTACTCGCGAACAAGGGATAACACTAAAACCAAAGTTTGAAAGTATGTGGAATGCACTTTCGAGCCACCAGAAGGTGTATAAGATCAGAACTGCATGTCTAAGTACGCCCCGAAGTTCAGCTGGTGATCGACAGTGGTCGAGAATGGAGGTCAAGAAGAGTTTTTTTTTTTTTTTTGATTGATTTATTTACGGACGCTCTTTAACATCTCAGGTCATCAGCGTCCCATTCAACTCAGGGCGTGAAACGGCCGACAAATTTTGCTCAGAGGCCTCTCTTTCAGGCTTGAGGTTCTTTTTCGTGCCGCAAATGTACGACACGGGACCCACGGCTTTACTTCCCTTCCGAAGGAAGCCATACTTAGGATTTTTACGCCCGAAAAAATCCATCGATCCTGGCCGGGTTCGAACCCGCGTTTTGGGCGTAGCAGGCAAGTATGGTAACCACTACACCACCAGGACCGACGTCAAGAAGAGTGAACAACATGTATGTGAAAATGCAATTTCTCCGTAGCAGAATGCACCACAATGCCATACAAAGCTACTGGAAGCACTGGGTGTGCGTGCTCTGCCTTATCGAACAGTCCTGAAATCTCGCCAGATTGGTGCTACATCACTTTAGAAAGTTCAGGTCCTCCCATAAAATGCGGTGCACTATTTTTGCCATAATTACTCCACGGTGTTCTGAGCCCATCATCGTGTAAGCACCGTACTATCACCATTACCCGCACCACATTGTGCACGTTGACACAGGATGTCCACTGCGCGGCAGATCGCCAGTCGACATTACGTCCTGTTTGAAGACCTCTGTCCACCTCGCTACTGTTCAATAGAACACGTTGTTTCCATTTGTGACCTCCATTCCTGAACCTTTGCGCCAGTGCATTGAAGCAACGTCACTCGTGACAAATTGATCGAACTATGACTTGAATTGCTTCCGCATCCACCCTTTTCACCTAATCTCGCTCCCTGGGATTACGACATGCTCCGGAAACTCAAAACTTTCCTGGCTGAACAAAAAAGTCAAATGAAGAGATCATATATGAGGTAAAAGTTTTTTTTTGTGGGGGGGGGATAGAAGAAATTGACTTCAACAAGAGAATCACGAACAAGGAAAATGGAGCAAGCACGTTAAACTTCCAGGGAACTATATCGAAAAATAAAGCACTTTGCAACTTGTTCTCTTTCATATCAAACCAAGTCACCAATCAAATCGCTTCTATGTGTAATTTATTGTTACGTGAATAATGAAAAATTCAGAGAGTAGAAATGATGATAAAAATATAAGACAGAAGAAATGGGGAAAAAAGTGCGGATCGACTACAGAGCATTGACGATGAACTGTGAGGCTGGAGTGTATTCTGCAGTGGAAAACGTGGCAAGTTCCACCCCCGCCATAACACGGCCGCCGTGCCGCTCGGAAACCAGTTCTCTGCTACGTCCATCTGATAGCGGGCTCGCATCTACGTCTAGCCGCAGCGTGGAGAAAGCAAAACTATATATAAACATTGTAATTTCTCCGCATTACAGCACTAAAACTACGGGGTACTAGTTGCTGCTTTTCTAAAAAGGAAATCTTTTCCATTGCAAGACGATACGGGAAGAGTCGTCAATCACCGCACGTTAGAGAAGCCATGTATAGCTTAACGAATATGTAGCCATAACAACCTAGTCGTCCGCTGGAATACAAGGCCATGCATTGCTAACCAATATGTTGCTATGACAACTCCAATATGACGAGCAGGTCCAACATGTTGGAATGTGTTTAGGAGGCCTGGAATTCACTATGCCATGCTATCGGACAGACATGTGTTCTTTTTTGTTTTGTTTTTGTTTGATTTAAGGACGCTGTTTAACATCTCACGTCATCAGAGTCCAATTCAATTCAGGGAGTGAAACGGCCGATAAATTTTGCTCATATGTCTCTTCTTTCAAGTTCGACGTTCTTTTAGGTGCCGTAAATGTACGACACGGGACCAATGGGTTTACTTACTTTATAAAGTAAGTCCTGCTTAGGCTTTTTACGCCCTGGCCGGATTTGAACTCGCGACATTGGGTCAACGAGGCAGCATGGTTAACACAAGATCGCCAGGACCGACATGTATGATCGGCATATTGCTATGTTGGCATGATGAGTTGAAATATGTTGAAGAGTTCTTTCGAAACGAATGATTCACAATGGAAATTAACACTCACTCTGACGTCACTATAAAGGCGGACCAAAAAAAAAAAAAAAAAAAAAATACCGGAACTGAACTATCAAATAAAAGAACCCTGCTCCGTAACATATGAACGCCACGAAAATTTAATCAACAATCAAAATTATTATTATATTTTTAAATGCTTTATTTATTATCGCTTGGATTGCATTCGTCTTCTCGATTGTGGGCTGGATACTGTTAGGTGTAAGTGTGGCGCCCTAAAGCTAACCGGGCATTCACCTTTACAGGGAAAGGAAAAACTTCCAAAAAAATATTAACCAGTTGGATCTGACCGGGATTCAAATCCTGGATCTCGGATTAGTATGCGTCAACGCTACCGCTAGATCACGGAGCGGATTTAATTATCATCGAAAATGATCATTAATGGCTTATTTTGATGTAGTCGTTAACTTAAATTTGTTTAATAAAAAAGAGTTTTCGCTGACGCTATGATTGGCATCATCAGTGGACTGAAATAGTATGGAGAAGCAGAAATACCCAACATTAGTTAAATAATATAGATTTCTCTTGCAGAGGACATTGCAAAACCTCACAGATCTTGGGAACAATCCATGAATTTCATGGAATCGAATTGTTACCTCACCCAGCATATTATCATCTGTTTCGATCTCCCTCTCCCGAAAACTTAGAAGCCGTGCAAGTGGGTATCACCGAATTTTTGAGTCAAAATCTAGAAATTGGTAGTATAACAAACCTTGCTGAAAGGTGGCTCAATACTATAAAATCTAACGATCTGTACTTAGTTTAATTTCTTGTCAGAACACATTTAAAATAAAGTTAAAACGGAGTCATAAGGCAGTATATATATATATACAAACCAAGAAGACCTTGGTGTATAAAATCATGTAAATGTAGACATGACAAGTTTGTTGCAGTCCAAAAGTTCCCGGCCTGATATGCATCACTATTGCAATGTTCAGGAGTGTATCCTTCCATTTTCTCTCCAGCCACGCCATTCACTTGCTTCGAGAAGTTATTCTTAGTCAGGCGTATTGCATAGGACAGAGTGATGTTCAGAATTGAATACAGAGCAGAGATTACCTTTTGCAGCGATGTTAAACAACATGAGGAAGCTTCCCTTTCACATTGCACTGTGAAGGTGTGGTCAAAATTATTTCGTTAGGACGGAGAAGTCCTTGAAAGAAACCCATGTAGCGAATGCCGGGTATGTGTATATTTCCTTTGTCGAGACAAAAGTTCTGAGTGATGACAAAAGAATAGCTTTCTAAAACAACTGTGCTTGCATCCTCCATCAAGATGCAAGATTGGTGTTTCGGATTCTTTCGAATTCTTTTCAGGAATTCAAATATAAGTGTGCGTGGAATGTTGTCAGACGTATTTAAGCGTATGCCAAGATAACGAGAGGACAGTATTGCAGACTCTGTCAGAGGGGACGAAACTATGGTTCTTTATTATGATCCTCTTTTAAAAAGATGTACTGGAGTGGCAGAGGAAGGTTTAAGCCTCTCATAGAAAGATCAAGGCCACATAGCCATCGAAGATTTTCATACCGACAGTTTTTGGGACTGTAAAAGAATGTTAACAGTAGACTTCAAGAAAAGAAACAAAACAATGAAGGGGAGTTCTAAACGTTCCCAGTCTGACTCAGAGATGTCGTGAAAACGGCCAAATTACTATGACAGTTATTAAGTATCCTCCTTTAGATTAACACGCGTTAAGTGTAGTTGCTTGCTTTTGACGATCGTGTAAACAAACTAGCGTTAACATATTCTACAAAAGGATAAAACTGAAATACGAACTTTGAAGGGTTTAACCCTAAAAATTCAAAAGTAGTTAGATTCCATTTTAAAGGACTTTCCTTGGTTTTTTACGGTTAAGAAATTGACTGCTGAATTTAAATGTAGTCGTACATCTATTCAAGATAATGAGCACTCAGAGCGCCCCAAAACTATTCCATGATCACCGATTGAAAGCACACAAGTTGGTAGACATTGCAAAGGCCTCGATAGGCCATGTCCACCACATTTTACACAAAGTTTTGGGTATGAGAAACGCTTCTGCTCGACGAGTGCCGCTTTTGTTAACAACGAACCAAAAACCAATTCAAATGAGCATTTTGCAAGAATGTTTAGAAGTCATTGCAGTGAGTTTCCCCGACGTTTCATAACAGTAGATGAAACATGAATTCATCACTACACGTCAGAGAGGAAGGAACAGTCCAACCTGTGGGTGACAACAGGTGGAAGTGCACCAAAGAAAGCAAAAACTGTTCCATCTGCAGGAAAAGTCATGGCTACGGGATTCTCATGGTGTAGACTACCTCCAGAAGTACAGAACCATCACCGGGGAGTATTACGCTTCACTACTGGACCAAATGAAGGATGCTATTCAGGTTAACGTCCACACCTTGTGACAATAAGAGTTCTCTTTCATCACGAAAATGCGCCTTCACACACGCCTGGAATTGTTACTGCAAAACAGCATGATCTTTATTTCCAAGTGTTTACACATCGTTCATTTGGCTCCCAGCACTTACTGTCTGTTCCCAAATTTGAATAAAAAATGAGGTTGAATCTTATTTTTCCACAGTTGTATTAACGTCATTTCGCCGAGGGTGTTAAAAAACGTCATTAAACTAAAAGTAATGATTTGACTATGTTGAAAAAAAAAAAAACATTTCTCTTAAATATTGTGTTTTCTTGGTCAGACCAAAAAGTTTCAAAACTGTACTGTGTTCAGCTACTGAATCAATTGTGCAGTGCCAACAAGGAAAAGCGGCAAGGTGTGCTGCTAGGCTGCTGCGAGTACGTGGGAACCAGAAACACTTCTGGAGTGAATAAAGTCCCATATAATGACCAACTCGGCAAAAGCCTCTGGCTGCTAAGGCTCAACACCTCTACCAGCTGTGCCATGGTAATCAAAGGGTTACAATATCTGTCAAGTTCAACGCTAGGATCTTCTAATAGTAAACCAAGATGATGTTATTGCGTCCCTCATCTTACTTGTTCCAATCTTGTCGAAGGTACTGCTCTCCATTCCCGACCGGAGTTCTCGGTTCGACTCCTTGCAGTTCAATCACCGAGTTGTGTAAGACTACGGCGATTTGCCCCGCCCCTCTGTTTACCCGGGGTCAGAGCGGCTCCAAGGTCAACACCGTCTTCAGCTTCCCACGGATGGACGAGATAATGACGGGCCAACTAATGAAGGGGGTACTCCAAGGGCGCGGAGAGGGGAGGCGAGGTTACACATACACATACCACGTGCTATGCAGCACTCGCTCCAGGTCCGTACTGGCATTCCTAAAGTTTGATGCTTTCAGTGATTCTTTTGGCTTTCACGAGTAGTTCAGGGACGGCTGTCTAAGTCATCAAGTCCTGTCACACATGATGAACTTCTTGTAGCTATAGGGCTCTCTGGTCTGGGCAAATCGGTAATCGTATTGATATACCGGGCAAATCAAAACGCAAATATTTTTGGAATGTGAGGTGTTATGGGTGTTCAGCTTTCATAGAATTGAATTTTAGACAAGGGCTCATAATTGCAGCCCGTGTACAAATATTAATAATAATTAGAACGTGTATTTAATGGAAAGGTTACATTTTGTTGAAATAGAACAAGGCCTATTGACATCAAGAAAATAAACCTAGAGGAAATCAAAATGTCATTGATGTATTTGCGCGATTCTAGTACAAGTGGTTTACGAGCTCTAGCAATATGAAAATGCCAACTTGGCATTTACTAATATTGAAAAAATCGAAATGCTCATGATGTATGGAGGATGCAGGAAGAATGCTGTTCTTTCTTGTAATGTGTACACTGAAAGATACCCCAATACAGGTATCACAGCTTGTCTTTATCGATTGTTTCAAAACCGTTGGATTGGACGAAGAGGATCTGTATGTTGGCCGCCAGATTTGACCTCTTTAAGACATTTCTGTGGAGAAAGCTAAAAGACACTGTCTACAAGGACATACCGGCTACACCAGAAGATATGAAACAATGTATTACAGCTGCCTGTTCTGAAACTTCTGCTGAAATGCTATAACATATGCAGCAATCTTCACATGACAGAGCATCATATCGTTCGACGCCTGTCATGTCTATTTTGCTTTAGATGGGACTGAACATGTCCCAACTTACACAACTTTCATAGGTAGGAACCGGAAGTGACATCAGTGAAACTACACCACATTTACATTTCCCATCAAGCTGCATTAAGCTAAATGCTACGAGAAAGTATGGCAGCAATAATAAAATTATGGTCCTTCTTTCCTGAACAGAGCCATTAAATTTAATGTTTTCTTATGATTGATCCACGTTCCGCTTTCCTTGCCGAAAAATGCTGATGCGCCTGTGGAGAGCACGAAATGCCATGCCGCACTGTCTTATTGAATGCTAAACATTTAAATCTCATTGCTTACCGAACGCGCCTAATGGTCCCCTGTAGGCAGACGCGGCGCTGAGCAGACCGTTCTGGCGACCTGGTCCTAAATCATCCGTGGAAATGGAATTGTCAAAATGAGGGGGTTGGCCAGTCTGCTAGAAAGAGGAAACCGGTTGCTGCAACGGCCTTACATAAACTTTCACTTGTCAGCTGAACCGATTGGTTCATTCCACAGCTCCAATTCTGACATCACATTAAGTTTTGGAAATTTGCGATTAAAAAAAGAAACAGAAAACGTTGCAGACAGGTGATCTGAAAAACAGATTAACCAGATGCTAACACCCGTTGTTCGATTACATGCTGAAACTGTCATATCACGTTAGAAATTCAGCCTTCTAAGCGGGCTGTTCAATAAAAAAAGATTATAATTTTTACAGCATAATTTCTGGCACTAAAAATTAATTTACATGCGGTACTAGTTTCATTAGCGTCACTTCCGGTTCCGCGTGTGAGAGATATGCAGGTTTAGACACGTTCCGCACTCGACAAACAATTTGCTGCTCCGAAATTCTGCTTTCATCTCAACAAATCTTCAGTTGACGCCTATGGAGGTTTTGTTCTTCCCCACCGCTCAACTCGAAGATGATTTAAAAGTGTTTAAAGAGGGGAAGCAATCAATTTCAAAGGAAGGTGCACCCGGTGCCTCAGTTTGTGTTCTAACAGACGAAAACAATAACACCGCTGCAGCCTTGATCGTCGAATAACATGAACACTTTCAGAATTCTAAGAATTTCACAGAAAAGATGCACGTGAGATGTGTTTGTGCATGGTGGGTTTCCAGAAGATGGTGTTACAGAAAGATGCGGAGTTCATTTAAAAGTTAATGATGAAAGTTCATCGTTTCGATCCTGGGAGCAAACAAACAACAAAGCTCTGTGAGGAAATCTCCATTCATCTCCAATCATCTACACCCATAAAAGCAAAAGTTGTTGCTTCTGCTGGTCAGATCATATTTCGATATTCAAGGAATTTTTTACCAGTAAGTCATACCTGGACACACAACAGTAACTGGGAAATACTTCACAGATGCTCTTCCTATACTGTTTAACTTATCTATTTATTAAATTTTAGAAGATTTTTTTGATTGATTTATTTAAGGACGCTCTTTAACTGCTCAGGTCATCAGCGTCAAATTCAACTCAGGGTGTGAAACGGCCGACAAATTTTGCTCAGAGGCCTCTCTTTCAGGCTTGAGGTTCTTTTTCGTGCCGTAAAATGTAAAACACGGGACCCACGGCTTTACTTCCCTTCCGAAGGAAGTCATACTTAGGATTTTTACGCCCGAAAAAATCCATCGGTCCTGGCCGGGTTCGAACCCGCGATTTTGGGTTTAGGAGGCAAGTATGGTAACCACTACACCACCAGGACCGACCAAAAAAAATTTAGAAGAAGCTAATATAGTTAATACCCACAATTAAAAATGTTGAGATTCCGGGACTATTATTTGCGGACGATTTGGTAGTGGGGTCAATTACTAATATTACTGTAGCGAAATCAATCGAAGTAATCGATAAATTCTGTAAGAAGTCGGGACTAAGAATAAATATTCGAAAATAAAAAAAATCATGACATTTAAGAATGAAAACAAGTTACGCAAGAATGAGAAATGGTATTGGAAAGATAGAAACTGAGTTGGTTAATAGATTTGACTATTTAGGTATTAAGCATAGCAAGAATGGAGGGTGGAGGAAACAAAAAAGAAAGGTTCTAGCAAAAGGTATGCTAGCTATTACTTCTTGTAGAAATAAAGTACCAGAAATGCATGTAAAGTGTTTAGAAGAATGAATGAAAGGTGTTTAACGCCCGTTTTTACTACAGAGGTACCACAGGCGGTGGACATTGGTGATGAATGAAATGATATATTGGGAAAGGATTTTATGGAAGGAATCGTTCCAGGCCTAAGTTTAGGGTACCTCCCCGGCATTTGCCATTTATGAGGAGTGAGGAAAACGTGGAAAAAACCTAGTCAGGGAGGACGGTCCCGGCGGTATTCGAACCCAGACCTCCCGAGACTTAACGACCTCGGCCACCCGTGGCGGTGTGTATAGAGGAAATATATACGGTAGCAGTAGAGGCTAAAATGATGTTTGGGGTAGTGATGAGGGATGACTAAATGAACACTTGATTCACAGGAATTTCTGCTAACAAATTATGAGCCAAAAGCTCACCAAACGGAGTTGCACAAGCCGAATTAGGTAGAGTACGGAGTAAAGGAAAAATAATAAAACAATATTGGTTTAGGATTGAAGAGAGTTGTATTTTGAAACACAGTCTAGTGATGCAAGAGAAGGTGAGGGGAGGAAATACTTGGGTTAGTAGACTCAATGAGAGTAAGGAAAAAAATTGGCTTGGATATGTTGTGGCATGATAGAGAAAGTAAAGAAAGAAGTTTTTGGAGAGAAATTAAACAAAGAATTAATGGAAAGACAGGAGATATTAAGTATTTTAGTAGTAAAAAGTCATTGAGAGTTAGAGGAAATATGGGGTACAGAGAATTATGTGGATGAAGGTAACAGGTGGATGAGGGAGGGAATTGCATGGGCCTGGACAGGGGTAGTGAATCTGAAAGGAGGTTTAAATACAGAGGAATGTCTGATGTGTGGAATTCAAGACAGTTACTGACATGCAATTGTGGAATGTAAAGTGAAAACTAAAGAAATAAGAGCAAAACTTGGGATTGAGAAGTGAGATAACTTACCTATAGAGATAAGGAGAAGCAAGTTGGCGAATATATCTTAGAGTTTGGGAATTATTTAGATAAGGTTAAAAGAAAATGGTTGAAGAAAATAAGTAAGAAATGAGGAACCAAATGGGGCAGAAACATAATTTAAGTTAACTTTTGACTGAGTTAATTATGTAGATATAAGTTGTGATAGTTGAGTAACCACAAGGTTGAAACTATTGGGTCAATGGTTATACAGCAACTCGGGAAGATATACTAGAGTGTATTTTCTTGTATGACTGAGCGATTGTAAAAGTGTACTATGGAAGCTTGTTGTATTATTAAGTGGAAATAAATTCAAAGTGCGGCAAATTTAAGCTCCATAAATAATGTATTACTTTTTTTTAGAACCATGGCAACATATGCAAACCTTAACTAAGTTTAATACGATTTCATTTTATTTTTGATGTTTAATAGGTTTATTATTACAATAAATGTCAATTCAATTCAAAATACTTGTCCTCAAAACGCTACAAGACTGGATAATGCATGGCCGCACATCGCAAGTGTTGCTTGTTGCTGAATATTATAAAAAAAAAAAAAAAAAATTGAAGCAAGTCCTTCATCCTCCCTATAGCCCAGATTTAGCCCCGTTTGAATTTTAAACACCTTAGTGGGAGGCACTTTCAATAATAAAAAGCAGTGGTGATTCCTGTCAAGCAGTTCTTCTTAAATTCGGCAATCCAGCTAAAAATTGTCCGTCTTGAAGGGAAAAATTGTTTTCTCTCAATCTTTATGTTACACTTTCTGGTTTGGAACAGTCTTAAAACTTGACTAACTTGTGTAATATGCAGGGGGATGTATCAGTTTATGGTGTCTATTGCCAGTCGTGGCTCAAGACTTATATACAGTGACCTCTCTCTTTCAGTATGAACACAATTTTTTAATATTTTGCGTACTCCAGGCGGCTTTAGGCGTAGACGTGAAAATTCCTGAACACAGTTGGTCAAATTATGCTGGAGTGACCTTGGCAGAGTGATACAGTAATGATACACATTAAATACATGTTTAGGTTTGGGTAAGATCTTCGGCTAATTACAGCCTTGTAATTGAGACGCTATAAAACTGCGTGGTCCTGGCCCATTAGTTCCGCCGTTTTCCGGCGATCTCTATCTCACATTATCGCTTTTGTGTTTCTGGAGTCGTAGACGGTAATTGATTTTAAATTAGGGATACTATTGGTTCATCATATCATTACCTGGCTCGGCATCACGATGGCCGGCCCCACATAATCGCATATGGACAACTCGGATTACATGCATACCAACTTTACCTTGCTTTAATAACGCCAATTTAAATGGCATCCAGGCATCGATAGATCACACAGCCCGAGGCTATGCGAGGGCGAACTCCCACTGTTGGTAGGCCTGAAGAAAACAAACAAAAGCGCAGCGGCCGCGGCGCTGCCAAAACAAATGACTGGCATTAAGCGGGGTTCCCCTTGCATTGCAACATAGACATTAAGGACCTTGGGAAAGCGCTATTTGCAGGAATAATGATCAGCAAAACATTGAGAGGATTGCATTTCCAATTCCGATTGAGGTCTCCCACGGTGGCCAGCTATGTAGCCCCTCGACCTCTCCGACAGTTACAACGGGCATCAATCAGCCGCCCACTGAGTGACAGCGGCACATGTTTTAATACTAATGAGAAATTCGGGCTTCTGCAACATTGAACATTGGTGTATTGTTTACAGCGTCTTTTTAAAGCAAGGTATTACTTTTAAACCGCTTTAATTGTTACTCATTACGGGCACATTTTTAGTAATTAAAATAACAAAGTACCTGACTCACAGACCAAGCGAGGTAGAGGCAGTAATGCTTCGAATTTGCATTCTCGAGGTACCGAGTTCAAATTCATTGGGGCTGGCCATCTTGACCTTCGGTTTTCTTATGAAATGCTGGGATAGGTATTTCCTTTCCACCCTACAACAACCCCAGTTTCCGCCAGGGGTAGCCGTGGTCGTGCCAGCGCTTTTTCCAATCTTGGAAGGATTTTTGGAACTCCCTTTTCAGTATGCCGTTTAGCGATTGTGTTTTTACCTCATCAATGGTGGCAAAACGTCGTCTTTTCATGGTTTTCTTCAGCCTTGGAAATAGAAAGAAGTCACTGGGGGTCATGTCTGGCAAATATAATGGCTGAGGTAACATAACGTTTTGTTTTTTGCCAAAAAATCACGAACAAGCATGAGGTGTGAGCAGCGATCTCGGAACAAACTTTACGGCCACACGTTTCATGTCCAAAACATCCGAAAAATTGCTCGACATGAACCAAATGATACACCGACATCATCAGCAACCTCTCTGATATGATCCGGCGATTTTCCAGAATCATTTTCTTCACTTCTTCGACGTTGTCGGCGGTTATTGATGTGCCAGGACGGTAGTCATCTTCAACGTCTTCACGGCCCTCTTTGAAAACGCCTGTACCACTCATAAGCTCTTGTCTTGCTCATAGCAGATTCGCCAAAAGCCACAGTCAACATTTCAAATACTTTGTTTTGCTTTATTCCATTTTTCAAGAAAAATTTAATACAAACTTTTTGATCCATCTTTTTCGAAAGTAAAAAATCGCCGAGCATACCAAAACACGTCTAACCTTTTCGACTGTCAAACAATGAACTAAACATTCAAAACAGCTGAAAACGCCAACATTGGTCAGAAACATATGTACCAACAAGCACCGCAACGGGTGGTCTAGGTCGTTAAGGCGCGGACTCGTGAGCGGGAGGTCTAGGATTCGAGTCCCGCCAGGACCATCCTCCCTGATTGAGGTTTTTTCCAGGTTTTCGTCAGTGCTCAAAAATGGCAAATGTTGGGGAGGTACCTTAAACTTAGGCCTGGAATGTTTTCTTCCTAAAATAAAAATAATCTTTTCAAATTGATCATTTCATCTGAGATATCATCAGTGTCCACCACCTGTGGTGTCTCAGCAGTTAAAACACACGTTAAACACTATTAAAAAAAAAACAATTTATGAAGCTAGCGAAATAAAAAAAAATTGCAGTTATTTTTTGATCACACTCGTATCATCAGTGTCCGCCACCTAGGGTACCTCAGAAGTAAAAACGGGCGTTAAACACTATTCAAAAAATCATTAGTAATGTTGAAGAAGGCATTTAAACCTCCACAGCTCCAACGAAAGCTTCCAAGACAGAAACACTATCGCTATGCTAGGCGACTAATTTAAAATTTTCGTGACAAGATTTCACAGACCAGAGTTGTGTCCTGCACATTCTATAACACTATCAATAGCATGCAATAAGAAAATTAAAGAACTGGGTAGCGTAATCTGGCAAATAGATGCGGCAATCTGCGTGAGGAAATATAAAATGTGCCAAAAACAGGTTTACGGCTGAGTGTGTGCAAATGACCTGTGTAAAACATGTACAGGGAGAGGGATAAATAACAAATGAAGGTCGCGACTTAGGCTATATTAAATAAAAGAACCCGACAGTCACGCGTGCACCTTAGAGTTGGTAATTGTATGAAGTGTTTCGTCAATTACGTCTGTCAACTGCATTAGTTTTAGAGCAAATTGTAAAAATTAAATACTACGATAAATGATTAAGTAAGTCACTAATTGTGGTGGGATATTTTATGTCTGAATGAGGGAATTGCGGCTATTTCACTGGAGCTGCAATCCCGAGTCATTCCGAGCGGTAGCGGCGAAAGCCGAAGGTAGAAAAATACATCGTAGTAAACGGCGGCCAAAATCTGCCACACCGGAAATTATGGAAAAAGTGCACTGATGGATCGCCGACTAAAGATGTCACAAACTGCTGATGGTATTCGTCTTCGATACTGCCTTAATACATAAATAATGACACATGACCACATCCGGTGGTCGGTGAACACCCGTTTCAAAACGGAAAAAAATAATGCGAAATATTTTTTATGATGGAATAAAAACTAAATTGAGCGTTGCTTTTGAAGACATAGACACAACGTAACGGATACTCTGCGGCTGCTGATGAAACAGCGGACATATCAAGAATTGAACAATTGACTTTAGGAGGAAGATTTGTTGACTGGGATAGATACAGATTTTATGTTCATGATACATTTTTTGGATTTACTACCTGGACAACAAAATGCAAGGACATTTCAGAATTATATTATCCCCTTATATAAATTTGGAGTATATCTGTCAGTACTTGTTGGTGGTTGATGGGTTTGCAGCAGTTACAGAAAAAATCTGGCAGGGGTTCAAAAATTGATCAAACAAAAATATTCACTAGCACATTTTTTTATTGTTCATCCTATAGACTAGGTATAGGAACAATTCAAGAAATTATAACTTTCTTTTACGAAAGATATAAAGAAAAAAATATGTTTCATATATTTCGTTGTTAAGTGAAATTTGGCGAGATGCAAAACACAATACAATCAGAAAATTTAAAGAGCATTTCTAAAAATCACTCCGTCACGCAGGAGCTGCGTAAACCTCACCTTGTAGAGTAATTTTAACGATGAATATAAAATTCAAATGATTGCCTTATTAATTAATTAATTAATGAAATAAAATAAGTTACGGCAATACTGTGTTTCCTAATAGGAAAACAAAATTAGTATTCTTGCAATCTATAAGTATAACAAAAGAGAAACCACAATTTTAGAATTATTATTACTTAGATTAAATCACAAAAATTAATCGCATATTATTAATTGAATTACATGATGACAGATAGACAAAGATATACCGTGTGCGGATTTTTAAATGTAACCATGTTTATGAAATGAACCCTTTATATCTTTACATTCACTAAAATAGAGAGAAATAACAGAAAGTTTCGAGTTACATTGTGTATTAAGATGATGTTCATATGTTTCAATAAAACAAACACATGTTACTATTTAAAAACAATTGCAATGTACTAAGTAAATAAAAACAATCGAAAGTTACATCGATTTTCAGTGGCTTTGAAATTTAATTTAAATGTTATTAACATGTAACGTAAACGTTTTCTGAAGGTTATTACAGAGCGCTCTTACATACAAATATAATTCTCATATACACATAATAGATTAATATTTCACATTTGTTATTTTCACGAAAATACTTTTGTTAAATATAAAATATATGTATCGTTATAAATATAATTTATATGCTGAATTAATTTGTTCTTTTATTTTAAAAAAATAGAGATAAAATGAAACGCAAGAGTGCTTTTTAAATTTTGATTTTCAATATACCTACTCTTAAATTTCCAATTTCCCTGATTTTTATAAAACTTTTCTTATTTGATTAAAATATGCGAAATTTGTTATGAAGAAACAAATACTCATACTGCTAAAAGGATTTTTAAATTTTGAGATTCAGATAGATCCCCCACTTTTAATGGTCCAATTTTCTTGATTTTCAAAAACTATTTTTATTATTTTATTTAAATGATGTACACGGAGTTTCGTTGCAAAAAAAAAAAAAAAAACAAATATTAATACCGTTAGTGATTTTTGCATTTTGGGTTTCAGGTAAACTCCCTAAAGTCCCACTCCTAATAGCCCAATTTCACTGATTTTCAGAAACTAATTTTTCTTATTTTATTTCAATGGTATATACTTATTTTCCTTTAAAAAATTAAAATTGCGGCCGCTAGACTGATATCTAAATTTTGCTTTAATCCCCACTTGTTTTTCACCTATACCCCCACACTTAAAGGCCCGATTGCCCTGATTTTTGGAAACTAATTTTATCAATTTATTTTAAAGAAGTACCCGAGTTTTGTTGAGAAAAAAACAAAAATTGCGGCCGTTAAAATGGTCCAATTTTGCTGGTTAACGAACTCGATGAATCGTTTGTTAATTGAAGGACATATGCTGAGTTTCGTTTAGAAAAAACAAAAATTGTTACCGCTAGAGCGTTAACATACGCGCACACAGGTTTCACGGGTACAAACTGTATAGCTATTCGGAAATGGCCAATACTGCAGGTTCTACAGTTATCAACGTAAAACAAAATAAGGGTCCTTCTGGGTTACTTATGCTGGCTTATTGTTTAAAATGTCATTCGACCATCGCAAACTGACCTGCTGTCCTGGTTTCTTGGAGTATATTGTTTTTACTGTCATCTTCAACATTACCCAGAAAAGTTACACTTCCTAAAGAAACAGAACCCTAAAGTTTTGTCCTGCTAATCATTACACTCTGCAGGTACTTACGAAACAGAGGCTATGCTGCGAATCGTATTTAATAAATTATTTAACCCTAGTAATATCAACTCACATTTCCAAAGGGAATACTTTCTGACCTCCACCGAAAACAATGTCTGATTACTTTGATAACAAATTTATTTTAAAATTAAGCACTGAATATGTCTATATCACTTCTTTCAGAACTTTTTCCACATTTTCTTTCTATGCCTCCACAGGTGTACCTGTGACAATTGCTAGAACGTATTGTTGTTTTACTAACTTTGACGTAGTTTTCCTTCTTAGACCGACATTCATGTAAATATATAACAACGTTGAAATCATAAAGAATGATGAATGTTCTCTCTCCAGCTCCATCGTAATGACTAGCTACCTGTGCACCGGACGGTTTGTTTATTCTCACACTTTGGAATGAGAGTGGGGAGGTCGCCAGAATGTCATTTGTCCAAATGTGGCATCAACAATTAGACACGCTCCTCGTAGGGAAAACAACCAGTTCCCCCAAAGACATTTGAAGAAACTGATAGTAACAGAAGTGATGATTCAAATACGGCCTTAAGTTCAACCTACGGATCCTCCACCACTAGAAAATTGTTCGATTAATCAATGTGGGATTAAATTTGGAGAAAAAACAAGCAGAGATATTGGGCTCGAGGTTGCAACAACACAATATTTGAATTACGAACCACAGGAAAGGGCATAATTTCACAATTTGACATACACAAAGTTAAAGGAGGGTATTTTCGTTGACCCACAGATGAGGAAGTTTTTAAAAGACGACGTTTTTACTACTAAGGCACCACAGGCGGGGACACTGACAATACACGAGATGAAATGATAAATTGGGAAAGGGTATTTTTTTTTAAGAAAGGAAACGTTCCAGGCTTAAGTTTAGGTACTTCCCCGGCATTTGTCATTTATGAGGACTGAAGAAAACCTGGAAAAAAAAACTCAGTCATGGAGGGCCAGACCTCCCGCTCACGAGTCCGCGCCTCAGCGACCTCAGCCACCCGTGGCGGTCCATGAACAATGTGAATCTTCAATGAACACATTACTGCAATGTTATAAAGAAATGGTCTGGAAGATGTCATGAAGTATGTTTCGTCACACTTAGACTTATTTCCTGAACACTTGGGCGCTGTGAGTGATGGCTAGGGAGAATGTTTTCATCAGGACATAACCACAATGGAAAGTATCAAGCTCTGTGGGATCCTGCAATGATGGAGGACTATTGCTGGTTTCTGAAGAGGGACAAGAGAAAGTCACCAGACAGCAAACATTTTTAGGACCTATCAAGATATGTGTTATTTCTATTGTTCATATTTTAATCGGTTTATGAAAATTCATTTTATTGCTATTTAAATTGCAAATTAAAATTCCAGAATATGATTTTTTTTCTTTATATTTTATGATAGGAAAAATTCAAAGTCATTTCGGACTCAGCGCACATTTTCCATAAGAATCACATATTTTAATCTGGAGGTATGACAGTTTTTTGTTCAAAGTTGTGAACGCTTCCATATTGGAGGTAAGCAAAAGCACACACAATTTAAAAACAATGTATAAATTTATTAAAATAAAGTGACTCAAACTTTGATACGGAACAGAAAAGCAAACGAGGAGAGCCGAACCCGGGGCTTCAACACGACGTTGCCATACCCTCTCATTTGCTTGTGGATCACCCAATAATTACATTCCATAAAGGTAATGGAATGGCTGTTTGCTTAGCATCTTCCCACGGCCCACAGGTTGGCGCATGCCTCGCGGAACTGAATTCCCCCTCTCCGAGTAGGCATTAGAAAGTCAAATCGGGGAGCTAGCTATTTGCGCCGTCTGAAGGACGGACCGCTGGTTCGAAACCCGCATCTCACTTCAAGGCTACGCAACACCTCAAGGATGTATTTCATCTCCACGTCGTTTGTACAAATTCTTGGTTTCCATTACTTGCATTAAATGTTGGTCATATTGCTCTGGAGCGATGCCACCTGTTGGGTGACACAAGACCACAACAAGACTTGCGCTTCAAGTTATTTAGCTTTTTAAAATAATTTTTAACTTCCACTTTATAAGTTTAGATTAATTCCCGGCATTTGTCATTGATCAGAACTGAGGAAAACAGAAAAGAACTTCAGAGTGCACGGACATGGCTTGAGCCAGATGCCTCTTATAGACGAGTTCGTGCCTCTGACTACCCCCAGTCACCCATGTCATGTTGGGTGAGATATGTGAAGAGTTAGGGAACATTTGAAACTACTTATTCACAGAAATATAAGATTTGTGTCTGATGACGGTATAAGTCAGTGGCCATCACTAAAAATTAGTTTTTTTAATAGAGTTTAACGCTCGTTTTTACTGCTGAGGCACCACAGGCGGTGAGCACTGATGATGCATGAGATGACATGATAAATTGGGATATATACTTTTTTTTAAGGAAGGAAACGTTCCAGGCCTAAGTTTAGGGTACTTCTCCGGCATTTGCCAGTTATGAAGACTGAGGAAAACCTGGGGAAAAAAAAAAACTCAGTCGGGGAGGACGGTCCTGGCAGGATTCCAACCCCAGACCTCCCGCTCACGAATCCGCGCCTTAACGACCTCGGGCACCCGTGGCGGTCTCTAAAAATTACAGAAGCGTCAAACATAAGAAACAATTTTTGTGGAGAGCCGAGCCAAATTTCACAGCACTAACATGTAAATTTAAACATTTATTTTTATTCATTCATTATAATAAATGGTTTTATAAAAGCAGTTAATTGTTGTAAATTATTATTTATTAATAATACAACTATGTCAACAATTAGAGGCAATTATTTCAACAACGAACTTCCGTAAGTGGCTAAGGTCGTTAAGGTACGGACCCGTGAGCGGTAGGTCTGGATATCCACCAGGACCGTTGTCCTTGACTGAGGTTTTTTTCCAGGTTTTCCTTAGTTCTTATATATGACATATGTCGAGGAGGCACCCTTAACTTAGGCCTGGAATGTTTCCTTCCTTAAAAAAATCCTTTCCCAGTTCATGAGTTCATCATGATACATGAGTTCATCATTAATAAATAACTTATTGTTTTGCAGAGTGTACTTTATTTGAAATTGACGGCCGGATTCAGCTACTCCCTTGCACAATCTTGTAGACACGATCTGGTTGATTTGAAACAGATGTCCTCAGCAGGTTTTCCGTTGTCACCGGAGACACGAGATCTGGCTTACCATTGATGAACTTTATCTTACTGAAAGTTGATCCAAAAAGCCACAAACTTTTATATTCACATGACACCAAGTTTTTATTATTACTATTTTTTCAGGGAGTATATTCCAAACTCTAAAACCGAATTGGTTTTTCGTTTCTCAAGAGTCCTTACAGTTCTGAATCCTACTGGAGATCAATAATTTCATTTTTCATATTTCTAATCTTCAGGTCCAAATATTGACTCGTTAATGACCAGGAATTTTCGACTAATCTAAAAGGACATCGAAACTCTCGAAAATCATTCTAACGTTAAAATCATGGCGAGATACTGTGGGCAATTCTATTGAGGGTTTCAAGTTTATTTCTTCTTTTGAGATTTCTTGAACAAAATGCTCAAAACATGATAAACTATTAATTTCGTTTCAAAAGAAAAAAATTGCACTTGTTAGCTGAGTAATTATTTGTATTCAAATTAGGACATTTTTCAGGATTCCTGTCACAAGAAGACAACCTTATCCTTTATCTTGTTCACGTAAAAAGACTGCCGAAGGATTAAGTATATTTCAAAACTCTTCCTTTACTTCATTATCTTAACTCACTGTGATACACGAGGGTAGGTCCATAAGTTTCCGGCCTAACCATTTTCTAGGTATGATAAAAACAAAAACCATATTTCACTTTTCAGTATAGTTACCCTTTATTGCAATACACTTCTCACATCTTTGAATTAACATTTCAACCCCTTCCTCAAATATTAAGAAGTCTTGTCTGGAAAATGGG
The DNA here is from genome assembly GCA_030762175.1 of Metallyticus violacea. Classification (NCBI taxonomy): domain Eukaryota; kingdom Metazoa; phylum Arthropoda; class Insecta; order Mantodea; family Metallyticidae; genus Metallyticus; species Metallyticus violacea. The sequence continues at coordinate 77,434,986 of CM060837.1, read as the reverse complement.
CATAAACAGCACCCATAACTACTTCGTCACACTTAAATTTCCTTCCTCGAAGGTCTTTCTTGAGTTTTGAGAAGAGAAAATAGTCACTGGGAGCTAGATCTGGGCTGTAGGGTGGATGGTCGATCTCTTTGAAGCCATATTTCTTCACAGCTTCCTTTGCAACAAGAGCTGTGTGCACAGGCGCGTTGTCGTGAAGAAGGCGCACACCACCACTCAGCTTTTCCTCGTCTTTTCTCTTAGATGGAAGCACGTAGTCTGTGCAGTAGGCCAGCACAGTACTCCCCATTTACCGTGGTGTTCCTCTCCTTGAAGTCAATGAAGAGTATTCCTTCACAATCCCAAAAGATTGTGGCCATGATCTTCTTGGTTGACTGCTGATGAAGCTTTGCTCGATTCTGAGAGCAAACAGCAAATCTCTATGTAGAAATCTCCGTTATCACCAATATTAAAAAATAATGATAATAAATGAAAAAATAAAAATGAAAAACTAACAAAAGGGTTTGCTTGTGCATGTAAAAATATGGTCATTTCATTTTTCGATATTCAAGGAATGCTTAGCCAGCATGTACACACAATTGTAACTGGGCAATACTGCAGAGATGTCCTGACAACTCTGCAAGCTCAAAAGTCATTATTTCGTGCATGCTCCAGTACGATAATGCACATCAACATATAGCAAATAATGCTGAATATCTTACAAAAATCAATGTGAAGTGTGATCCTCACCCTCCCTACAGTCCTGATCTAGCCCGGTGTGATCCTTTTCTTTTCTCAAATTGAAGCAACATCTTCTTGGGAGGCGTTTTTCACCATCTGAAGTCTACAAAGGCAATTCTGAAGAACCTGTAGAACAATTGGTTTTCAACATGTCTGAAAACTGACAGAAACGCTGCGGTAGAAAGTTAAAGCAACTGGAAAGGCAATGATCGAACGAAGGTACTTCCTTAAGACATTACAGCACGGAAAACGTAAATAGAGCAAATTGTAGTGACCGAAGAAGAAGAATCTGGGTGAAGGGTGGGCCTGCGGCACTTTGCAGGAATGCAACAAGGTTACTCGCGGTGCTTTTCGGACACTTTCACGAGGATATGTGCGGTGAGGTCGTGGGAAAGCGTGCAAATGTTAAGGTCGCCGACAAAAGGGCGCGTCTGCCATCCTGGTGCTGTATAACATGCTCAACTTGGGATAACGGGCATTTTTAGTGACGTTCAGAAGAACTTTCTCGAAAACTTTTTCGTCTTCATTAGTTATTTAGTTGATTATTAACATGCTACGATAGTACATAAGCTGTAAATAGTTCTTGTATCGTCGGTGTTAAATATAAAGTGTGGTGCACAAATTCAAACGCTAAATATAATATTTAATGGTAATAGAAATTAATAATTAACATAATACATATAATATAATGAAATATCATTAACTATTAAACTTCAAAACAAACATTCGCATATAAATCAAACCTTCACTATTCCAAAATATGCAATTGAGTATTTATTTATTAATTAAAATTGCAAATAAATGAAGCGCTAATTTAATTTTAAGCACACAAAAAAAATCTCTTGGCGCAAAATTCTTCCAGTCCTACTGGATGCAGCGCGCGGTTCACAATGTATCTAACAAAACTGTGTAACTACTGCAGCAGTTGTGTTATATGACATGCACTAAAGACGCTGTCTAACATGTGTTCCGTTAGCTCTTTGGCAGAGTGTGCAGTGATGTCGTGGTTAAGAGCGCAGGTTTGCCTTTCGGCACGAAACACTTTTTTTTACAACAAACCTTTATAAAATATAATGACAATTTTTAATATTTCCTTTAGTATTCGTTGTCTAAAAGCAACATGCTGCACATGCATTTCCTGTACATGTAAGAAGGACAACAGATGGCTTATAGGTACAAATTCAACAATCTAGGATGTTTTAACCTCTCGTTCACACAACTATAGAAATCTGACATCACATGTGCCCCGAAGATTGAGGGCAGTTATACATGCTGAGGGTTCATACACCCGATATTAACTTGTGTTTATTTCTGTGTGTTTCCCTTCAAAAGATGTATTTATTAAGTTATTTGGAAAGAATACATTAGTTTGTGATTAAAATTTTGAGTGCATAGGTAGTGCCACAAAATTGAAAATTGAAATTATATGTTAAAATATAATATGATATTAAGGCAGCATTTTGATCAACGAAGGTGGGTCTATATGTTTCCGGCCACCGGAAGGGTTATCGCCATCACAAAAGCCTTATCTGGTGTCATACCTTATGTGTTAAGTAAACAATTGCAGCTGTAACTTCCACTCCGCTGTGTTCAGTTGTTCAGATATAGTTGCATAAAGAAGGCTATGTGTAGAAAATTGTGACATGTTCAAAATGGAGTGCCAAGCTGTTATTAAGTTCTTCACAAAAGAAGGACTTACTCCAAATGAAATTAAACAGCGATTGGACGGTGTATATGGGGAAGCATCCCCCTCATATTCTACCGTAAAAGAATGGGCCAAACTTTTTCGAATGGGGTGAAAAAGTATTAAAGACAAAGAGCGTACAGGGAGGCCCTTGAAGGTGATCACTTCTTAAAACATCACTCTTGAGGGAGGAGAAATTATGGAAGACCGGCGGCTCCAAGTTATAGAAATAAGCAACAAGGTTGGGCCTTTCTAAAACAACAATCCTTCGAAATATTCATGAACATTTAAACATGATTAAGGCTGGTGCAAGATGGTGTCTAGACTTCTTTCCTCAGTCCAAAAGCAGCAACGAGTCATCTGTTGTCAGGTATTTTTAGAGCTCTGCCGTGGCAACTAGAGAGAGAGAGAAGTTCTGCAAACCAAACTATTGTTACAGGAGATGAAACTATGGTATTCTACTATGATCCCTTGTCCAAAAGAGAAGCAATGGAGTGTCGTAAACCTGGCGAAGCACCGTCTGTAAAGGCCAAGGTCACTCAGTCAACCAAAAAGATCATGGCCACAATCTTTTGGGACTGTGAAGGAATACTCTTCATTGACTTCAAGGAGAGGAACACCACAGTAACTGGAGAGTACTATGCTGGCCTACTGCACAGACCACGTGCTTCCATCAAAGAGAAAAGGAGAGGAAAGCTGAGTGGTGTGCGCCTTCTTCACGACAACGCGCCTGTGCACACAGCTCTTGTTGCAAAGGAAGCTGTGAAGAAACGTGACATCACGGAGATCGGCCATCCACCCTACAACCCAGATCTAGCTCAGTGACTATTTTTTCTTCTCAAGACACAAGAAGGACCTTCGAGGAAGGAAATTTAAGTGTGACGAAGAAGTGATGGATGCTGTTTATGCCCATTTTGCAGACAAGACTTCTGATTATTTTTGGGGTGGAGGGATTGAAATGTTAATTCAAAGATAAGCGAAGTGTATTGCAATAAAAAATAACTATATTGAAAAGTGAAATATATTTTTTTTTCTTTATCATGCCTAGAAAATGCTTAGGTCAGAAACTTATGGACCTATCCTCGCACATATCGAGGTAACTTGCTTAGGTCGATTTGTGGAGTTGAAAATTCCCAGGATGCTTGCCTCACTGGAGACGGAATATCGACGAATTATCTCTCAGTTTCGATGAACTGTCTCGTGAATTTTTGTGAAAGTCATACAAATTTGCCTTCGGAACTTTTGCATTAGTAGAGTACTCTAATAAAGTAGAGCAGCTAGCTTCTAGAGACATGAGCCTACTTTACATAAATTTTAAGCGTACCGTACAGAAACTGCGGTTCTGGCGAAGAGCTTTAATTGAAATGTGTGCTTTCTCTTGCAGATTTTGTTACACTATCTTGGAATCTATTAGAACTGCTGGTTTAAAACACGCCCTTTTATAACTCTCGTTATACTGTACAAAATGTGACAATAGCTACTCAAAAAGAATAAAAATAGTTACTTTTTCTGCACCAAATACGTGCAGAAGTATCAAAGAGGGCATGTAAAGGGGATGAATATGCTAAATTCACGAAAAGATGCAAAAAGTTGCAATAATTTTCTATTCTCCTTCCTTTCATGTCCTAAAATACAAATCTCAAATAATCGGTATTTTATAAAAGCAATGCATCTTTAAATCCGTTCCTTAGATACAATAAATGTACAATGAATGTATTGCTTTGTGTACAAAACGCTCTTCAATATATAAAACCCTCATTTTTGCTGCAATTTTCAATAAAATCCTATATTTTGCTGTAATTTTCAACAAAACCTTAAATTTTTGCTGTAGTTTTCATTAAAATCCTAAATTTTTGCGGTAATTTTCAATAAAATTATAAATGTTACTCATTATTTGCCCGGAAATTACTCTGGGATTGGTGATTGGCCAAAAGTGATTCGATCTCTACATAAATTTTAGTAATAAAATCTACGAACTGCAATATGGACCACGCCTTTGATGACGCCGCGGCAAGGTAGGCTGAAAATCATTCAAGGTGGTGTTACGACAAGCTTTCTCTACTAACGACGCTACAAGATTTAATTCCTGGTGACTGAACACTGTATTTTATGTACCTGCCTGCTCGCTATCAGATTTGAGTACCGCGGTCTAACGGGATGTTAGAAACATCTACAATTAATGTTTCCCAAGAAAAGGGCACTTGATAAATCTCTGACGCGGCTCGCCTTTTGCGAGGCGTTGCAGAAGACTTCGCTTGCCACAATTTTTGCACTTTGATGTCAGCCAATCCATTGCCGCGTTCCCAGAAGAGCGACTGTTGTTTGTAAAGAGCTCTGCGAACCTGAGTGATTTGTTTATGAGGCATTTACTCTTAAGGACCGGTTAAGTTTTTTTTTTAAATAATATACGAAAATCATAGCGGCAGTGTGTTTAAATATCTTTAGATTGGAGTTTAAGTAGCAACATAGGCAAGTCAACAATATGTGAGGTCATCTCTTCATCGGTGTTTCTGTAGCCTGGACTCCCACGTGCTACCAAATCACTTCTATTCGCGAATGAGCAGAGCAATTGTTCTTGTTGGCTTAGGCTACGTTTATAATCGTAAAAAGAAAGAAAAAAAATCTTCGCGTGAAAATATCAGCAGTCATTCCCATATTAGAACATCAGCTCCGAACGCACGGCCAGTATTTCATGACTGCCAAAAGAAAGCATATTTGAGATGGACAAGTCAGGGCAACTATTTTTTTTCCTCGAGAACAAGGGCCAACAAAAATATCTAAGATATACGATTGAAAGTATAAGGCATTTACTGCCGAGTGGTGCCACCAACGGAAGGCTGGGTATAGGCAGCTCTCGTAGGGAAGAAGCAAAACACAGGCAACCGGACATCATTGGTTTATTATGCCTTGAGCAAAAGTTATAAGCAATTTCTTACATAGGGTTGCACAAACGTCACAGGAAGGATCTTCCAGGTAGGCTTCGAAGCAGTCTCCAAAATCATCGACGGTTCGTTGCCATCGATGTGGAAGACGCAGAATATCATCTGCTACATGTGAGTTGCTAACGTTGTTAGCAAAACGTTTCCCATGCAGTGGCTGCTTCACTTTGGGGTTGAGATTGTAATAACAGTGGCTGAGGTTGGGCAAATATGGCGGGGGTGGAAGACCTTCCCATCCCCACGACTGTTAAAGACACTTGACACTGTCGGCTGTTTGAGCTGTCGCGTTATCGTGGAGAACGATGGCGTTTGTATTCACAGTGATCTCCTCAAGAAATGGAAGACATACAAGCACATCCAGAACGATGTTGCGTAGCAAGTCCACTTTTTTACCTCACTTAGTTGATGTGACAACCATTTTGCATATATTTCCTTCATGTTCAGGTCCTCCTATAAAATGAGGTGCGCTATTTTTACCTATTTCCTGTTTGCTCTTCTAATTCCACAAGTGTATAGCGCCTATCATCGCTTAAACACTGTTCCAAAACCATTACCCGTATATCCTTGTCTGCGGACACAGGACACCTATTGTGCTGCGGACCAGCAATGGACATGCTGCCTCGTTTCAAAGCCTCTGTCCTCTGGGCATGACGCGCACACCCAGTGCTTTCCGTAGCTCAGTGTGACATTTTCTCGTGCCTTTTTTGCGGCGAAGAAATAATATTTTCACATACCACGTGTTTACTCTTAGTGACCTCTCTATTCGAGACCTCTGTGGCTCACCAGCTGAACTGCATGCTGAGACACGCAGCTCTCCTCACATACACCATTTTGGTGGCTATATAAAAATACATTTCATATACTTTCAATTGTATATCTTAGATTTTTTGTGTTGTCCCTTATCGCGAGGAAAAAAAATAGTTTTCTTGACATTCATTTTTAATTTATAGCATAATGCAGTAAATGTTAATCATATTTTGACTGTCAACAACAACAACAACAACAACAACAATAATAATAATAATAATAATAATAATAATAATAATAATAAACGACGTTGAACGTCATAAAAAGGTTTTATTTTAGTGAAGTGGATACTTTCACAATCTCTCGTGTAGAGACTAATAAAAATAAACTACCACATTATAATGATCACGTCACGAGTGTTAATTGCCCCTGCCAGATGCTTAAGGGACACATGTAATTGCTTCATCTGAAAAGTAGAGAAATCCCCGCCATATTGAGAGAAATTAATATTTAAAATATTATAACACAATGTATTTATCGTATTATTCTATTAAACAAATCAATTTCTCTTAATAAATTCAATAAATTTTAGTGAGATTACACAACAAGAAAGAATCTAGAAAACACAGCAGTACCTGTGAAAATGACTGCTTCACTTTGGGGACGAGATCATACTCATGAGATCGAGGGAATATGACAGTTGAGAACTGCACCGCTGTAAAAGACACTTGACAATGTCGGCTGTGTGAGCTATCGTGGAGAGTAATGGCGTTGTTCAAAAGTTCTGACCGTTTGGTGCATACTCAATTGTGATATCTGTAATACTGAACATTTACAGTGGTCCTCTCAAGTACGCACACGCAAGAATGACCTGATTATTGTTGGTGAAGGAGTTTGACGAAATTTATGTTTGCGTGATGATCCAGGGTGACGCCATTCACTGGACTGTCGTTTGAGTTCTGGTTCGTACGCCCTAGCCCACGTTTCATCAACTAGTGAGGCACCCAACGGGGGGATACCTTCCTGACACGAAAATCATGCAGGGTTTTGATGCTGTTGGTGATCCCATCTGGAAGGCTGACTTGATGTGCTTGTTTTCGAGCATCAATTTTTTCCCACCGCGACAATGCTTTCCTTAGTCACTGTCCTTGCTGAACGTCCATTTCTCTCTTCATCTTCCAGTGAAGTTCGGCTTCTCATAAATTTCGCAAACCAGCAAAAAACTATTGTTCTAGATGGGAGAAGGCACCCCCACCAGCAAGCGCTCAAGCCTTTGGGGCTCATTTAAACACTTTTGAAATAATAAAATATCATAGTGCGAAAATGTTTTCTCTAGCTCCATCGTAACGAATAGCTAACCGTACTTCACATTCTGGAATGCGGAAGTGGGGAGGGTCGCTACCTGGTACAATTTTACTCGTACGAGATGGGGCTATTACATGCCATATTTCTTTTTAGTTGGTCAACATTCACTTTTCCTATTTTCAAAACTTTTGTAATGGCCTCCTATTCCTCAATATTTTTTGCTACTTTTAAATTTCTCAGAAAGTACCCAAAGAATTCAAGTACCCCTAATTAATAGCCAAATCAAGTTTCGAGCAGCCCAAATATGCCAATTCTCTTCCAATTTGACAGTTGATACTATTTACTGTGCATTTAGTTGACAACGCTTGAAATTTGAGAATGGCGAAAAACCGACAGTTTTTGAGTCAGCTTTTAGAACTTGAACTGGCGGTTTTTTATGGCAACAGAATTATACTATAATAAAAAATAAACAGTGTATGTGTAGTTTTATGCAGCCTATTAGAAAACATGCTCGATATTAGTAACCGATAACTTAACACAAATACCTCTGTAAGAAGTAATTTCCGATTTCTAAGGAAAACCGGCGCGTTGTGTTGCTCTGCTGCAGGGCTACCTGGAGGCGTGGCAGCGCGGTACGAACTCTCCATGTGCTAATGTATAAATCTTATCGCCGGATATTACATTCCTCATCCACTCAGCAGGACACCTACCATCCACTTTCTTTACAAAAGAAACTAAGTAACGGGCGATTTGACAGATAATCTTGTTAACGAGTTTAATTATAGCCAGATAAAAGATGCTAAAGTGGTCTGTTCCGGGTCGCACAACCCCGCAATCTTCTATCATCTAAACCAACGGTACCCAATGCCAAGAAATGAACACATTTCACTTTCCCTGACTTTCTACAATGATACATCTTAAGATTCCTTTACAGAAAAAATGTTTCTTCAAAAAATAAGTGATTATGCAGAAAGTTTAGCATATTCAACAGAGGATAGAAAAGATTACCTAAAATAACAAAGGTTAATTTATTAGAGCAGTCAGGTTTTAGAAAAGAAAGTTCCTACATAGATAATGTGATATTTAAACGACCCATTGACATTCTGTAATGTAAACAGAGAAATGTTATACATCAAAATGTATACCTCAGCATTAAAAAAGGCTACAAAATAATTCTATGAAAGAACTAATAGAGGGTGTTCATAAAGAATAACCACACTTTATTTTAACAACAAACTTATCCTTATAATTTTTATGGTTTTTCTTATGGTAGTTCCTATTGGAAGCAATTCATCTGCCCCAGCGTTTCTACCGATCTTCCAAGACCCGATAGAAATAATCTATTGACAGGCCCTTTAGAACCGCCTCCACTCTCTTAACCACCTCTTGTAATGATGGAAAATATCTTCAAAATGGGTGTTTCTTCAATTTGGGGAAAAAGAAAAAGTCACAGGGAACTAAATCTAGGCTTTAGCGTAGGTGCGGCACAAACTTTACATGCATTTTGTGAGATATTTAACAAATATTTACGACCTGTTGATATCTCTATCAATTTACATGTGATATGCTCTTGTAGGATTTTCAGGACAGCTTTGTAGTAACAGTCGTGTGTCCAAATACGACATGCTCGGAAACCATTCTTTGAAATCCGAAAAATGAAATACCATAACTATTCCAGTAGAAGTTTTTTTTTGGGGGGGGGGTTCCCTTTCTTCCACGATGATTTTGACACACAGTTTTGCTGTTTGCTCTCAGTATCGAAAAGAGCAGCAGCAGCAGTCGTAGTAGTACTGGAAATCAAAATGAATCCGGGAGAATTGTTTTCCTAATATCTTCGGTGTGTGCGCACTTAGCCAAAATGTGCACACAATCTTCCTGTTTCCAACATAATGGGCAAATCCTCGTCAACATCCTTTATGCGTTCCACCCTCCCAGTCTAGCCATGCTATTCCCGACATCTGTTTCATACTAGCTCCATGATAAAGGTCTCTTTACCCCATCTAGTTATAATTTCGCTCTGCAGGTCCAGAGATGACATCTGCATGCATCTCGCCTCTATTTCCTGACGGTTATGTCAGAGCGATTTTCGATAATTCTCGCTGTGCAATTGCTGGTCACTTTTCAGATAATGCGGGTTGTTTAATTGGTGCCGGCATTGCCCTCAGGGTTGTTTGTTGTTCTTTAATTACTCTCAGCTATTATCTAATTACATTTATTTTGCTGTAGAGTGCATCTTACCAGCATCCCATCTCTCGTATTACACCACAGTTCGGCGCCCCCCTTTAGAACTCAATTCCAGAAATCACATTGTAATTTATTTACACCGTCTATTTTATCTCATCCCCAAAACTTACTTCCATTGCATGTGATGTATAGATACGAAGACAATCATAGCAAATATTACCGTTCTTGGATATAATAAGACGGTATTAGCATGTGAAAGTTAATTTTGTTTGTGCCACTCCAGAAATTCCAAAGAAGCCCCTAGGATTTTATCTCAGAAATAGCATTAATGAAGTTAACTTTCGCAAAATGCACTTTCTAAACACCTAAATGCACTCAGACACTGTACATGCTTGCAAAGCTAACTCGCATCTTGTACACAATGGGGCATGTGGGGGCCAAGAGAGGAGAGGGGAAAAGCTTGGAAGCGTGACCTTACAGACGATATGATCAGGATATTTGTCACTTTGCGGCAACACCTTTCCCATGATACATCTCTTGAAGGCTCATTAGACATCTCAAAGCTTTTGTTACAACAATCCGTCCTGCTACTGTATACCTGCAACATGTTACACCAATATTTCAGAACCCGTTAGGACTCCCAGCAAGACACGCTGTATAAACAAAATCAGGGGCAGATCAAAGGAAAGCTTCGATTGCGCAAAGAAATTCTGAGAAAGTGAACGATGCTATGGGGTTACTATGACAACCTCAGATATCTGTAAATCAGGCCACGATATATTAAAAAAATTCCTCACGCAGGAGCTGCGTAAACTAAGGGAAAACCTGAGCAATTTGAACAATCTATAAGTATTACAAAAGAAAAATCACATTTTTAGAATTATTATTATTATTATTATTATTATTATTATTATTATTATTATTGTTGTTGAGAATAACAACAAAAATAAATGGTATACTATTATATGAAATATATGACCACTGATAGACAAAGCTACTGTGCGAGTATTTTTAAACCTTTTTAAATGTAAACATGTTTATGAACTGAGCCCTTGATATCATCTTTACATTCACTAAAATAGAGAGAAATAGCATAAAGTTTCGGGTTACATTCTGTATTTAAGATGATGTTCATATGTTTCAATAAAACAAAAACATGTTACTATTTAAAAACAATTGCAATGTACTAAGAAAATAAAAACAATCGAAAGTTACATCGATTTTCAGTGGCTTTGAAATTTAATTTAAATGTTATTAACATGTAACGTAAACGTTTTCTGAAGGTTATTACAAAGCGCTCTTACATACAAATATAATTCTTAAACACACAATACATTAATAATTCACATTTGATATCTTCACGACGATATTTTTGTTAAAAAGAAAATATTTGCATTGTTATAAATACAGTTTATATGGTGAGTTAATTTTTCCTTTTATTTTAAAACATTGGAGAGAAAATTAAACGCTAGACCGCTTTTTAAATTTCAGTTTCCTGATTACCCCTACTTCTAATGGTCTAATTTTCGGAACTATTTTTGTTATTTTATTTAAATGGTATGTAGCGATTTTTGTTGAGAAAAAACAAATATTGGTGCCACTGGAGCGATTTTGAAATTTTGGGTTTCAAGTAAACCTTCATTACTCACAACTAATTTCATTTATTTTTGGAAAATATTTTTATTCTTTTATTTTAATGGCATATACCTAGTTTCCTTACAAAATAAATAATAAAAATTTGCGGCCGCTAGAACGATTTTTACATTTGGCTTTAATCCCCCACTCTTCAAATCTCACCTGAGGATCACGAACGATAAAAAGTTGAAGGTTGTTTTCCGGCATTTTATAGACAATGTTTCTGATAAGTTTTTGGAAGGATTGAAATGTTCATCTTGAGATGTGAGAAATGCATTGATGTAAAGTGACAATTCATGGACCCCTCCTTTGGATGAACGATTTAATAAACAGTAGAACGTTAGAATATAAAATTACAATCAAAAGTCAAAATGACTTATTTTGTTCCAGGAATGGTGCAATTTCTATGAACACTTCTGTACCAGTTAACCAAATTTTACCAGCATCAATTGTGATAGAACACAGGAAAATTCGCGTAATTGATGTAGCGGTGTGTGGTGGGCGTGTCTACTATCTGCATGTAGCTCTTAACCAAAACACTCCCTCCAAAGTTTTTATCTCACAATGCAACTGGATATGAATAATGGAACCCAGGTGTGGAAGATTCACGTGAACGCGCCTAATATGTAAAACTCGTTAGGCTAATAACAGCAACATAAATAAAGTGCCCAAATAAGGTAAATGGAGCCGGCATGCTTTGCATGGTGGGCGTATGCTGGACAGCATGTGGCAGTCCGAGATGAGTGAAACAATTGAAGGTTTTGCCGAGTGTCAGGTATATGGAGTTAATATGCTCACGTTCAGGCGAGGTGATGGGCAAGTCACGGGTCTGATCCAGTTCACGATCCGCCGCGGGTCGGAGGTCGTGCCGGAAGAGAGGAAACACTGACGGCAGTGTCGCACTGGCCGGGCTTTATGGGAAGCAAGGAGTCTGTGCACAAAGTAGGAGGGTCTAAGTTTCAGTTTTTAAAAATAATAATTGAATTTTTAATTCCTTTTTTTATTTTCTCTCAATAATTTCCACATTACTTTTACACATAGTCGCTTCCTTTGCACAAACAAATAAAGTTAAAGGGTTACTGTTGAATAAAAGAAAAAGAAAAAGAAAATACAGTAACACTATTAACAATGTAACAAATTAACAGTAATTATAAAAGCAGAAAAGGTTAAAACATTAAGAGAAAGTCAAACTTGAGATCGCTATATTTCGAACTCGTTGAGTTCTTCTATGGCAAGAAAATATGTGAAGGTGATAAAAGTAAATATTGAGTATGGAAAGTAACGTTATGCATAGAAACAGATGAAACGCAATAAGAGTGTGTGTGTGGGGGGGGGGGAATTAATACGTGAGATTTAAATCAGGTGGTATACGAGCTTTATGTAAAAATATAGCTGCCATTTCTCTATCTCTGAGTAAACTTTCACAGCATTGTGTAGGTAACGCATCAATAAGAATTAAATTAAAAGTATCATCAAAATCCTTACAGTGAGATAAGGCATGTTGGGCAACCGGCAAGGGAGACTTGGTTTTAACACAACGTCTATGATTGTTCATGCGTAGCGAAACAACAGTAGAAGTTAAACCAATATAAAATGCTTTGCAAAGCTTACAAGATAACATATATACGACGTTCTTGGAAGAACAAGTAGCAAATTAAGAAATGTTAAATTCTCTGGATAAATTAGGGATGTGGAATGAATTGCACGGCATAATTAGTGCACAGGTTTTACATTTAGGACGTTGGCAAGGATATGAGCCAGCAACGGGACGTGGCAAATTCAGAGCACATAGGTTACGGCGAAATATACTTTTAAGGTTAGGGGGTGTTCTGAAAGTAAAGCGGGGTACAAATTTAGAAAAATCATTTAAAGATGAGTGCATTAACAAAGTATCATGACATTCTTTCAAAATAGGTCTGACGCTTTCAATTCCAGGCACGTAAGTGGTAACAAGGTTGATGAAGTTCTTATTAGAAGTTTTAGCAATAGATTTTTTTTTTCACAGACATAATTTCTCGTCCTAAAAGTTAAGATTGCAATATTTTATCAGCTTAATGCTTAGTAGTAGTTTTACTGTTGTCACTTTTGATTCCCGGTTTTGAGAGGTGTGCAAGCTGAGACATGTTCAGTTCGCCTAGAGTAAAATGGAGGTGGCACGCGACAAACGATATGCTGCTCTGAAATTCTGCTTTCGTTTCAGCAAATGTTCAGCTGAGGCCTATAGATTTGGTTCTTCCTCATACCACGACTCTAAGATATTTAAAGACGTTTCAGGAAGTTTCTAACACAAGAAAACACAAACACCCTGCAATCATTGCGAAAAGTTGCACCTGAGAAGTTTTCATGCACGGTGGATCCCAAGAGGGCTGATTCCCAAACAAAAGAAAGTTCGCGTGCAGATTTGCATGCAATATAAGATGACGGCATCGAGTTTCTTTCAGAGATAATTACTGCTGATTATTGTACTTGGAAACGTCATTTCGATTCTGAAAGGGGGAAAAAGCGGTTGCTTCTACTGGAAGAATTATAGCCATCTCATTTTTCGATATTGAATGAATGGCATGTGTTTGAAGACTGGCAAAACCCTGGGACAAGTGCATCGCATCCAAGAGGTTACTTGGGGAAATTCATCATAATTGTGACTATGAATAAAGGTAAGTTGTCCAAAACTATGCTAACTTTCTATTGAACACAGGAGGGTATATTGATTTTTAATACATTTCTATTTCACTTATTTCTCATTTGCCCCCCACACAAGTTATCTATTTGTTGATGATCTGAACTTCTATTTTCCCTATAAATTGCCACAAAAAAGAACTAAATCACTGTAAATACATCTGCAAATTTAAAATATTGCTGTACTGGTAAATCGCTGTATATAAATACCAAGAAAAATTAAGAACACAAAATATGAAAATGTTAACACACAAAAATTAGATACTGTGAAATATATTCAACGTCTGGAGTTTAATGCTTGCAGTAAAAAACAAGCTAATTACCTGGCTACTTAAGGCACGGACTAGCGAGCGTGAGGTCTGGAAATTTTTTTAATAGTGTTAAACGCCCGTTTTTACTACTGAGGTATCACAGGCCGTGACGATGAGATGAAATGATATATTGGTAAAGGACCTTTTTTTAAAAGGAAGGAAACGTTCCAGGCCTAAGTTTAGGGTACCTCCCCGGCATTTGCCATTTATGAGGACTGAGGTAAACCTGGAAAAAACATCAGTCAGGGAGGACGATCCTGGTGGGATTCGAACCCCAGGATCTCTCGCTCCCGAGGCCGTTCCTTAACGACCTCGGCCACCCGTGGCGGTAAGTCCGGGATTAGATTTCTACCTGGGCCGTCTTCCCTGACTGAGATTTTTTTCCAGGTTTTTCTCAATCCTTATAAATGGCAAATGCCGGGGAAGTACTCTAAACTTAGGCCTATGCCGTTTCCTTCCTTAAAAAAAAAAAAAAAAAGAAAGAAAATAAAAACATTCTTTCCCAATATTTCATCTCATTTCATTTCATGTACGAGGGCAAGTCAACAAAGATTGAGAGTTATTTCTTTTCATAGCGCACAGCAAAGAAACAAGGTCGCATGATGAAAATGGACCAACGCTAATTGGTGAATAAAAACAGAAGTTCGCTCGCGCATGCGTCTGTACACAGGGACAGAACAAACTACGTCAGTTTGCCAGTCACCTACATACAAAATGGAGTTGATTCGTGGAGAGCAATATGCTCGCTGGCAGAAATCCGGCATGGAAGCTTACGGATTGTCGCAGTAGGCTGTTTTGCTACCATTCAC
Source organism: Metallyticus violacea (assembly GCA_030762175.1). Taxonomy (NCBI): domain Eukaryota; kingdom Metazoa; phylum Arthropoda; class Insecta; order Mantodea; family Metallyticidae; genus Metallyticus; species Metallyticus violacea. Next base: position 77,419,979 of record CM060837.1, on the reverse strand, counting down.
AGCACTTCATAGTTCAAGAAATCAAGGAGGGCCGTGTTTCAACAACAAAGCAAGGCGGTCCAGCAACAGCAGTAAACAAAACCATGATTAACACAGCTGGCGCCGTTATTCGTGAAGACCGGCGAACTTGCAGAATGTTACACGTTCCCCATTTCGATTCTGCATGATCACTTGAACATGAGACGCGTTTGTGCGAGGTGGGTCCCAAGATTACCGACTGCTAAACAGAAGATGGTGTGCAGCAAACTTTAAATGTGTCCCCATCCTCCATACTCTCCAGACTTAGCCCTCTGTTACTTTTCTCTCTTTCCCTGTTTGAAAAAGGAGCTAAGGGGGTGCGTTTTGGTATTTCCGAGGTCGTCGTGAAAATAGTTCAGGCAATTTTGAAGATGATGTGAAAAGATGTCTTGCAGCACGTGATCCAGGAGTGGTAGACGGGTTATATATACCCAACGTGAGTTATTTGTGATTCTTGCACACGTTTTTACAGCTCTGAAAAAGCTGTTGGTAGCTACGGAAGAGGTTCTCAGTGCTACATCAAGGTAGCCAGTACGCCGCTGGTGCCTGTCTTTCTCAGAATATGGCGACAGTCAAATGAAAGGCGACCGACTCCCCACCGCGCGCTCTGCCCAAGAGACACCCCCACAATAAAGCGCTGCTCTGTAACAATGCACGGTTGGTGTTCCTCTGACGACATGTCCTAGATGACATTTATCAAACTCAGTGCTGTCTAACGCAAGTATGCGGAATTTGTTTAGTGGAAGGGCGTTCTTTGTTTACTTCAACGCACCGTTACATTTCAGATGACCGGACATGTTTGAAAATACGCTCTCTCGCAAGTGAGCAGGTTGCGAAGGATGTGCTTACAGGTGTCTGGCTTTTGTGGTGTGGTAAATAAAGTCAGAAACTTCGCATGTTTTCTGAAGTCTGACATTTACTGATGTTATTGCCAGCATATCCCTTCGATTACCTCTCTCCTTTCAGCTCTTGTTTTGAAACGGTTTGGTATTATTGTATAGTGGCCCCACGTTGATGCGGTTTCTTGTTGTTTAAGTTGAAGTAGCTGCTTTCCTGGCCTGTTGCCTACAATTCTCAACAGCAGAATGTCATGGGTGTCTTTAGCCCCACACCACATAACTGGGAAAGGATGTTTTTCGTTAAAAGGTACTACACACTAAGCCGTTCACATTAGCACAGGTATCTGAAAATAACTCTGGATTTGGTGTGGTGACTTTAAAATTACCTTGCGACGGAGGTAGTAATTAGAAACTGGCTTTCCTCGCGTTCAGGTCACCGGCCCTCTAATCATCATATGTAACATTTTCTACAACTCACTAACTTTTACTAACATTCGTGTCAAATTTGAGTCTCATGGTACCGTATGTGATGTTCACAAGGACAGATCTGGGAAACCTCGCAGGCACAAGCCCCGGGCACTGGATCCAAGGCACTGGATAGAACGAAGAGTTTCCACCGCGTTCTCTAGATCTAACTGTGTTTGACTTCTACATATGGGGAACTTTAAAGGATGTTGTATACCGTTGAAAACCAGCTACACTGACAGCACTTCGGGAAGAAATTAAAACGACTTATGCTGCAATTGCTGAGGACACTTTCGCAAACGTTGCTCAATCAGTAGTTCAACGTACTCAGAAGTGTATGGTGGGCATTTTGAGCAACTGTTGTAACTGAAAAAGTCTAAGATGATTAGTGCTCATCATTTTCTGTTTGTGTGAATTCAGGTTTGTTATGTTAACACAGTTTTCTTCGCTTGAAGTGTGTATACATTTTGGCACCCTCTGTATGTTAATAAAATCTAAATATATAAAATGTTGCAGGAGCATATTTGAATTATTTTACGTTTATTTGGTCTGTGTCCGGTGCTTTACGATTTTTGAAGGCTTTTAATACCATTTACAATTCATCCATTGTTAAAGGATCTATAGATTCGTCACTTGCTACTTTCAGCCATTTTGTTTTTCGGTAGTCCATTATTTCTAATATTATTCCAACCAGCTGGCAGTGGGAACTGAATTCAACTTTCTCAATTCTGTAATTTTTTAAAATATATTATAGGCTGTTATTTTTTCAATGCAAGTCATATTTAATAGCTGCAATTATTTTTTTCCCAATTTTTTTGTTTTACTTCTTTTTTACTAAAACAATTATTATCCTGGACAATTATTTGTGTAAACCTGGCCAAGCTACATTCTTAGCAAGAAAATCTACTTCAAACACAGGAGGGTGAAGGTAAAAGGCATGAGAATAAAGCCCCCCCCCCCGGCTGAACGGGCAGTACATGATAATAAAACAAGCAATTTCAGTGCATAGTAAATGTGTTCGCTTAATGACGCTCGCACTTGCCGCGTTGCTATGAGACTATAAACGCCGAGCATACAGTATATCTACTTGGATATGATCCATCTGTTGGAGGTTTCACACCATCTGCCGAGGTTGATAGCACTGCCTGGCGCGATATGGCCGTCTTTTAAGGGCCTTTACGCTGCTAATTCCTCAGTAAATCAAAAGCCTTCCCCCAAATTATCCCTGGAACCCGGCAATTTCGACGCAACAAGCGATGACTGCGTGTTGTTATGACTTAATTCGCGCGGTCCGGCCCGCACGTGATTGTACCGCACCGCCTGCCCTGATTTATGTGACCCACGCAGCTGCAATAGTCGGGTCTCGACTTGGCGAGCTTTCACTTCCTTGGTTCAGTTGACAGCTGACCATGTTTACTCTTTTCATGAAGTTTCATTCACCAGTAACGTCAATAAAGTAGATCACAAGGTCACAGATGTATAATAGACGGTTCGATTGTTTCCGAACCGAAACCAGGTTTCTGCTTTCCAATAGCTATGTTTATCATAAGTTTTTTCACATTAAAACATCGCTACGAAAGTTTTGAGACACGTCAAATTGGGAGTGGGTAGACTCACTCCGACTGTTGCATCTTTTCAAAGCACTCTCCACCATACTTTATACACTTTCGCTTCCTCAGAAACCACTTATCCAAGGACCTCTGCTACTCATTTTCCTCAAGGGTGAACACTTCTTTTTCATATGTAGCCACAGCCTCTTCAGGGCTGGAAAATGGCTTTCCTCGCATGCAAAATTTAATCACTGGGAAGAGAAATCATCGCACGGAGCCAGATCAAGACTGTAGGAGGACTGAGTCATGAGTCTGACCTGTAGAGACTAGGAACAGGATGGTGATGTCAGCCATATGAGCGGAGGCGTTATCTGCTGAAGCAGGATTCCCATCAGTCCTGCCTTTGGACGACGTTCTCGGAGCTTGTCGAAAACTCTCGGCAGACAGCCACTAAGCAGTAACCGCACTTTGCTCCTGTAAAAAAATGATGACCACGTTTTTTTTCAAAAAGTGGTCAACATTTTCTTCCGAACACTTTGCCTATTCTTCACATTTGTTGATGTCTCCGGGTCAAATTGTTAAATCCATGTTTCATCACATCAAAAACACGCCTTGAGCTCCCTCCGTCGAATCTCTGCAGCATTTCTTCACACCATTCAACATGGGTGCGCTTTTGTGTATCTATCAAATTTTTGGGCAACCAAAGGGAGGAAAATTTCCTGACACGAAGATAATCGTGTGCGACTTTTGATCCTGAGTCAGTTGTCGCGACACCCACCGTGCCGAAACTTTTCTCAAGCACAGTTCTTCCCTGAAAGTGTGAAATGCCAGAGCTTCAGCAATTTTGGACAACTTTAATCGGCGATTCTCCAGAAACATGTCGTGTACTTTATCGATAATTTCTGATGTTCTGGCGGATTTTAATCGCCCTCTGCGCGGGCCATCTTCATAGCCGCGTATAACTCCATGATCCACTTGGAAAGGGTTGTAAACGATGGTTGCATTATATTCTTCTTACCGAGCACTTAATAACCGCAAGATGTTTCATACTTGTTATTTTTCCCCTATACACGTCTGCACTTCAACAAACAGCTATAGCTACTCTGATTCTTGACCAATCCATGTAATAATGCATAAATATCTCTATGGGAGATGGCGGGTTTTGATAACAAAACTGCTTCAGAACTGCTGATGCAATCTGTGGGTCATTCCGAGAACTTTTGAAACCTTCAACCCACAACAGGAGATAAGGTGTGTCTATTGAAACTTAGAACATGCCTAAAAACACTGTGCTGCCTATTTACCAAGGAGGGACATCGTTACCTCACGATATTGCAATTCTCTGCGAGCAAGGCGACCAGCAACAAATCTCAATATGCATGAGTTTCCTCGAATATTTCACGACCACAGATGCTACAGCGACTTGTAGATGAGGCGAAAATGAGCCACGATTGAAGGAAAAATAAATTATACTGTGAAAAAGTACATTATTTTTTTTCCCCAGCTAGCTTTGTTATATCATGACTTGTATATAATTATGCAAATAATATTATCAAAGGCTAAGCAGAGCTAAGATCTGATCGGCTAGCAACATAGGCAGTAGATATTCAATTTTAAAAGTTCAGTGCACTCGAAGTCCATGCGAAACGAAGCAACAGAACCCGTACAGTCCAGAAATGGTTCCTACCCACCGCATTATAACGCTTATATTACGAGATAATCGATGAATGATAAAGTAAATTGAAGAATCTTTCTCTTCCGCATGCCACTATTAAACATTGGACTGAAGAATTTGGGAACAAAAGTTGGTAATAATGGGGGACTGCTGCAATCAAAATCCTTGCAAGTCTAAGCTTTATCGTGCTACGCCTTATCTTTAAAGAAGTTATAATTTAACAAAGTATAGAACGGTCGCTCCTACGATAATACCAAGAGCAACTACATTCACAATTCTCCAATACATAAAAAATGGCGGCCAAAGTAGCCCCGTCACTGTCAATACCAAATAAGAAATTTTTACGCAGTATTACGTTTACAAGATGATATACTATCATTAGAAAATATTTAGATGTTTTTTAAGAATCTGATATTGTTTACAAATGGAAAAAAACCTAAATCAGGAAGGATGGCCCTCGCGTGATTCGAACCCCAGACCTTCCGCTCACGAGTACGCGTCTCGGTCACCCATGGCAATTAAAGATATGACAAAAAGTTATTCTCTTTAAAAGTTAAGTATAGGGTCTCTCATAATGAACGCGATTTTTAAATTGATCGCTTCTGCCGGTTTGTTAGGTAGCCGAACCTGAAATTTAACAAACTATCAACTGTTTTTATTGCGATTAACGATTGTCATTTGTGTCTGTTGTTATCAATAAGCTAAAATAGAGCGATACAGGAAGGATCAACGCGTCCAGATCAATGCATTTGGTAGATGACGTGCGCCTAATGTGTTAACAGTGCAGAGACTGGTAATGTATTTTGAAGACACAGGATCGACAGAGAGCATCAAATCGCCTGGAAGTTTTCGTCGATCGGTAGAGAATGTGGCCCTTGTCAGACAGAGCGTTGCTAGGAGCCCAAAGAAGCTTTGCCGTCGTTCACAACAATTAACCACTCCGAATACAACGGAGGTTAATCTTTTGTTTATGTGGACAATCCAAGAACCATCCCTCAACTTAAGGCAGAAATTCAGGCCGAACTTTGCTCTAAAGTCGTTGACAATTTTGTCAAAAGAGTTAACGTGTGGCAACGAAGCTGATGTTTTGTTTCACGTTTAATGTCAGTGTGTTCTGCTGTATATCAACTAAATAATATAACACTTTTCAAATAAATGATGTGTTTTATTATTAAAACAAAAATTGCGTTCAGTAAGCAATACCGTTTAATAAAATAGGGTTGCTATTAGAAATTCCAAAATGAAGTGATTGGAGCTTAGGGGGTTGAAGCTTTAATGTAATAAACATTTGCTTTTAAATGATGGCATTGTATAAACTAAATTAATTTTAATCAGACAAGCACGTTTTGAGTTGAAATTCCGGTATTTAAGGCTTAACTGTGTATAAGTGAGTACCAGTGATTTCTCCTGTAGATAAAAGCTCAAATAAGCAGATAGGAAGCTACTCGGCATCTGCGTGCCCGATGACGGCGACACGTGTTGTCCAGGATGTACATACCTGAGGACCTGTGCGTGGGCGTATACAAATTTGAGTAGGTGGGGGTCGCGTGATGGATTGACCTAAGCTTACCCCCCTGCGTCGTGACGGATGCTGTCCCAGCGGTGCCCTAGACGTCACTTCATCTGTTTCCTTTTGTTTCCATGGCGATGGTCAGACAGGGTGTTTGCCTGGTGGAATCTGACATATCGCGGCTTTGTAATATACTCAAGTGCAGTGTTTTCATTTGTTTGAAAAAGAACAAGGAACGAAATTCCTAATAGTTTTAGTCTTCTAAAAAGTAGTCCTTTTCCCTTTTTACCCTTGGTCGCAGAAATTGGTTTGTGTACGGCATTTGGTGGGAATTTTTTTTAAACTGTGGGATTGCGGATGCCTCGAGTGAATTTGGACAAGCGGTTTAATGAGAAAGCAATAGGCAACTGATTTTAAATACGTATGGCAGACATATTCAAGTAAGTATAATATAATTTAATACGTTAATAGAATTTAACAATCATTAAATATATAAATACTTTAATAATAAAATATAACTCGTTTTGAAAGTAAATACTTTGCGTATAATTCGTTTATTCCAAAATACATACTTGAGCAATTCTTTTATTCTTAGTTTTAAAAATAAAGGCTGAAGTATTAATTTGGTTTAAGGTCCTAAACAGCTGATAAAAGCGACTCAAAAAATCGCTGTCTTAATAAGTATTTAATGCAAAACATTCTCTTTCAGTTCTTCCCATTTAATCAAACCATTTTGGCAGAATTCCTTAAGAAAACAGCTTCAATATGAAGCAAAACAGACCACGCTAATTTATGTATTTGGTTTATTTACGGACGCTCTTTAACATCTCAGGTTATCACCGCCCTATTCAATTCAGAGGTGAAACGGCCGATAAATTTTCCTTAGAGGTCTCTTTTTTCAGGGTTGAGGTTCTTAAGGGTGTGTGATAGAGCATTTCAAGTAGAGCTGGTACGCACTAGGCTTTATTATTATATTATGTTTTGCAATATTTTTCTTTACCTGGGCACAAAAAATTTAATTCCATTCCCTTCAATGACAGGGAGGAAGGCGCACTACTTCATGTCCTGCTCACTCCGCGATAGTGTCCATTTCAGATTTTCTAAATCGGTCTTCTATAAGTTTAATAGTGCCATATAACGAATCGGATTCGACATTTTCACGTAGCCACACTTGCATTTCGCTCTTTTAACTGGATGACACAGGAGCATTATTTAGTTCCAGTGCATTGTCCATAACAATTACGCTGTTTTGAGGAATATTAGGGAAGGCGTTGGTCTACGAACCAACTCTTGAAAACAATACCGTCCATCTCTTCGTGATAATGTATAGTTGACTTAGATCGAAATAAAGAAGAATAAAGACCCTTCGGGAGACCGGTCATGACCTATAATGAATATCCGGGTTACAATCATAGATAGATACGTCAATTTCACCATCGGGTGTATCACATAACCATAGTATGGCTCACATTCAACCAAGTTTCATACACACAAACGATTGGTTTACCACTTACTCTAATTTCCTGCAATCGCCTTAATTAACAAAACTGCTTTGTAACGATGTCAGGTTTTCATTAAAATGTTTCGTCCTGCATTTTGTCTAGCATGTCGTAAATTTGGACATTTCAATATTTGCCGCACTGGCTGCCTTCAAGCCTCCCTCAAAACTCTATGTATATCAACCAAACAAAAAACTTGTTTTATATAGGACGTATATATTTCTCTTGATGACCAAGTGGGTAAATGAGTCTATGTTTGTCTTCGTTGGGGCACTGTTGGGCCTTTTCTTATTAATTTGGTTCCTGAATTGTCTACATTAACATTCTATAAACGCTTGCATGATATACTCCAGTTGCGGCAGGTGTTCGTCCAACAACATCTTCGACAAATATTGTGCCTCAAATTCATCTTTAAAGAATCTCTGAACATTGATTACACTTTTCATACTCTGTGACTAAATGGTTTTCCCCTCTTTCCATTATCGGCTTGAACAACAGTTAATACCAGAACTAATTTTATCATAAATATAGAATAAAGTTAAACCAGCATTGTAGTATGCATTAACAGCGTGTCTACAGGTAAGGAAAGTAACTGTTCTCTACTTACACTATTGTGTGCTTACCGTTTGGATAGTAAAATACCACGATACAAAAAAACAAACAATATACGAAGTGGTATCCACAATATTCGGGACTGGTGCTGCCATCTCGGCAGTAGGTTCAATAGAGTTTTGTACCGCACATTTGATGAGTGAGTGTTTAAAGTTTCATGCAGCTGGGTAGATGTGTTGAGATTCTCTAGTACTTTTCGTGATACTCTGTGTGTAGTATGTGACGATTTTACTATGGATCCAAGACTAGAACAGAAAGTGAGCATCAAATTCTGTGCAAATCTCGGGAAAAATGCTACGGAGACCCTCGCAACGATTCAACAAGTATTTGGGGGACAAAGCATGAGCCTTACATGTGTGTTTGAGTGGCATGCTCGATTCAGGGCAGGCCGTACAGTTATTGAAGACGATGCTCACACCGGTAAGTCCGTCAGCTGCACAACGCCTGACATTGTTGCCTAAGTTCAACACCTCGTTCGTGAGGATCGACGTCGAACCCATTGAAGACTTTGCTCATGAAGTGGGAATTGGTTGTGGGACATGCTAACGAGTTTTAACAAACGAATTGGGCATGCGTCTTGTGGCCGCAAAATTTGTGCCAAGGATCCTGACTGCTGATCAGAAGGCGCAGCGTGTTGAGAGTTGCTCGGAAGTTCGTCAGGCCGTATCCGATGACCCAACCTTCTTGGAACAGGTAGCATCCTCAAGCTCTCACAAACTGTACTTGCTCTAGAATCGTGCTACCACCCCAAAAAATCTCAACCAGTTTTATTTTCTAGAAGTCAATAGGCATTGTTCCAAATGAAAAAAAAAAAAAGATTTGTGCTAGAAATATTTCCCAAAAATTGTTATAATTAAGCAACATTTATGCGCCCTTCATTACGTTGAAAACAGCCCATGAATAGCATCTTCCGTTTCAGAGATATTACCGTGGTAGATTTAAGCATAACAGCAAACAACATAGCTCCAGGCTTCAATGCTTAAGAACTACTTGTTCTCTGTCCCATAAGGTTTATTTTCTAATACGAGATAGTAACAAGGAGAGGACGGTACTACAACAAGTGTGAAGTGCATCCGGACACCCGAAATACCCTCTAAGCGTTTTCCTAAGCACAAAAGCAGCCCAACCTCGAAGTAAGGCAGGATTAACAAAGGCACTCACCTCATTTTGAACGCAGTGTAGCGGAAGGATCGGCATGAAGCGATTGAGCACTTGGAGCTCACGCTGAAGACATTCCGTTGTGGTGATGTCCTGAAAGCCGAGACGAGTCATCTCTTCACAAGTTCTCTGCACCTGCTCGATACATGGCGAGAATGACACCAGTCTTCCTCCTGAAGTCAACAGAGAAAGTCCACACTGAGTTTGTCACTTGAGCGTCAAGAGCAATTTACCCAATTACAAAACCTGACAGCATAAAAGTGCGTTTGTAATAATCCATCAATATACCCTTCGTTTTTTACTGAAATAATATGAAAATGTCACAACTCTTTGTCAAGGACACACAATCAAGCCTGACCAATTAAAAAGTACCATAAAGTCACAAAGGACTTAACACGTAATCAATGGGCACGCCCATTCGTAGCCACGCAGACGCTAGATTCTGGATTTAAGCGGAGCATGTAACGAAAGGATAGTGTTCATTTGCTGTCAAGGAGAGAAAGAAGTGCAAACAATAGAAGGCGACTATCATTGTCAAAGATGGTTGTGAAAGCAAGGCATCAAAACTGCAGGAAAATCATGTGATCAAGAAGCTCTTACACATAACCGGGTGGATTCGCCAGCTGCAGAGAATCAACACAAAAATGTGAATACTGCTCATTCGTCAACATCACGGCCTATCAGGAACACTGAGGTTGTGTCTGTCTGAGAGGCGCATTACCTTTGATGACTGAAATGTTAGACAGGCCTCGGCCGTGCAACCGTACACACTATTATCAAGACGACTTGACCGCCAAGGGTGGCCAGGTCGTTAAAGCGCGGACAGGAGGTCTGAGATTCCATTCCCACCAAGACCATCTTTCCTGATTGAGGTTTTTAAATGGCAAATGCTGGGAAGGTATCTAAAATATCAAAAATATTTGCGCACATTCAGTTTCACTGGACAGTGGAACAAAAAGGTTGAAGTCTGTCACCGGCTACTGAAAAGGCATTTTTGTAGAAGCTGGTGACGAGTGACGGTGTCACACCACACACTAGAAAAGAAAGTTAAATCCATGCAATGCATACATCCACAGATTCCCCGGCCCAACAAATTTCGTGCTGCTCCATTTACGGGCAAGCAGATGATCACCATCTTTTGGGACACTCCAGGCAAACTGCTAATGAAATGATTTCCTCAAGAGTGCACTGCGACACCCTTCGGCAACTGCGAAAGGGGAAGTGGTCGACAAGGGTGTTCCTCCAACGATGCATGGTTCCATACCAGCAACACTAAGACCACAAAATTGACTTCTGTATACCGCACCCATCATATCACAACGTCTGGATATAGCTTATTTGACGACATGAAAGATTCACTCGAGTTAAAAAACTTGGCAACAACGAGGAAATCCAGCTTTCCAGGTTGGCGAGTACTCCCGAATAATGGTTTCGCGACGCCATAATGAAGTTATCACGAAGACGAAAGCGGTGCATTAAAGTTGGTGGAAAGTGAATTGAATTATATTCCATAATAAATAAGGTACAAAACACTGATATAATAATCATTTCTGAGCCCTCCATGTATGTTATAGATGTCATCTTTAAAGGAGAATAACATATTGAAGTGTAAATATGATGAAATGTAACCATTGTCATATACAAAAATTGAAATAAATTATAATGTATTTTCTTTGCGTTTCTGCTACAGAAAGCGTGTCACTGGAAACAAAAAGGGTTGTTGGAAACAGGCTCTAACGTGGCATGTGTTGACCATGTTTCAAGTTTTGTGACCAACACGTGATTTTTAGGTCTTTCAGATGAACTAAGTTTAAACTGCGTCAACGTACAGTGACCTTATGGATGATAATAAAATGCATGCGGACGGAATTTTGAGATGTTAACAGGAAAACTAAGCGTTTATGAAATAGAAATAAATGTTCCGTTTCTTATCTTGACAACAGAAAACAAAAGCAACAATTAAATTGTTCAAACAACAATAAGCATAGTATTCGGAAATACTGAACATGGAATTTCACTGGGATCAATTCTTGACCCCATTGCTAATTTTAGTTTATATAAATGGTCTCTCTTTCTCATTAAACATCACTGGTATGTTTGTTGATGACACGAACGTAATAGTTTCGAGCATAAATTTGATAATCTTACAAAAAAAAACCATCATGTGTTTAAGGCAACGTGCAACTGGTTCACAATTAACAAATGCTCATTAAACATATAAATAATCTTCATGAAATTCATAATACATAACTCACCTGATTCCACCATGTAACCACTATAAGATTTTTCTGAACGTAAACATCACCAGCGTTAAGTCTTCCGAGAGGGATTTAATTATGAAAGCGAACTGCAGGTTAATTAGCTCTATACCTCAAAATAGTAGTCCCTGGACAAAGTTGAATTTTTTCAAGTCCAAATACTATCTTAGTGCTGTGCCAAATGGCGTTAGAGGAAATGGGCTTATTACTTGTTCCGCCACCTATATAGGGAAGTAAGCGTAACCAAATTCTCGTTGATAATCAAAACCTCCCATATAAAGGGCGCCTAAAGACAGGCCTTCTCCATAACGGTACACATTACACAGAATGCCACACAGTGTTTGTCCCCACCGTACAGTCTATACCCAGTCGGATGAGATATTATTCTTTTATTAACATAAAAAAAAATTCTTGGCCATCCATATGAATCGCCTGAAACTGCAATGACTGCATATGAAGAGTGTGTTTCTAGCATCATCAAATAAACACGGAGTTTGGCATTAATAAGTCAGTTTGAGCAAGTGCGATATTGCGTAGAGTGTGGTGGAGAGTGTTTCTATGAGATTTAATGGTTAAAACTCTAATTTTAATTATTATTACTTTCGTTCTAAAACTTTCAGAGTGACCCTTTTAAATATAAAGGGAATTGTAAACGATCTCGAAGTTGTAAGGGCTTTGGTAGTGCATCAGGCAGAGTTACATAATTAAAAGTTAGAATTAAACACAGTGGGAGTCGATCTTCGGTGCCACTTCCCCTAAAGCATCAAGATTATTTAAGCTAACTCGCCGTAACGGGGTAATACAGCGTTGTAGTTTAAAGCTGCACACGTCTATTGACGACACAACAATTACACCGCCCCCTCTCTTTATAATAAACAATTACACTATCACGATTTTCCCAGGACGTTTTACAACTCCATTTCCAAGCGTGTGTTGTTTATTCTGTTATAATAACGCTTGCTGGATTTGCGGCAGCATTAGGATATCAAATTAACGACCGACAGCAGCACCTGTTGCCTCTCTCCTGGAAAAGGAAAACTCGTGTGATAGCCCGTAATTACGTAGTCATCTCACCCTCCCCCACCACCCTGTGTTTTAATTAGAACGCGTAGAGCACGCATTGGTTGGCCACACACGATCACCACATTCCGCCGATCTTCCTTTAACGCCGTAGCAATGTACTGAAAATTACCCCGAAACAATGCACGTTTCGTCTCCGAAGTTTAGAGCAGAGTTTATCGACCCTCCTCCCCCTATGAGAGGCATAACATCGTACTGCGCAGCTTAGTTGTTTGTGTTAACCCGCTTGGAGATTTCGATGCCCTTGTAGATAATATAGCTTTTGTTTGGATATCTAAACACACTGAAAATATGAAAATGTGTTTGGAGATTTCAATGCACGTATATTGCATTAAATCTTTACTGCAGAGCTCAATGCATGTATAGACACGAAACTCACTGGAGAGATCAATGCACGTATAACATTAAAGCACATGTTTGGAAATTTAGATGCAGCAGCGATTATGAAGTTTTCAGTTGCAAAATTTAACTAACGATTATGTCTGTAGCTTTTGAAAAGGGACTCCAATTCATGTACAGAAATATATTTTTTATCAACGTCTCCTGTACTTTCTATAAGAGACTTCTTTAATAAACTACCACCACCATTACCACTATTATTATTATTATTATTATTATTATTATTATTATTATTATTATTATTATAGTTTCTCGCGTTGAAATTCAATTTTTTTCTTAGCTTATTGCGTAACGTGCACGTGCAACTAGTAAATTGTTGTCACTTCCGGTTCCCGCCAGAGTGGAGTGCAAGTTGAAACAGATTCCGTCTATAGCAAAATAGAGTGACAACCGACGAAATTCTGCTTTCGACTCAGCAAATCTTCGGCCGAGACCCATGCAATGCTACAGGATGCCATGCATCGTTCTTCCCTATAGCACAGCTCCAGGAAGGTTTCAACAGGGGAGGCAATCAATTTCAAAGGAACGTGAACCATGCTATCTACTTTCTGCTCTTAACGGGAGAAAACATTAACGCCGCTGCTGTCATTGTAAGAGAGGATCGTTAAATAACACGATGGTAATTGGCAAGTTGTACATGAGACGTTTATGTGCAAGAAGGGTTCTAAGAAAAGTACCCGTTGAAGATTATGTTACAAAAAGATGCGAAATTCATTTCAAAGGTAATCACTGCTGTTGAAACTTGCCTGCAACATTTCGATCCTCAGAGTAAACAGCTGAGCCCTAGGTAGACACTAAAAATCAAAAAAACAAAAAGATAACAGAAATGGGGATAACGCAACAATACACGGCCATAAAAGCAAGTGTTGCTGAATATCTCAAAAAAATCAATGTGATATGTTTCTCCCCTTTTCTATAGTACACATTAATTCCATGTGAATTTTTCTTTTCCCCATATTGAAGAAACACTTTTGTGGGAGGCATTTTCCATCATCAGAAGCAGTAATGAATGCGGCGGGGCCCATGTCAAATTTGTTTCCAGTTTGTCTTTGAAGACTGGCAGATTTTTTTTTTGATTGATTTATTTATGGACGCTCATTAACAGCTCAGGTCATCAGCGTCTCATTCAACTTAGGGCGTGAAACGGCCGACAAATTTTGCTCAGAGGCCTCTCTTTCAGGCTTGAGGTTCTTTTTCCTACCGTAAATGTACGACACGGGACTCACGGCTTTACTTCCGTTCAGAAGGAAGCCATAGTTAGGATTTTTACGCCCGGAAAAATCCATCGGTCCTGGCCGGGTTCGAACCCGTGATCTTGGGTTTAGGAAAACAGGCAGAAGCACTGAGATAGGCGTATTGCATTCAACGGAGACAACTTTGAAAAAGATCGACAAATTATGAGGATGAGTAAAAGAAAGTTGTAAAAAAAAAAAAAAAAAAAAAAAAAATACGACCATTCTCTATTTAACAGCTTTCCTATAAGGTTGGATATCTGACCCATAGATTATATATACAGAATGATTTGGTTATTTATTCCTATATCGTAATAACTAAGAATGAATGGTATTTAACGCCCGTTTTTGCTACAGAGGCACCACAGGCGATGGACACTGATGATACCCGAGATGATATATTGGGAAAGAATTTAGTGGAAGAGCACCACGTTTAGATCATCTTGTCCATGAAGTGCGTTGATTTGACTCAGTCACTGGGTCGTTGACGGACAGTAATGGAGTTAGCAGAAATCAGAACAAGTCACCACAATACAGTGTTGCAGTAGGGTGCTCCTTCTCAAACATCTACAAAAAGGACTTGGCCACGGATATTCAGTATCATCCAGAAGGGTGATCAGTCAGAGAATTACATTCAAGGAATGTAAACGTCTCCAGGTCCTAGAATAAATGGCTCATTACTTACAAATATTTTGTTATTACTTTCTTTCATGTAATATATATATATATATATATTTATATATATATATTACATAACATATATATTACATAACACACACACACACATATATATATATATATATATATATATATGTGTATGTTAGTGCCTTTTCTACACCGCCAAGGGTGACCAAGGTAATTAATGCACGGACTCGTGAGCGAGAGGCATAGGGTCGATTCCCGCCAGGACCATCCTCTCTGACTGATGTTTTTTGCTAATTTTCCTCAGTCTTCTTAAATGACAAATGCCGGGGTGGACCCTAAGATTAAGTCTTTTGGATAGCGTTGAACGCTCATTTTTACTGCTGAGACATCACAGGCGGTGTACGCTGATAATACATGAGATGAAATGAAAAATTGGGAAGGATTTTTAAGAAGGGCAGCGTTGTAGGTTTACGGTACTTGTCATTTATGAGCACTGAGGATAACCTGAAAGAAAATACTCAGTGAGAGAGAGGACCGTCCTGACGAACCGAACCCCAGACCCTCGCTCACGAGTCCGCGCCTTAACGACCTCAGCCATATATGGCGGTCAAAAGCCAAGGCCTGGAATGTTTCCTTTCCTCTGCAATTAATCTTTCCATTTCATCCCATATATCATCAGTGTTCACCGCCTGTGATGTTTCAGTAGTTAAACATTATTAAAATAGGGCAAGAAATAGTTTTAGAATTTTTATAAGAAAGAAATCTGCAAAGTATGGGGTTAAAATTAAGTTCATGATTACACTTAACTGATTGTACATATTTTGTGAAAAAGGCTTGAAAAAATGTTCAAGCATTTGAACAAGTTCAAATTATATTTTCTGCACCATGACATCTGTTCGTCTTTAAAAACCAAAGTAGACAACAGGCTTTCTCTATAGAGGTAGTAGATGAACTAAAAGTCACGGATTAACCTACGTGGGAGCTCTGAGAGAAACAGAAAGACAATTCCACAAGTTTCAAGTCCAAGGAAACCAGTGCTGTTTTATGTAATATATATGTGCTCATATTATCTATGCACCAGCCAAAGCCACAGTTGCAGAAATAGGAAAACTAAAAATGAATCACGTTCTACAATTCAACAAAAGGTGAAATAGAGTACGGGTTTGCAAATTCCAAACTATTCATCCAATAGACGAACGCTTGATAACCACTACCATTCAAAACAATAACAATGTACTAAGCAAATATACTCAATCAACAACAAACAATCAAAAGATTCTATTTTCATTGAATTTAAATGTTATTGTAGCAAAAACGTGTAACGTAAACGTTTTCTGAAGGTTATTATAGAGCGCTCTTACATACAAATATAATTCTCAAACATATTAGATTAATATTTCACATTTGCTATCTTCACGACGAACATTGACATCGATATAAGTACAGTTTATATGCTGAATTAATTTGTCCTTATATTTTAAAACAATTGGGAGAAAATTAAAAACAAGCTTTTTAAATTTCAATTTTCAAGTATTCCCCACTCTCCTATTGGTTCAACTTCCCTAATTTTTAGAAAATGTTTCATATTTTATTTAAATGGTATGCACCGAATTTTGTTGTTAAAAAGAACTAGAGCAATTTTTGAATTCAAAGTTTCAGGTAAAATCCCCCTCCTAATAGCTCGAATTCACTGATTTTTCAGAAAGTATTTTTATTATTTTATTTCAATGGCATATACCGAGTTGTCTTAAAAAAAAAAAATTAAATCGCGGCCGCTAGAACGATTTTTACATTTCGCATTATTTCCTATTCGGTTTTCAGGACATCCCACTCCTAATGGCTTATTTGCCCTGGTTTTCGGAAATTACTTTTATCAGTATATTTTAGAAATGTTGTGGCAGCTAGAGCGATTTTTAAATTAGTTTAAAAATTTCCCCTTTAGATTAATATTCACGCCCATTGGTTCATTTTGTTGGTTAACAAACTGGACGAATCCTTTATTAATTGATGATTATATGCCGAATTTCGGTCAGAAAAAAAAACTGGGACCACTAGAGCGTTAATGAACCTGTATATATATATTGTCATTTTCGGAGCTTAGTAGATGGGATCTATGGAGATTTTAAGAAATTTTTCAAAAATAATTTCATGGATACAACAGCAATAGCTACATTCTTTCGGAGTTCGCTAATTATGAACATAATTTAATTAAGCTAATTATGGTAGAGTAATAATATTTCTAAAGCGACTAGTAATTTATAAATATCCAATACACTAATAGAATGGGCATGTACCACCCGAAAGGCCAACATTTATCAAAGTACATAAAAGTTTGATATCTATCATTAAGCACACTGTCATTTTACCACGCAAGTAAGGGCTGGACATTTGCAGTGCAGTCAGTGGAATGAAGAGCAGAGAATGAAGGGTATGGCAGGAGGGGGAGGCGCCTTGTGGGAGGTGGAGGGGAACAGAAACAAAATAATATCGTCTCGGGGCGTAACCCGATAGTGGAATTACAGTTGGACTCTTTTAAAGAGGGAGGAGGAAGAAGATGGGCGAAAAAAGAGAAGAAAAAAAGCAACAAAAATGATGAAGTACGGTTTGGGTTAGCTGTGGGAAAAGATGCAAGATAACCGGAATTTGTAGGTCCAGCAGCTCGGCGCAGATCCTGACCCGGATTCTGGAGCTAGCCTACAATTACCATTGGTCAATTTGTTTTCTGTGCGCATACCGAATGAAGAAGCAACGAGTTTTATCTCAGTACCTCTGACTTTATGTGGCCAGAACGCATTTGTTAATTTTGTAATTATCTTCCACATACAGCACGTGAAACTGGCGGGCGATAGCGGCCAAACAGCAATCCATCGTGCACGTGACCTCTAAACCCCACAGTTCAGTTTATGTAAAGCGGACTTATATTTATCATTATCACAACCGTTATTAATAACAGTATTATCCTTCAGCCAAATTAACAACCTGATTCATCCTAAGGAAATATTACACCCTCCACACGCGACTGTATCTTGCCAACTTATGCTAACAAAATATCCCTGTCACTTCTTAAGAATCTAATCTGAAAACGCCGTATCAATAGGATTGTTCGTTTACACACATCTTCTGAAGTAATGACTATAAACATTTTTGCAAGGACAAAATCAATTTCGAAATTCCCAACTGTATGGTGCTTCTGAATAGCATGAAATGTCAGGTGTGGTTCATAAGTTTCCGGCATGACATAGTAGGCCATTAGCAGCAGCAGCAGCAGCAGCAGCAGCAGCAGCAGCAGCAGCAGCAGTAGTAGTAGTAGTAGTAGTAGTAGTAATAGTAGTAGTAGTAGTAGTAGTAGTAGTAATAGCAGCATATTTATTTACAAAATATATTTTTCAAATCTAACTCAAGCATATTGCACGGGTCCTGGGACCGTACATGCTTTCCCAATAAACTAGGGACTATTTATTTGAAATTGCACGAAGCAATATTTAACTCTTAAGAGACAAATAATATATCAAGAAATAAATAAATGCAAAAATAAAAACATATATAACAGAATTGTTTACAAACTTAAATAAAATAAACAGAAAAGAAAATACAAAAGTTAATAGCGTATACTCCCTCACATATATGTACAAATAATTAAAAAATATAAATTGTGATTCATGTTCCCCTAATCCCTTTACCGTTTGCCTGAAGCTTCCGATCTGAGCTGCCTCATTTTGTTTAAAAATGTACTTACTCCCTCCTCCTCCTTCCTATTAGCAAAGTCCAGCTCTACCATTACCCTCTCCCCGTTAGCAAACGTGGCCGGTAAGTATTTCTTTCTCCGCACATACAGGGCAGATTTTCGCACATTCTCTGTCTGTTACTTTAGTAATCCACCACTCACACTCGCTTAAACTAAACCTAAGGGAGCCCCTGATTGCAGAGTTTGGCTCCTGCTTGAATGTAAGACTCTATCCCTCATCCGAATTTTGTATCCCCCGCGAAATGTTTTCTGCATACTCCGAGTCAGCTGCCATTAATGACCCCCAAGCGTTTCTTAATTTTCATTCAAATCCCCCCTCCTATTTCCACGCTCTACGATCCATCCCTTCCTATATTTTCCAGACCTCCTTTTAATTTTGCAACCCAGGTCTTATTTCCCGACATTCTCAGCTGCCCTAATTAGTGTCTGATCGCCTACTATGCTATTGCTGTTTGACACAGGTTTCAGGAGTGTACAATACATTTGGTTTCCAACCATTCAATTAATTTCTTGGAGAAGCTCATTTAAGTCATACTTGTTGCATAATACAGGATGTTAAAAATTAAACATAGAATGATTAAAAGTTTAAAAATAAATATTTTCACCCAGTGATATTAAACAACGCCTTGAAGGTGTTTATGGACAGGTTTCCCCTTCATATTCCACTGTGAACGAATCCCTTCTTATTTTTATCATAAATATAACTGCCGCATAGGCCTTACAGCCGCACATGCTAATACCGCTCTTTTAATAACCAGAGTACACTAGGAAATACATGAAATTGCACAAACCAATAAAAAAAATATTTTATCCAATAAATGAAAAATAAAAACGCATATAATAGAACAAACTGGTTAATAACTAAATAAAATAAACGAAAAAAAAAAACTACAAAAGAAAATAACTTACCCTCCCTTACATATATGTATAAACAATTAAAAATATTGTGATTTATGTTCCCTTACCCCCCTTTCCGGTCTCTGTTTCTTCCCATCTGAGTTGTCTCACTTTGTTTAAAACTTTACCTACTCCCTCCTCCTCCTTCCTACCTGCCAGTAAAGTCCAGCACTGGCACTACTTTCTCCCGCTTTAACAAATGGGGCCGATAGGTATCTTTTTCTCAATACATATATACACTTCCATACACGCATAAATACAAACCTACATATACATAACAAACTCACTGATATACACATATCACACATTTTCTATGAATAATCTTAAATACAAACACTTACTCCTAAGTTCCCTTTCCTTTACTTACCACCGCTTCCCAACTTCCCTCTCTTCTCTAACCTTTCCAATTTTTTTAATGGTGTTTAATGTCCGTTTTTACTACTGAGGCACCACAGGCGGCATTCCCGATTTGTGTGTGTATCTCTCATGTACCAACACTTCAGGCAGACATAGAAAATTCAGTTGAATTCAGAAATTGTTTCGTTTCTTTAAAGCTCCGTTTCCCTGCATGCTGCCATTATATGCCACTCCGCACAGTGCGCAAATTCTTTCACCGAGAGCATTAACTATTTTATTTTCCAAGCCCCTAATCTGAGTCATGCGAGACCACTTCTTATTTCTTTTCTTCCACAGACATCTAGATAACCCCCTCCTCCAAACCTAATCTATTTGAACCTGCAGGTTAAGCGAATTCTTTCCTGCGCATTGAGTCTCAGTATTTTGTCTATCTATATCCCGCAAACGTCTGTTAACTATCTGCCAGCTATTGCGTGCAATGTTCTCTCCCATAACCAAATATATCCCAGTCCAAGTTTGTCTAAGCCTTTCCTTATTTTTGATACCCAACTCATATTACACCCTTCCCTCAGAAAAAACTGCTTGAAGAGGTGCTTGACCCCGCTTTATTATTCTTATTTAATTGTGTTGATTTTTAGATTTACACTTTCTTTAAAGGTGCCAAACTCTTGTAAAAACTTTGTTGTACCCCTTACTACTTGCAGCATCCATTGTAGCCAAGCTCCCTTCTGTGCTCTCAGTCACGAAGTTGAAATATTTAAGGGATGGAGACAGCAAACGTTTCGCGAGAGTAGTAGAAAGTAAATTGAGTAAACCAACATATTGAAAAACTATAATGCATAGGCCACGTTCAAAAACGTATGGTTTGCGTCTATGTAAACGAAAGAAAGCCACAGTTGGGAACAAAACTGTCAGAAGGAGCAAGACTAACAAACTGCAGAATTAATATGGGATGGCAATAAGATCTAATGTGCATGGTCTTTAGAGCATTAGACATGCTGTTTGGGCTACATATTTTCTTGAGCTATCAGCTGATGACAACCCACACCATGGTTTATGCCCCAAAGGTCATGCCTCTTGGTGTAAATTCAACAGACAAGAGTCAATTACAAACATCATGGACTTCCATTAGCAGTAATGCAGGCAATAAAAGCAACTGTCTAATCCTGACATAAAAATGTCTACATGAAAAAACACAGAATGTCAAGGAATCACTCAACAGTGTTTTGAGGACTCGTGTGCCAAACACAGCGTTTGTTGGTATACTAATGGTGCATTTGACGTAGTTTTAACATTTAACACCGGGAATATTGGAAGAATTAGCGTTTTGAGTGACTGCCAATAGACCCCGGTTATGACACAACAGCATCTTCAAAAACAGAACAGTATGCGTATCAAAAAAGCACAGAATGGCGGAACAAATGCAAAAATCTGAAAGAAAGGAGAGAAGAAACAAGAGGAAGACCAGGGAGAATGAAGAGATTGGTGAAAATGTCCGAGGTAGTTCTAAATATTTGTTAACAAGATAAGAGACCAATTTTTTTCTCAGTTCGACATTTTTATAACTTCCTCCCAAAAGGTTAAAGATAAAAAAATGAAACTTCTACAGCATTTTACCATGATAAAAAGAGGTATAAAAATATGAAGGTAATTTTGTGTAACTTATACATTTTAAAATACAGCAATTTCACTAAATTTCTATTTAAAAATATATATTGTTATAAAGTCATATCTTATCAACTAATTAAAACTTCAAGTAATTGTTTATTATGATTATAAATGAAGGTACAAATTACACATGACAGAAATCGATATCTCAATCCAGTTTTGACAAAAAAGCACTAGAAAACTGGAAAATTAGCATGGACGACATAGGGTAGGCTTTCACTCCTTGATAGAAGGCTGGTGGGTGTGTTGACACAATAAAGCATATTCAAAATTCATAAAGATCAGTGTAAGAAGCGATTCGTTCAGGAATTCAAACGCAAGTGCGCGTGGAATGTTGTTCGAAGCTTTTGAACTTTTAACGTGGTAACGAAAGGGAAGTTTAGGAATCCCTGTCATAGGGGACGAAACTGCAGTGTTTACTATGACCCTCTTTTAAAAAAGGATTTACTACAGTGGCAGTAGAAGGTAAAGTATTCCCTAAAAGGCCAAGGTCACATACTCCTCGAAGATAAAAATGTCATTAATTTTCTAGGACTGCAGAGGAATTCTGATAACAGACTTCAAAGAAAGAAATACAACGGTGACTCCAAAGTACTATCGATTGCGCAGTGTCAAGGAGTTCGACAACACACCTGTCCACTTGTGGCTTCCACAGTACAGCCCAGACACTATTACGTGTTTTCCAAACTGAATTCCAACTTTCAATGGAGGTGATTCACGAACAATGATACCACCACGGATAGCCGAGGTCGCTAGTGAGTGGTAGGTCTGGGGTTCGATTCCCTCCAGGACCGTCCTCCCTGTTTTTTTTTTTTTTTTTCCCCAGGTACCCTAGGCCTGGAACTCTTCCTTGCTTAAAAAAATTCTTTCCCAGTTTATCATTTCATCTCATGTATCATCAGTGCCCACCGCCTGTGGTGCCTCAGTAGTAAAAACGGTCGTTAAACATTATTTAAAAAATAAAACAACGGATTGAGCAAATATGCATTTCTATGTATTTGCTATGTAGGCTTTTAAGTGGAAGGTATTGACAGCAAAACGTACAATTCCGTCTAGTTTCGTCAGGGTTACAATAAATACTATGTTTGACGGGTTTATCAGAGATCCAAGTCACTTCGTATTTATTTTTAGAAGATAAACAAAAAAAACATATTTCTTTATTTATTTCAAAACAAATAATGCTAGCCATAAACTTGTTATACCTGAAATGTAAAATATATTTGGGAGATTATTAACCTCTACAGAAAATATTAAAAATGTTCTCCTTCCTGCACAAGGCATAACTCAGCACGTTGTTCCATGTTACTGGCTACTCGTTGGAGGACAGTGTAGTCAATATCATTAATCCCATGTGTAATGTTATGCCTCAGATCGCCCAATGTCTGGGAGGATTTGGACTAGTCTGTCTTTTAAGTAATCCCATAGGAAGAAGTCTGGTATTGTCAAATCAGGAGATATCGGTTCTTAGAGATTATCCGGTCGTCAATGAAACTTTTGATTAGCGCCATGGATTAGTTTGACGTATGGTAGCGCCATCTTGTTGAAAATATCCGTGACCCAGCTCTACATCGTTCAGTAGTTCAACACATTCCATGAAAATTTAGAAGTACTCTGCAGTGTCCACAGTTTGGTCAAAAAGTATTGGTCATACTATTCTCTGTGCGGATATTGCGCACTAAACCCCGACTTTAATTAGGTATGGATGACATGTGCATATAGACGGCCCAATAATGTGAGTTTTTTTTTTTGTTACTCCCTACTGCTTATATTCTTATGTCTTGATTTTATATCAACACTCACGAGAGACCCTCGAGTGATACTTATTAGAATTATTTCACGAATAAAATAAGAATTTAAATATAATTCCTCTAAAGTTGGCTTACGAAATTGTAATAATTGTATATTTGTACTCAACCTTTTCAAGCATCTTGCAACAGAAGAATGTCGACTGTCAGTAATGTCAATAGAGAAGAGCAAAATACGGGTTTAGGACTATTTCATGAATAAAATTAGAATAAAAGTGACATATATATATATATATATATATATATATATATATGAAATTCGTGCATAGAATATTAACACTTGCTATACTTATGGATATCTATTCTATTCAGAAACCGTGAGACTGAAATGGACAAAAGTCGACTATTACAATCGCTACCGTTCGATTTTGTAATACCAAATGACGGAGAGAAAAAAAAAAAAAGATTACAGTGTGTCTATTTTTCTTTGCATTCTGTGGTTTAGAATTCCTAACGATAAGATCAATTTGTACATTTCAGGCATCACTAAAATGCTTTGTAGAACCTTCCACTTTGCCTTATTATTGTCGATTGTCCATGCTTCTGTTGCTATTAATAGTTCTCCATCGTCTCTAGCAAAAGTGGACAGTGATGCGTGCTCAGGAATTATATAGTGGAAGTATATAGTTGGCTACACTGACCACGTCGGTCCCCGTAGTGTAGTGGTAGCCATGCTTACCTCCTAAAGCCAATATCGCCAGTTCGATCCCGGCCAGAACCGAAGGATGCCTTCCCTGGGAAGGGAAGTAAAGCCGTGGGTCCCGTGTCGTACATTTACAGCACGATAAAGAACCTCAAGCCTTAAAGAAGAGGCCTCTGAGCAAAATTTGTCGGCCGTTTCACGCCCTGAATTGAATGGAACGCTGTTGACCTGAGATGTTAAAGAGCGTCCATAAATAAACCAAATCAACAAAATTTAGGTGTTGCCTTGTTTTTTGTTTTTCTCTGATTCTCTGGGATCTTCTGGCGGAACACACGGTTTATGACAGTTGTGTTTTCTCTCGTGTTTGATTTTTATTGTTTACATACTATTCTGCCATTATATACATATTTTATTTGTTAAATCATTGAATACCCTAAAATCATTTTGATCTCCCATGAAGTTCTAAATGTATTTCTCCTCAAGTGGCCATCTTTCCTCGGAAACAATTGACTGGTATTTAGGACATATGAATGAAACAGTTACGGTGTATCGATCATTTTACAAATCTTATAATACAATGTGAGTTCTGTGAGTTTGCATAGGAGCATAAATGAAGTCAAGCTTCGTCTGTGAATTTGATGAACTATATGGCAGGGTTTCGCATAATGAACGCCGTGTTGTGCTATACTTATGCAGGAGGGAGGACATTTTCTATAGATATTAATAATCTCCCACAATTGCTCTACATTTGAGGTATATTAAGTTGTGGCTGCACCATTCGCGTTGAAATAAACAAAGAAAGAAATGTGTATAATTCACTCTATACAATGAAAACACATTAAACGCTTTATCCAGTGTCTGGTAGGTTTGTGTCTCACGAGACGTTTTATGCACGTAATGCAAATTTCGGAAACAAGTAAAGTTTTTCTTCAGTACTGTTGCTGCAGTGTTTTTCATGAAGACGCGATTAGTGCCAAATAAAAGCTGTCAGGTTCAACAAAACCTGAAGAAAGCTGTAGTCAAATTCGTAAGCACGCAAATCAACTGTGATGTCGTGAGTTTTTGAAAATGAATAAACGTGAAGTGGTCGGTAGCGTGGGCGTGACGAAATCCCAATCACTTGCTGCTGCAGTACCAACCTTCCAACTTCTGTCTCTAAAATGACGCCTGTAACTGACCCAGGAGCTCTTATGTCCTGTTACCGGTTTGTTTTACTTAAGGTAGCTGATTTTTGTTAAACGTTTAAACCCCCCCCCCAAAATAATTAAACACACACACACACACACATATATATATATATAGAGAGAGAGAGAGAGAGAGAGAGAGAGGCAAAGTTCAATTACAACATTTTAGGGACTATTTTTAATAGTGTTTAACACCCATTTTTATTACTAAGACACCATAGACGGTGGACACTGATGATACACGAGATGAAATGATAAAATGGCAAAAGAGTATTTTCTGAAGGGAAGAAAGCTTCCAGGCCTACGTTTAGGGTACCTCCCTGGCATTTAAGAGGACCGTGGAAAATCTAAAGAAAAAAAAAATCATTCAGGGAGGACGGTCCCGATGGGAATCGAAACCCCAGACCTCTTGATCACGAGTCAGTGCCTTAACTACCTCGGCCACCCGTGGCGGTTTTATAGGGGCTTGAATGCCAGTCGGAGAAATTGTGGTGTTTAATCTACTGGTTTAACTAGCACAGTTGAGACAAGTGAAAAAATATTTCTTTAAATAACACAAACAGAATAAACGAAATAGCATATTAAAGCACATGGAGCATTATTGTTATTATTATAATTATTATAGCGCTTGTAATGCCCAAATTCCTTGCTCAAATTGCTATAGTTCTGCACATAGACGTCGGTCCTGGTGGTGTAGTGGTAGCCATATTTGCCTTCCAAACCCAAGATCGCGGCGAACCCGGCCAGGACCGATGGATCCTAAATAAAAATCCTAAGAATGGCTTCCTTCGGAACAGAAGTAAAGCCGTGGGTCCCGTGTCGTACATTTACGGCACGAAAATGAACCTCAAGACTGAAAGAAGAGAACTCTCAGCAAAATTTATTGGTCGTTTCGCGTCCTGAATTAAATGGGACGCTCATGAACTGAGATGTTAAAGAGCGTCCGTAAATAAAACAAACAAAAAAGCACATAAGTGCCAAAGTTAAATATTGCACGAATGTGCATACTACCTGCATTATCATAGTCGCTATTAAATTTTCCGGCTTTGAAGAGACTAAGAAATATACGACAGAATGTACTTTTCTTGTAGACATAATTTCTCGCAATAAAATTTAACTTTACAATATTTTGTTAACTTAATGCGTAACGTACACGTGTTAATAGTTTCATTGCCACTTCCAGTTTCATTCTATGAGAGGTGTGCAAGTTGAAACGTGTTAGTTCCCCTTACAATAAAACGGAAAAGACAGACGGCCACCAATATACAGCTCTGAAATTCTGCTCTTGTCTCAACAAATCTTGCAGTATTTGTTTTTCCCTATAGCACACTTGGAACATGGTTTAAAATGTCTAAAGAGAGGAGGCAATCGATTTCAAAGGAAAGTGTGCCTGGAGTTCCATTTTGTGCTCTAACGGAATAAAACATTAACAACGTCGCTGTCTAGGAACGTCGAACAACATTAAACACTCTTTCAGAAATGCTGAAAATGCTACTGGGTGCCCCCCACGCATTAATAAATGAAAATAATGCTTCATTAAAAGCTGCACCGATGACGTCACTGTGGAGAGAGAACATTTTCTTCCTAAAAGATGCTTTGAAAGACAACAGAAAAGGATTCACGATCCAAAACCAAGCTATGTTTTTAACAGAGCAGTGCAACAGTGTATCGCCTTATTAATTGAAACACTTTGGGTTTAGTGAATTGTAACATTTTTTTAAATGCTCATTGCAATAACATTACAAAATTGTATACTGAAAACTAATCGGTGTTCATTTAGTGTTATTACTATGAACAATGGAAAGAGTAAGTAAAAAATGAATTAGTAATTTTGTTCTATATATTTATGTGATTTAGAAAAGAGAAACATAAAAAATATGTCTAAAATTATTCAAAACTTACACAATACAGGGGTTTATAAAAGCCTAAAATTTCGGGCCGTAGTAATTATTTACCAGAAATGATTTAAAATTTCTCGGACTGACTCAGAGATGTCGTGAAGATGACCAAATTACTATGATCGTTGTTAAGAATCATTCTTTAGATGGCGCGTAAATGTAATCACTTAATTGACGATCGTGTAAACAGACTAGTATTAATATTTTCTACAAAATACGAGCTATTATAAAATACTTCGTTTTGAAGGGTTTAACCCCAACAGAGATACAAAAGGAATTTGATTCAACATTAAAGATTCTTTCCTTTCTTATTCGACGATTGAAAAGTGGGCTGCTAAATTTAAGCGCTCAGGGTGTCGCAAAGCTGCTGCGACCGACCGAAATTGTGACAAACTCACAATGCCGTACTCAATGTAACCGCCTGAGGGTTAGCGAATTACAAAGACCTCGATAGGCCGTGTCCACAACAATTTACACGAAGATTTGGATATGAGAAACCTTTCCGCTCGATGGGTGCCGCGTTTGTTAACAATGGACCAAAGACTCATTCGAAAAAACATTTCGCATGAGTGCTTAGACGCAATTCCAGTGAGTTTCTCGGACCTTTCAGCATTCATAATATGCGCCAGAGACGAAGGAGCACTCCAAACCATGGGTGGCAACAGGTGAAATTGCACCAAAGTAACAAAAAACGGTTCCATGTGCAGGAAAAGTCATGGCTACGGAATTCTCATGCTGTGGTGCTCGTAGATACCTCCAGAAGGGCAGAACCATCACCGGGGAGTGTTACGCTTCACTACTGGAACAACTGAAGGATGATATTCAGGCTAAACGTCCACACCTTGCTAAAAAGAAAGTTCTCTTTCATCACGATAATGCGCCTTCATATACTTCTGGGATTGTTGTGGCAAAACTACATGAGCTTCCCTTCCAGTGCTTCCACATCCGCCATATTCACCAGATTTGCCTCACAGCGATTACTTTTTGTTTCCAAACCTGAAGAATTGGCTGGCTGGTCTAAGATTCGCATCAAATGAGGAGGCTGAAGCTGAAACAGGCGCTTATTTTTCAGCTGGGCAAATCTTATTTTATTCGGGCTTTTAAAAAGTTGGAAATTCGTTGGACTAAATGTGTTAATTTATAAGGTGACCATGTTGAAAAATAAAAGAGCACCTTGTGTTTTCTTAGTCAGGTTCAGAACCTAGTAATCCATACTGTTTACAAGTCCCAATGCCAGCCCATTGTCTCAAGAACTTGTGGACATTCCTCCAAGCCACGGCGGTATTGGAGCAAACTTCTGAACTCGCGACACCTAGAGGGCGTCGGTAGAAATGATGGTGAAGGTGATATTATTATGATGCACCACGGAGATTCAATTCCTATGGGTAAAATGAATAGAATCAATGGATCCTTGGCGCCTTAAAGCTATCTGCATTCACCTTCTCGGAGTAAGGAAAAACTTCGGGAAAAAAATGGCTCGGACTGCTAATCGAACCCAGAACGTTTAAATTAGTAGTCGCAAACACTACCACTAGACCACGAATGCGCGTGTTAACGAAGTTTAAAACTTGGGGCTTTGCAGTGCATGCTAATAAATGCAATTCCTGTCTACCGAAAACTGCATTGTCTACTACAAAGTGAGAGATTTTTCCGCAACGCTGAGTACGATATTCGCTAACAGAGCCCTAAAGGAACATTTCCCTGTTATGCAAGCTTTGCATATTGATGACCTACCTCGAAATATTCAAAGAGCGGAGTTTTCAGCAAATTCCACGGCGAACGATTAAACACAAGCGGGGAGGGCAAAGCTGGGCGAGCAATTTCATTGGATTGGCCAATTACATCGTAATTCAAGATTTAACATGATTGGCTAACGATTCCTGTTGCTAAAGACTCCCGGATAAACATGTTATGATGGAGAATATCGTTTACTTTTGCTTAGCATGGGTAACTTTCCCTTTAATTTAGCACAACTTTTAAGAATTAGCTATGGAACACTTCCAGAGAATTCCCACTAGTGTTTCGTTATTATATGAAAGGAAAATTTAGTTTGTTTATATAAGGGTGCGTTACTATGAGGGGTATTTGTTAAGTCTGGTAAAGGTCCATGAAATGACGGGAAATTGTGTTAAGAGGAGCCATTGTTGTTCAGAATGATTAGAAATAATGATTTTGACACCATTTCAGCCGAAGCAAAAATCAGGTAATTTTTTGACATTTATCTGAAGTGATCAAAGTCACATGTGCCGTAGAAATTTGAAACAAACGAACAAACAAACGGTTCATGTTGTTAATAAGCATTTCCATTTAAAGAGTTGAACAGCAAAACACTTCAAAGCAGAGTTGAATGAAGTTCATGCGACTCTGCACAGTCATTGAAGACCCCGTATTTCTAGATGAACGAGTTTAAACATGGCCGAAAAAGCACTGCAGATGAAGCGCGCCCCTACCGCCCACTTGAGGTCAAAGGAAATAATGGAACAAATCCGCGATATCGTAATGTGCAAGACCACCCCTGTGTAAGTACGTAAGATATCCGAGACTGCAGGTATGTCAACTAAATAAGAGAAAAAGTTGTGTGCAGGCTAGGTGACCAAAAACGCATGCGAAAAATATTTCAACACAGTGTCTGACATGGGGCACTGGGAGTGTGTTTTTTGGGCCAAAATCGACCCTTTTTTATTCATTTTTGTTTTATTTGATGCAAATGGTTCCTTGAACCTCTGGGTGTCCACAGAGAGTTAACCTTTGCATGTCCCCCTTCTCCTTCGAGATATACAGCCATTTAAAGAGCTCTGCATGTATCCTTTTATATCACATTGTTTGCCAGCATATTTTTTTTTTTAAAAAAAACAGCAATTTTTTCAAAACTTAATTTTCACATACTCAAAATGTCCCATACCTAACAGTGTTTGTTTAAATTCAATTGAATTTTTCCTGAATGTGCAGAAGTATCCATTGTAATATTCCATAGGAAAAAAATCATGTTAATAGTTTTAAAAAATCTTGAAAAAAAAAGTATTAATTTTAGATTAAAATTTCTTATATATTTGAAAAATTATCACATTTCACTCATCCAATTTATTTAAAACAACTTTCTATACAATTTTTGTATGTGGTTTAAAGTTCCAATTACAAAAAATGCGAATTATTTTATCAACCCATGAGCCGCGCAGGACATTTTGATTATGCAACTATATACGAAATGAATGTTGTGGAATATTTATAGCTCGCAAATCATTTATCATTTTTACACACACACTCTTAAATGAAAAATAATATAACACCATTAACGACGTAACTAAAATAACAATAACTAGTAAAGCAGAAAAGGATAATACACTAAGAAAAAGTTATAGATTATTAAGCACTATATTTCGAACTGCTCGAGTTCTTCAATGGCAAAAAGAAAAGTCTCTCAAACAGTTCGAAATACACCGATTACTAATCTGTGACATTTTCTTGGTGTTTTATCCTTTTCTGCTTTCATAGTTAGTTATATAAATAAACTAAACATAAAAGCACGCGCACGCACACACATAAACTTAACAGCAATGCAATCACAATAAAAGTTTCAAAAAATCCATATAAATACGTGGAAATTTGAAAATTCACCTCCCAGGGTCCCTTATCGCAACCCACACCGCAGGACTTCTTGGGCCGTTTTGTGACTTTATATGAAACTTGGGTCCATCATTACACTCCAGAGACAAAGCGGCAGTCAAAACAATGGACAAAGGCTGGTGAGAGCGCGTCAAAGCAGGTGACGATTGTTTTGTCGTCTGAAAAGGTGATGGCCAATGTGATATTGAGATTTCATAATAAATGGAAGAATAGGAGCTGATAGTAACATGTTTTATGCATTCCTGAAGGAAATTGGTGATTAATGATTTTACAGATAACTGTCTCATAAGTAAGCAAAATTTTATTTCAAATGTTTTCTAACAAGAAATTAAACTAAGATTTAAATTAAAGGCCATTACATTCTATAACCTTGGGCTCCCTTTAGTGATGTTTGTTATCCCACAACGGTACCAATTTCTGTATTTTGATGCGAAGGTGATACCTACTTCCACATCTTCAAGGTTTTCGAAATTTCTTCCACGTAGGAAATGAGCAAAGGATTGCAACCTGATGGCGCAAGATCAGGGCTATATGCTGGGTATGGTAGCAGTTTTATCTCTCCCAATTCCTGACAGTCACGGGTGGCCGAGGTTGTTGGAGGAGCCCCCATCAGGAATGTCGGCACAAACGGCCAACTGTGAGCAATGTTAAAGTACCTAAATAACTTTCTCTGCCCCTAACAATCCAATTGAAAGCAGAAACACGTACGAGACGTTAGAAGACCTAGACAACTTCTAGCTCCCTACTTGCATTGACAAATTTATCCATCTGCCCTTCTAGCAAGCGCATGTGAGATATGTTCTAAGGTGGGCTCTGAGAGGATGTCTTCATTCGCTCCGATGATATGGGCGCTCCAAGCTTGTATTTTAAACAACTCTTTAGAGGTTACAACATACAAAAATAAAAGATCTCAGGGTGAAAAACAGTCATCTCAAAGACAGAAATTGAACAAACCTTCCATAAAATCAAGAGCACTTAAGGACTCAGTACCTGTGCCACTGTTGCGCTCAGCACGACCGCTCTGGACGCCTGCGCATTGACCCGCGTCCCGCCTGCAGTCGTGGGTCACTGCGCATCATCGGGCGCGGAGTGGGAGTGGGGAGAAATGGAGCCGCGGGGGTGGGGATGTATAAAGATCGCACTACAACACATAAAAAATTACTTTATTGTGATTTTATTTCGTAATAAGAAGAAAAGCGGTTCGAAGGCTCGGCGATTAATAATAGCGGAGAAGGGGAAAGGAAGGGAGAGATGCCTCGAGCACTCAGCTATCGGCTTGGAGTATTATTGATACTAATAGTGGCATCGTGCAGCGATTGTGTTTAAAACACTTTGTAGCAA
Source organism: Metallyticus violacea (assembly GCA_030762175.1). Taxonomy (NCBI): domain Eukaryota; kingdom Metazoa; phylum Arthropoda; class Insecta; order Mantodea; family Metallyticidae; genus Metallyticus; species Metallyticus violacea. The sequence continues at coordinate 77,387,877 of CM060837.1, read as the reverse complement.
AGACATTATAATCCTTTCAAACTACGCTGCACAGTGCTGAAGACGTCAAGTGGAGGGCGCTATCATTTGAGTCTAAAAGAAGCTATCACTAGAGACAACTGCTATACTTGTCCTAAATACGGCATTACCACAAATATTTGCCCCGATTATGTCCTAAATGTTGTTCTTAACCACGAATGATTCCCATATCTGTGCATTAAATAACAGATTACCAGAAAGAATTACGTTCTAAATAGACTCGCAAACAGAATAACTAGGTATGCGTTTTCGTGAATTGGAGGTCTGGGTTTCTATTCCCACTAGGACCGTCTTTCCTGACTGGGGTTTTTCTTGGTTTTCCTCAGTCCTCAATGGCAAATGTTGGGGAAGTATTCTAAAATTGGGCCTGGAACACTTCCTTCCTTAAAAAAATCCTTTCACCTTTTATCATCAGTGTCTACCGTCTGTGGTGCCTCAGTAATTAAAACGGGAGTAAAACACCATTAAAAAATAGTTATCTAAATATTGGATTAGGGTGCATGTATTTGAGTTCTAAATAAAGGAATTTCCAGGAAAATTTGTCATACCTTTGTACTACATATATGCATTCCTGAAAGAAGTTCTATAACTATGTCCTAAATAAGGCATTACTGCAAACCGCCACGAGTGGCCGAGGTCGTTAAGGAGCGAACTCGTAGCGGGAGGTCTGGGGTTCTCTTTCCACCAATACTGTCCTTCATGACCGGGCTTTTTTTCCCAGTTCCTCAGTCTTCATAAATGGCAAATGCCGGGAATGTACCCTAAAAAGCTTGGAACGCTTCCATTTTTTTTTTTTTTTTACAAAAATATTTACCACTTTTTCACTTCACCAGGGTCCACCGCTTGTGATGCCCCCGTACTTTAAAACAGGCGTTAAACATTTAAACAAATAAGTCCTAAATTTGAGATCACAGATAGGACTCACATATATGTATTCTATACTTAGGAATTACATACTTTTTCTACAACTATGCTCTATTGACAATGTAGAGAAAACAGCTAAAATAATAAGCACTTGAGAAGCAGAAACGGATAAAACATTTAAATAGTCACATAAATATCGCAGTACTTCAAACCGCCTGTATTCTTCTTCAAAGGCACAAGACAAGTAAATAAACGTAAATATTGAATCTGGAAAATAACGTAATGCGTGGAAACAGATAAAACAAGCAACAAGGGGAAAGGGGTAGGATGGAAAAATAACATATAGAAACTATATTAATAAATGATAAAATCTAAAACATTAATAACAAAGTAGAAAGAGGAATATTAACATGTAAGATTTAAATCTAGTGATGCCTACGCTTCATGCAAACTTACAGCTGCCATCTCTCTATCTCTGAGGTTACTATCAGAGCTATGAGTCGGTAATGCATCATTAAGTGTTAAAATAAACGTATCATCGAAATCCTTACAGTGAGAAAAGACATGTTGGGCAACCGGCACGGGAGATGTCTTTGTTCACACGGAGTGAAACATCAGCAGAAGTTAAACCAATAGAAAATGCTTTGCAAAGTTTACAAGACAATATACCGAGGGTGCCAATAATGTATACACACTTTTACAGTATAACCTATTTAATATGCCTCAAAGTTGGACCAAACAACAATGTGTAGTATGATCTGTAAAGAGATGTAACTCGCATACATTATGATAGCGTTGCTAGGTGACAGGTAAATCAACAATGAACAAATGAAGCCAAGATTATATTAAATCAACAATGACCAAATAAAGGCAAGATTATCATATGACGTTCTGTAAACAGATGTGATTCATATTTCGTTATGCTAGCGTTGCTACAACAAAATGGAGCCAAGATTATCGTTTGAAGAGAAGAAAGCAATTTTGAAGTGGTATTGGAACACCGAGAATGTTGTTGAAGTTCAAAGGCAATGGAGACATGTACAGAACAGAACCGCCAACGTGAGTAACAATTGCAGGCATTTGAGACAAATTTGAGACTCATGGTACCGTATACCATAGAAAACTAGTTAGATTGGCAACACTTCGGGAATAAATTGAAACAGCATGTACTGCAATCGCTGAGGACACTTTCGCAAACGTTGCTCAATCAACGTAAGTTGTTCAACGTACTCAGAGGTGTATCGACGCCGATGGTGGGCATTTTGAGCAACTGTTGTAACTGTAAAAGTCTAAGATGATTAGTGCTCATTATTTTCTGTTTGTGTGAATTCAGTTTTGTTATGTTAACACAGTTTTTTCTTTGCATAAAGTGTGTATACATTTTTGGCACGCTCTATATTAAATGTTGTTTATTAACCCAACAATCCCCCATTGCAATTTTACAACAATATTCTGGGTTTCAAGCACCTATAGCCTTTTCCATTTAAACTTCTCCTGTGCACCAAGATATTGCTTGATAATATTTCCATTTCAAATCTTTCAATTATTCCACCTCTGCTAATTGACCTCTATTATTAGGTGACACTCTCGGTAGCCCAGTATCAATTTACTAATTTGAACAATTATGTGAGCATTGCAAAAATGCAGGTCTGTCACTGAACAAACTGAAGAAACAGATCATTTCAAACGGATCTGAAACCCCGATAAAAATAGATGGAACATCCCTCACTTATACATACCTAGATTTCCTTCCATGATAAATTGAAAAAAGAAGTACAAAAAAGGATCTTATTAACCTGGAGAGCTTTTTAGGCCTTTAAATTTATATTGTTATATCAAACACTAGCTAAGAAAATCAGATTCCAGACGCTGGAAACCTGTGTATGTCCTGTATTATTATATGGGTGCCAAACATGGTCAATAACAGAAACACAAAAAATAAAATTCAAATATGCCAAAGATAAATGCAACACAAGATCCTTGAAATAACTTTGAAGGACAAAATACTTCTAGTATTAATAAATCAGTTATCTCAGACAACAGACATCGTACCAATAGCTATCAGAAGCAAATGACAATGGGACGGTCACGTCGCAAGAATGCAGGACAATAGATGAACCTACAAGATCTCCATGTGAGACCCCCGGATACAAAAAGGACACAAGACAGACCCAGAAGAAGATGAACAGACCTCTTCAAGGAACCTGCTGGTCAAGAGTAGCAAGAGGAAGAGAAAAATGGAAATCTCTCGAGAAGCAACTGGTGCAGTGAGAAATGGAGTAACCAAAGAACAAATCAGTCAGTGTCTTAAACAGCATACGAACAACTAGCGTAGAATAGCTCACCACGTTAGGAAAAAGCGAGCTCTCCTTACTTGTTAGAAGACTTTTGCCCTTATGGGACACAATAGGCTGTCTTTATCTTTTATTTATTTATTAAATCCATATTCTATCATATTCTCATATTTCTATTCCAGAATTAATAAATAATCTACACCGGCAATACATACTGAAACCATTAAGACTAGACTAACTTACTGAGAACTGAGTAAAACGAAACCATACTGCATGCGGCAATCGCCTTCCTAAGAAGCTTTTCATGTCCGACATAAACTTTCTAGATCCGATGTTAAGTAGCTGTGAGCATGGTCAACACGGCCAGGTAGAGCGAGATCAATCATACAGGTGTAGCAACTCTCAAGGACATGGGAACGCAGAGGAACAGGTTGGAACAGCGAGGGTGGGTCGTGACCCCACGGCGTGTAATTGCCAGGTAACAAGAACCATCATCTCTCTGTTCGCTAGCGTTGGGAAAAACTGGATCACCCAGCGTCTCCCAGATAAGGCGAGTGTGCTCCACATTATGCAGTTAATACCTACGGCTGTCTTCAGCACAATGCAAACGACGATAGAGATCAGCGCAAGGTCTTCAGAAAAGTATTTGAAATAACGAAGAAACTATATAGTCATTAAAATATAAGCAAAAACTTCATAGGCACTTTGTTTATGTTTGCTATGATAGTTATTGATGATCAAGTTTCAAGCATTGGTCAATAATATTTTTTTATTTATTTACAGACGATCTTTAACATCTCAGGTCATCAGCTCCCCATTCAATTCAGGGCGTGAAACGACCAACAAATTTTAGTTAAAAATCCTGTTCTTTCAGGGTTGTTGTTCTTTTACTTGCTGTTAATCTACTCAGGGCTTTACTTCCTTGGGATTTTTACCCCGAAAAAAATCATCGACCCTAAATTTACGAGGCAAGTATGGCTACCATTACACCATCAGGACCTATAGAACTGCACAACATAGATGAATGACCTTGTATGTTCTATGAATTTAACCCTTAAGCGGCATACCGGGGTCAGGAGGACCCCGGCAAACTTTGTTTATTATGTAAATCATACTTTTGCCGCATTTTTTAGACAGTATGCTTTGAATTACGTTGTGAGGTTGTGTTGCAGCAAGTTAGCACACGTCATTAATAAAACTTTTTCCTGAAACGTAAGTAAATTATTCCCCGTTGCAATATACCGCCACGGGTAGCAGAGGTCGTTAAGGCGCGGGAGGTCTGAGGTTCGAATCCCGCCAGGACCGTCCTCCCTGACTTAATGTTTTTTTTTTTTTTTCCATTTCCTCTCTACTGTAGCATGCGGGTCCTCCGTTAGCAAGGGCAGCTAAGGAACATGCTACCGTTTAAACTTATACCTTCATTGGCTAGCAAAGACAAGGACTGAATATTTTCTTCTTTCAAGATGTAGTAACCGTTCTTCTGCTTATTTCTGCGTTCTCTTGAGCCAGTAGGAAGACTGCCATGGCCAGCGCTCGGTATTCTCTCTTTTCTTAGGAACCAGAGGTTGAGGGGTTACTGACACCACGCATAACTAACGAGTTGTTTCCTCACTATTTGAGAGTGAAAACTTGACTTTCACACTGTTGACTGTTAAGTTACAGCTGTTTTATGGCAATAAATAAAGTGGACTTTTTATTGAAGACTCCATTTTCACGTAAGTTTAACTGCTAGTTGGAAGTGAAACGATCTGGACCTCATCAACCGAGAGCTATAGAAGCTTACTCAGCAAGACGGCACAAAATGAAAGATTTTTTTGTTTGAAAAAAAAAAAACATTTTGGCTGACAGCATGTGAAATGAGAAACGTACCTAGCCTATGAGAATGAGATTAGAAAATACAAAATTCGTTTCTGTACAGACCGACGACTTGACCTATTACATGCATGTCACAATTTTTTGTTATATTACGATAATCAGTGGGGGTTAATCCGGTTGAAAGATTCATAATATTCTTGCTGTCTCTGAATTGACTGCAGAAGGTTTAAGGTGCACTTTAACAGCTGAATTAGAAGAGTTGTTCGATAAGTTTATAACACAAACGCATGATTGCGCTGCAATAGAACTTTCCTCACGCCATTTGGGTGTCATGTTAGTCAGTCCCGATCGCGGGTTCGTACCCGGCCAGGATCGATGGATTTTTTCGAGCGTAAAAAATCCTAAGTATGGCTTCCTTCGGAAGGAAAGTAAATCCATGGGTCCCGTGTTGTACATTTACGGCACGATAAAGAATCTCAAGCCTGAAAGAAGAGGCCTCTGAGCAAAATTTGTTGGCCGTTTCACGCCCTGATTTGAATGGGACGCTGATGGCCTGAGATGTTAAAGAGCGTCCGTAGGTAAAACAAATAAAAAATAATAATATTATCCCCTAGCTCACCCTTCTACAAGAGCAGCCACTACATCATGGTCAAGGAATCTCATTTTGAACCTGGTAGGAACCTTTTCCTATTAGTCCCATTTGACTGTGGTAAAACACAAAGAATGCGAGTTGAACTCCTGGCTCCATTAGAAGGTACAGACGGCACCCCGGTGCCAGATGATGAACTATACAATGCCATGTTTAATAGGCGTGTGCCCCACCAGGTAAAACTGTTGGCACAAATCACAAGCTCGCTTTGTACCGGAGATTAATCCAGAACCATAACCAGCTAAACTGCACCATACACTTGTAAGGCAGTGCATCACAGCTAGTGTCCTTGGTTCGAGACAGTAGCACCTTGTAGATCCTTATCTGGTTCGCTTTGATCGTAAATATGGGAATGTTTGTATACACTGCCCAATGTCACCCGCAGAGATTTGCAACCGCGCTCCTGCGGATTCGCTGGCGCCTTCCTTTAGCAGTGCGCAACACGGAAGAGACACAACACACTCGTAACAAGAGCAAGAAAAATGACAAAAGATAGACAGTGACATGAACACGTACATCAAGTGTCTATAGACAGAAAATATATTTCAAATCATATTCTTTGTATATCTAAACAAATAATAAACAGTGAGCAAAAATGGGCCATTTGTTTATTTTTCTACCTACTAATTACCATAGCAATCATTAACAGTGTTACATTGTAAATAATTAAATAAATTACAATATACGAGGGTAGGTCCATAAGTTTCCGGCTTGGCCCATAAGGATTATCGCCTGAACAAAATTCTTATCTGGTGTCATACTTTATTTGCTAAGTAAATAATAACAGCTGTAACTTCCGCTCCACTGTGTTCAATTGTTCAGATATAGTTGCATAAAGAAGGCTATGTGTAGAAACTTGTGACATGTTCAAAATGGAGTTTCGAGCTGTTAAGTTCTTCACAAAAGAAGAACTTTTTCCAAATGAACTTAAACAGCGAATGGATACGGTGTATATTGGGAAACATCCCCCTCATATTCTACCGTAAAAGAATGGGCCAAACTTTTTCTAATGATTCGAGAAAGCATTGAAGATGAAGAGCGTGCAGTTCGGTCCTTGGAGGTGCTCACACCTGAAAACATCGGAAGCTCTTGGGGAAGGAGAAATTATGCAAGACCGTCGGCTCAAAGTTACAGAAATAGCAGCAAGGTCGGGCCTTTCTAAAACATCAGTCTTTGGTATTATTCATGAACATTTAAACATGAATAAGGTTAGTGCCTAGACTTCTTTCCTCGGTCCAAAAGCAGCAACGAGTCATCTGTTGCCAGGCATTTTTTGAAGCTCTATCGTAGCAACGAAAGAGAAGTTCTGCAAACCATTGTTACAGGAGATGAAACTATGATCCTCTACTATGCTCTCTTGTCCAAAGAGAACCTATAGAGTGGCATAAACCTGACGAAGCACCGCCTCTAAAGACCAAGGTCACTCAGTCAACCAAAAAGATCATGGTCACAATCATTTGGGACTATGAAGGAATACTCTTCATTGACTTCAAGGAGAGGAACACCACAGTAAATGGGGAGTACTATGCTGGCCTACTGCAAAGACTACGTGCTTTCATCAAAGAGAAAAGGCGAGGAAAGTTGAGAGGTGGTGTTGGCCTTCTTCACGACAAAGCGCCTGTGCACACAGCTCTTGTTGCAAAGGAAGCTGTGAAGAAATATGGCTTCAAGGAGATCGACCATTCGTCCTACAGCCCAGATCTGGCTCCCAGTGGCTATTTCCTCTTCTCAAAACTCAAAGAAGGATCTTCGAGGAAGGAACTTTAAGTGTGACGAAGAAGTGATGGTTGTTGTTTATGCTAATTTTGCAGACAAGACTTCTGACTGTTTTTGGGGAGTATTGAAATGTTAATTCAAAGATGAGAGAAATGCATTGTAATAAAAGGTAACTATATTGAAAAGTGAAACATAGTTTTTATCTTTGTCATACTTAGAATATGGTTAAGCCGGAAACTTGTGGACCTGCCGTCGTAATATAGGGTTCTAGCAATACGTCTCTATTGAAATATTGGGAAAATTAATAAGGAACATTTTTAATAAATGAAATGATAGATCAACAACATCAAAAAAATCGAGTTGAAATGTTTATGACTGGAATATTTAGAAATGTTGCAATACATAACTCTGAACAGGCGTTGAATCCAAGATGTGAGCCTTTGTCATTTTCCTAGCTGATGGGGATTCAGGCTGACGTTTACTTGCTACACACGTCCTCATAGGCCTGTCTGTAGTTCGTCCAAATAGTTCTCAAGGGACACTGGGAGTGAATTTTCAAAGTCGCACATTTACTGCGACTGCTTTGCTGTTAAGTTCATGTACATTTAAATTTGGATACACTCCTGGGAAATATCGGTTTTTCTTGGGTCATCTTTAGAAATATTGTTTACAATAGGCAACAGACATTTCTGTCCTCATTGCCAGGTCATTTTTTATGACAAGGATAGATTTTTGCACTCTGGTAAGAAAATAATATCACAAACAACAAGGAATAAAAATGAAATTACACTTATGACTATTACAAGTTACATAAAATTAATATAACTCTTGATTTAATTGAGGGTGATAGCGCATAAATAATAATTCAAGGTATAGCAAAGATTAATTGGCAGATCCATGAAACGGTAAGCATAACAATTGAAAATTGTTCTTAAAGTCCAAACCATGAAATATCTTGCCTTTCACAGAGCAAAGAAGAGGAGAAAATATGGAGAAAACTTAAATATGTCGCCTTTGTCTCTTTTAGTATTAAAGAAAACAGCAGAGGAGAGAGAAAACAGAAAAAATTTATCAAAAAGTAAATAAAGTAAAAAAGACTTCCCCTTACAAGAAGAGGGGGGGGGGAGTACGTGAACAAGGACCTCTTTATAAACCCAGACTGCATCTCACGGTGTTCCCATGTGACGCATATGTCAAATGGAATGCCAAGTCATGTTCTGTAATTACAGATAGCGAAATGAACATGTTTAGATTTCAAACCTGTCCAATATCGACCTTGGGGCGACGGTAGACCACCAACACGGCCCATAACAGGTCATCAATATTGTAATGACATGTAACTGCAGCCACAGTATGCAAATCGACTTGCTTAATATGTACCGCACAGTGCATTTTCTAGAATTAGTCACACCGTTAAATTACACTAATTTGTTACAAATGCTCAACAAGCATTATATTTAGAGCAATCCATTATTCACACTCTTGGGAAAACCGGCAATTCGTTAAGAATATTGCCCTCAATTTTTCTATTTAGATCTCAATCTTCCACCTCTCCTACTTATATCAAGATCGACTCCCTAACCAAGATCCCAATGCAGAAAAAATGGCGGCCCTCGTTGCCCTTACTGTCAATAGCAAACACGAAACGTTTACGAGTACGTATTATGTTTACAAGATGATATTATTTAGCACTAATAATATTTACTAGGACCATTACAGGAATAAAATAAGAATTTAAATATAATTTCTCTAAATTGGACTTACAAAATTGTAATAATTATATATTTGTACTTAACCTTTTCAAGCAGAAAATGCCGATTGTCACAAATGCCAATAGAGAAGAGCAAAACACGGGTTTAGGACTATTTCATTGATAGAATAAAAATAAAAGTAATATATATATATATATATATATATATATATATATATATATATATATATATATTTGAAATCCGCGCACAGAATATTTAACACTTGTATAAAATGTTATACTTATGAATATCTATTCTTATTCAGAAACCGAGAGACTGAAATGGACAAAAGTCGACTATTACAATCGCTACCGTTCGATTTTCTAATACCAACTGTGGAGGAAAAAAAAAAAAAAGAGAACATACAGTGTCTATTTTTATTTGTATTATCTGGTTAGGAATTCCTAATGATAAGATCAATTTGCACATTTGACACATCACCAAAACGCTTTGAAGAAGCCTCCTCCATTTTGCGTTATGATTGTCGATTGACCGTGCTTTTGTTGCTATCAATAGCTTCTCACCGCCTCTAGCAAAAGTGGTCAGCGAAGCGTGTTCAGAGATTATACAGCGGAGGTAAAGAGAGTCACACGCCGCGGGATAAAACGGATTTGATACTTTTACCCTCCCCCCCCCCCCGATAATTACAATCCCTTTTCCCTTGATTGGTCAAAATTCAGAATTTTGTTTTGTTTTACTGGTAGATTTTAAAATGACGTCACATGACTGAAATAGTCATTAGCAAATATTTCCACGGTTTTTATGAATCAGAAATTGTTTAGTATATGAAACATAAAATAATATGGATTCGGCATGCAAAAAATATTCATGTATACAAACCAGTTAATAAACTATTTCCCATTACCGTTAATTACACTGTAATAAGTAATGAAATAATTATAACATCAACTCACATAAGAAAGAATAACTTAATCAAATATTTTTCATTAGCGTAACATTCATTAACATTATATCGGGTTACTTAAACACCGGTGCATCTATATGCAGATTTGACTTTCTGCTTTTACAATGAATGAATGAATGAATAGTGTTTAACGCCCGTTTTTACTACTGAGGTACCACAGGCGATGGACACTGGTGATACATGAAATGAACTGATATAATTATATATTTTTTTTTAAGGAAGGAGACTTTCTAGGCCTAAGTTTAGGGTACCTATCCGGCATTTGCCATTTATGAGGACTGAGGGAAACTTGAAAGAAAAAAAAAACAGTCAGGGAGGACGATCCTGGTGGGAATCGAACCCCAGATACCGCTCAAAGTCCCGCCTTAACGACCTCGGCCACACGTGGCGGCTCTGCTGCAACACTGATACCCACTTCCATACTCAGCATTTCAACAGGAATATGTCGATTTTCCTCCACCAAGTTCCTCACTCTGTGAATTGTTCTCTCGTTCACAGCTTCCCGAGGCCAGGCCAGAGCGAGGGTTGTCTTTCAAAGTCTCTCGCCCTTTTTCAAGTGATCGAATCCTCTTGCAATGATATCGAATGAACACACTTGACCACCACGAACAGCTACCAAGTCCTCATGCATTATTTTTCGCTCTTTCGTGTACAACTTATAGCGAATGAAAATGTAGAATGTAAAATTTTCTTTAGAGATATTCATGATTTTTCACCAGCTATTGACACAGACTGTACAACAATGACTATGCAAATTTAAACCTGCATTTACACATACTCTGATAGCTTAAGGACCATTGTTGCCAGCATTGTTGGTTACATTTTTGTAGACATAATTGTCCAACAATGGATAGGCTGTTGCAATAATTATTGTTAGGGTTTCAATCGCGTGCATATTCCAGATAGATATTTAATTTATTATAATATAGTAATAAATATGTCGGTTTGTATTCAATTATACCATACCTGTATTTATACAAAGCCATCTGAAGGAGATAGTAAACCCAATCTCTCGACTTACGCACCCAAAACTCGATCTCGCGAAATACCCCAAGCTGCCCGTTATGTACATAATGTGATGGTAAATGAACACCATCTCACTCTATATTTTTGTTAGTTTCTTCCTATTGGTCAAACTTTATTTCAGTGGAAAGTGAACAAAAGAGAAATTATTTTAGGAGGCACTGGACTATAAAAGTATGTCACGCTAGGCTACCACACGTAACCATTTATTTGCTTACGAAAGAGCACCATAAGGTCAGAAGGTTTAACTTCTAATACGAAACACAGGATTCCGAAAAGAAAGGTAAGGATAACCAAATGATGGCCAGGCACCAGGGGTATAATTTGCCTCTGTGAATATTTTGTTTCCCCTCCGTGAATCGGTTCGTAACACAGTAGCCGACGCTAATTTACGACTTAGCCGTGGGCCACCTGGTAACTTTTTTTTTTATTTTCCACGGAAATGTTTGTACGGCTGAGAGCGCGTCGAGGCGGGGCAACCGGTGGGCCGCGGGCTAGGTCGGCCCAAGTACCCTGTCAGCAGCCAATTATATTGCGTGGGAAAGCACGTGACATCAGCTACTAAGGGGAATTTTTACCATCTTATGGTCAAGCCAGACAGGTTTTAATAATTGCAATCCTAAAATATCTGAAGCTGCCATTTTGCAATAAAAGCGTTCAGTAAGATGATAATGATTTGTGTTTGGTGCTGTTTTGACATACTCATATCCACGACTTTGGATCACGTCAAAATATTTGGCTGTTATTTATGTCTGTACTGTCTGCAGATATTGAAGTACTTAATTTCGAACCTCTTTAAATTATTTATTTACGCTTCAATAGTTAAGACTTTGGGTCCCTTGCTTCCACTCTGCCAGGCAAATTGATTGATTGATTTATGGACGCTCTTTAACATCTCAGGTCATCAGCGTCATATTCAAATCAGGGCGTGAAACGGCCGACAAATTTTGCTCAGAGGCCTCTCTTTCAGGCTTGAGGTTCTTTTTCGTGCCGTAAATGTACGACAAGGGACCCACGGCTTTACTTCCCTTCCGAAGGAAGCCATACTTAGGATTTTTAGCCCGAAAAAATCCATCGGTCCTGTCCGGGTTCGAACCCTGCTGCCAGGCAAAGAACCAGCAAAAGTATAGAGAACAATATACATAGTTATATAAAATATAAAAAGTCAGGTTAATAATGGATGTAAATATTATATGCAAGTAAATATTACATATTTTAATATATTATAGCGTTAGAATTCTATTTGTTCTTCAATAATTTTTCTGGAGCTGAAGAGGTAAGTAAGAAGGAGGGGGAGAAGAAGAAAGGGAGGAAGAACAATAAGAAGAAACGAAAGACTGTTGTGACCTAGAGTTGAGATGACAGATTAATTGACCTTTAAATTGCTTTATTGTCCAACAATCTCTGAGTTCAGGAGGAAGGGAGTTCCAGATTCAGGGAACTGACACGCTGAATGAGATTGAGTATAAATGTGTTCCGTGACGAGGGGTGGGCAGTAAAGTTATATTCCGGGTACGAGATTTTGAACAGGAATGGAGAATCCTACGTTCTTTTAGAGGTAGCCATGACGATAGCGGTGTTACATGATCAGATATAGAGCGAAACAAACCAGGCATTATCAACGTACTGTAATCTTTCGTCGGTCCAGTATTCAGATTAGAGTACAAGACATCATAAGGCATAAAAGCATTTGAATGAGATTCTTTTTCGGTTTTTTTAAACAGTGTTTAAAGCCCGTTTTCACTACTGAGGTACCACAGGCGATGGGCACTGATGATACACGAGATGAAATATATTGGGAAAATATTTTTAAGAATAGAAACGTTCCAGGCTTAAGTTTTAGGGCACCTCCCTGGCATTTGTCATTGATGAGTACTGAGAAAAACCTGGAAAAAACCTTAGTAAAGTGGGAATCGAACCCCAGACCTCCCGCTCACGAGACCGCGCCTTACGACCTCGACCACCCGTGGCGGTAGGAATCAAAGGTGATATGAAGAATTTTTCCAAAATCTTTTCATTTCATCCTTCGGAATTCGCTGAAAGTCAGCAAGAACTTGGTTGCTTTTGGAAATCTTTTCTTTAATTACTAAAGATATAGCTACCAGAAAATAAATTTATTGCTACAGTTACATCGTTAAAGTGTTCTGCACTATATTCCTTGCTATAAAATATTTTCAAACATAAACTACATGCTTTAGAGAAGACACTGCGAGTCATATTAGAGCTTAGTTTATTATAACACACTTATCTGTCATCTAGACAAAATAAATTGCAGTAAAAGTCCATTAAGGCAAGTTTAAACGACAGATGTACACGTATGAATCGACGTAGAAACCGAAACTGACGGTTTTAGAACAGCTGCGTCAAGCAATTAATATAATTGATTACTGTTCTTTGAAGACAAAGAAACGTTTTTGTATTGTTTCACGTCTTCCACCTAAGAACGCAGTGACCATCATCTATAATACGAACTTTTTTTTACCTCTTTCTTAAAAATCGCATGTAAATATAAGATTAAAATTTTGTTTTTCAAAGTTTTCTCAAAAACGTGCAAATATTCTCATATCTGAATTTGCTGTTTATTGTGAGATAGGGTAAGTAATGGCAACTATTTCTTTTTTCTTTTTTTGCTGGTTAAAGAGATTCATCAATTGGACCATTGGGGATGGGGGTTAACATATAGTGAAATTTAACAGCAGCAATTTTTGTTTTTTCTCAACGAAACTCGGTATATGGCATTGAAATAAAACAAGAAAGAGTTTCAGAAAATCAGGGATCGAACGAACCATTATGAGTGGGGATTCACTTAAAACCAAGATTTAAAAAATATATGCTTTTTTGCAAAGAAACTAGGTATATACACTTCAAATGAAATAATAAAAATAGTATCTTAAAAATCAGGGAAATCGGACCATTAGGAGGGGGGGATATATGTGAAAACCGAATATTTATTATTAATTTATAAGTGCGAGAGGAGATTTGCCATACTGGGGGAATGTCATTGTTAGCATTCACAAATGGCCATTCCAGTCAAGCGATAAACTCGTGTCATGTGAAAGCGTATAGTATGCGCATGGACGAATAATCGGATATGCCCTTAAAAACCTGGAAAAAAATTTAGTAATGGAGGACGGTACTGGTGGGAATCGAACGCCAGACCTGCCGCTCACGAGTCCGCGCCTTAACGACCGCGACCACCCGTGGCGGTAGGAATCGAAGGTGATAGAAAGAAGTTTTTCCTAAATCGTTTGTTAATTGATGCTTATACGCAGAGTTTCTTTGAGTAAAAACAAAAACTGCGACCGCTAAAGCGTTAAAGGACACACACACAAGCACACATATATATGCATGTTATAGATATATTTTACTTTTTCTAGTTCTAGAGTCCCCCACCTCTTTACTTACTGCTATCCGCAAACCCAAAGGAAAATAACATGAATCTGCCCTGTCCCCTATCCAGAAATTTCTAATATGCGGTATCAAATTAGAAGTGCAAAGTATTTGTCCATTGTGCGGAGAATTTTTGTTTTTAAATAGTGCTTAACGCCCGCTTTTACTACTGAGGCATCAGAGGCGGTGAACACTGGTGATACATGAGATGAAATGATATATTGGGAAAAGATTTTTTTTAAGGAAGGAACCGTTCCAGGCCTAAGTTTAGGGTACTTCCGCGGCATCTGCCATTTATGAAGCCTGAGGAAATCCTGGAGTGCGATCTTGGCGGGATTCAAACCCCAGACTTCCCGCTCACGAGTCCGCGTCTGAACGACCTCGGCCATCCGTGGCGGTACAAGCGATACCTGGAGGCATATTTTGGCAGAATGCAGGGAAAAGGATATTTTAAGAAGCCAGCACCGCACGACCGCAATTTTTGAATTCCTATAGAAAATTGAACACTTGCCGGGAAGTGCTGGTGCAAGCGAGATACAGATTTTGGGGATATTTCTAGAGAAGACCCGACAAAGAAGGTTAATGGCTATAATGAAGAGAGGGCAGTTGAGGAGGCGGTGTGAGTAAATTGAAGGGGGGTTTAAGAGTAATGTTTCCATTCATGGTAATGTATTTGTATATAAAATTATTAATAGAAACGTAAATGTATCGTAGTATTTGTATATTTGTATGTGGATCTGTATGTATGTAGGTAAGTGTGTATGGCCATTTTGATTGTTATAAGGACATCAGTTTGTAAGGCCCATGCGACAGTTGTATTTATTTGAATGTATTCTAAAACTTACAATAAAGCATCCATTACTAATATTATATTTTATTAATTTATATATTTTTTTTTCGTTGGTAGGTCGGTCTATGCAGATTTGGAAAGAGTAATAGTTTTTTCCCCCATGTGAACAACCGCATTAGCATAGATTCCTTCGGAAATCGCGAAAATCCATCAACACAAAGGAACGGGACACTGTCAATAAAGACACTTTGTGTCGCCTTCTCCATAGAACTGCGGCTAACAATACACAGGCATGTCTTGAGAGAGCAGCACACCAACGCTAGAAAACTGTATCAACACCACCTAGAAGGTGAAAAGTGGCAGTGGGTGGTTTTCCTGCTTTGTCTAGATGCTAGTTCTATTGGTGAAATGACAAGGAGATAATGGAGCCATTATATTAGAGGAAAAAGAAAAAGTTTACTTGAGGGCATCCGAAAGAGTCTGCAGATTTGGATCAAGTAGGCGACTACGTCAAAAAAATGAGGCAGACATTATTGGATTAAGTACTGTTGTAAAAATGTTATGACATTCCCGCTATTTAATGACTTTTCCATTCTGAAAGATGTTTGCACAAACGCCTGCGGCCCAAAACACATAAATCACTTCCCAATCAAGGGCTTAGATTAAAGAGGGAAATAACACAAACATTGCAAACCCACTACTGCCGGATGGGCACGTTGGAGAAAATGTTCCAATATATAGGATGTTATAATTGATGGTTAGAAGGTTCCGGGTTCATTACCTCCGATGTGCGCATCTTCGCACACACAAAAACAATTACGCCAAGGTAGCTCTCCCTAATTGCAGGCCCATTACCACTGCCGCACCTGCTTGGCGCATATTTAAGTGCGATTCGCCACGCCGCGCCAAGCAGTTAGGTCCACTGTTACAGACCACGTGCTTGCCAACATCTGGACAAGCAACATTTCACTAGTGTGGGCTTGTCTTCACTGATCGACACACACACACACACACACACTAGGCGGCCAAACTGGAAAGTATCGTACTTAATGCAGAAGTCCTTCTTCATAGGTTAAAACTCCGTCACGCCGGAGCGGAGTAAACTACGCGAATCCCTCAGAAAGTTGAATTTAAGAAGGTTTCTATAGAGCAGAGAATGTAGTAACAAAACAAGTAATGATAACTAAAGATATATATTTAATACACTATCAGGCTTAAAAGAAAATCCTTCTCCTCTGAAATTGTTATTTTATTTACATTTTATGTTGTCAACTTAACGTTTTCAATTGCATATAGCTACATAAGGACCAAAACGGAATGTGATTAATATTTAAGTTACAAAGTTAAGGTCGCTTTCTTACGAGGTTAGGTCCACGAGTTTCCGACCTTCCCGACAAGGATTATTACCTTCACAAAATCCTTATCTGGTATCATACCTTATATGTTTGTAACATGTTCAAAATGGAGTATCCAGTTGTAATTAAGTTCTTCACAAAAGAAGGACTTACAATGAAATCAAACAGCGATTGGAAGGTGTATATTGAGAAGCTGAGAAAGCATCGAAGACCAAGAGCGTGCTAGTCAACCCTTAGCGGTGCTCGCTCTTGTAGAAGGAGAACTTATGGAAGACCGGCGGCTCAAAATTACAGAAATAACAGGAAGGTTGAGCCTTTCTAAAACAACAGTCCTTCGAATTATTCATGAACATTGAAACATGAATAAGGTTATGCCTAGACTTTTTCCTCAGTTCAAAAGCAGCAACGAGTCATCTGTTGACAGCCATTTTTGGAGCTCTTCCGTGGCAACAAGAGAGAAATTCTGCAAACCATTGTTACAGGAGATGAAACTATAGTTCTCTACTATGATCCCTATGATGTCTAAAAGGGAAGCAATGGGGTGGCATAAACCTGGCGGAGCACCGCCTCTAAAGACCAAGGCACTCAGTCAATCAAGAAGATATTGGTCACAATCTTTTGGGACTGTGAAGAAATAATCTTCATTGACTTCAAAGAGGGGAACACCACAGTAAATGGGGAGTACTTTGCTGGCCTACTGCACAGATTACGTGCTTCCATCAAAGAGAAAAGGCGAGGAAAGCCGAGTCCTTCTTCATGACAAAGCGCCTGTGCACACAGCTCTTGTTGCAAAGGAAGCTGTGAAGAAATGTGACTTCAAGGAGATCGACCATCCACCCTACAACCCAGATCTAGCTCCCAGTGACTATTTACTCTTCTTAAAACCCAAGAAGGACCTTCGAGGAAGGAAAGTTAAGTGTGACGAAGAAGTGATGGATGTTGTTTATGCCATTTTGCAGACAAGGTTTCTGGCTATTTTGGGGGTTACAGGCATAAGTTCAGAGTACCTCCCCAGCATTTGCGATCTATGGGCAACAGAAAAACCTGGAAAAAATCTACATCAGGGAGGATGGTTCTGGAGGGAATCGAACCTCAAACCTCTCTTTCACGAGTCCGCGCCTCAGCCACCCGTGGCGGCTTTTATGGAACTAAATGACACACTTTGACAATCCAAATTGTTAAATTTGCCAACTCGTACTCTGTAACGTTTAATGCTGCTAATCATTGTATTATTAAAAGCTGATATTGTAATGGTGCGACTTGTTTCTGCATGAATTAAAAATCCAGAACCTACAACCACGTGCAAAAAGGGAACTGTCACTTAATGAGTTTTGCTTCAGTGAGACAGTAAGGCTCCTTCCTACTCCCAAAATCCCAAGTTCCCTGCTGTGATATCGCCCAATCAAAGCTTCAAGCAAGCCGTGCTCACATGCGGGGAAGTGTTATTTTTATGGGATGTGATGTAAATTGGTGTGTTTGGATAAAATTAGATACATCAGAAAGAGAATAGCAACGGCATGTCATGTCGCGTGTGTGTCAGACACAACAGGCGTGCAAACTTGGTTCACATAAACACTTAGCGTAAGGAACGTAAATTCTCACCCTTGTCGCTTCCCAACAATGCCATAAATTTAGCATGTGAACATATATAACCAGGTCCATAATTAGGAATATTTTCCCCACATTACCTCTTAATATAAACTCGGTTTCTTTCATGAATCTTAAAGTAGAGCTAATACCTTATCGCTAGTATATGTTGTAGCTACTTGTATGAGAGTCACTCTGAAAGTTTTGAGAATGGACAACAAGCAGTTGTGACAAGCCAGTGCAGATTTTCCTGGAGTTAGACTCAAGTTCAGATAGCAACATGTGCAAGCCTGGGCGCGCTGCAACAATATGTGGTGTCAGTACAGCTATGTATGTGGACGCGGGTGTTACTGTGTCAGACGCTAGAACTGTCAGTTGATAAATTGCGGTGTATATTTAGACACCTTTGCCTTTTGCAATCCACTACTTATCGATGCTTTTCAAATTTTAGGAGAGGGACTCCCTCGTTGTTACTGTAGCAGGCCGGTCCTGCTACAGTACCAGCGGATAAAAATGTGATGAAAGCAGAGAGAATGTTGCAGAAAACCATCGCTGCAATATTAATAGATTCAAGAAACCCTCAATAGGCAGCAGAAGAAAAACTTCCTGTCAGGAAGCTTTGCAGTTGTTGGATTCCCCAACACCTCACAGATGAGCTGAATAAATCATGGGTGGATTTGTGACAGAAAATGTTGGTATGATCCAGAAACTAAGCGACAATGACCGGCCTGGGTCTTACCAGAACAAGAACCTCGAATAAAAACGAGACAAGCCAACAGCATTGGGAAGAAGATGGTCTGTTCTTTCTTCTCAGTGGCCACATTGAGACAGTTCCACTTGAGGGACCAAAACTGCCAGATGGTACGCCACAAAATGCCTGCACCAAGTCTTCACTGATTGGTCTAAGTGGAAGATAGGTTAGGTTAGGAAAATATCCGAGACCTGAAATGGTTGATAAACGGGGTAGGGTGGGGGGAAACAAATTTATTGAATACAGCTTTGTTTGTGTCATTTCTAACTTTACTATTTTTTTTTTTTGTATATGGATTTTTTTTAAAAAACTTTAAAGTATAATTCTGTATATTTTATTTGTTTTATAATAAGTTTAATTTTAATCTATTTGTTGGATATGTGTTTGTTTCTTAGCCTAATGAGAAAAATCTAATCTAATATATTTTAATCAAACAGACCTACTGTATTATAAAAGCAAGTACGGTCCGTCGGGGCCTGTGCGCCTGTTGAGGTTGAAATGAATTGATGCTATTGAAATAAATACCACTACCACTATCACTACTACTTCTCTATTCCATAGAATACAACTCTCTCTGCCATATAGGCATCAAGGCGTGGCATTGTTTTATGAAAGTTTATTACAGTGTCTATTCTTGTTTTATTTTTCAGCGTCGTTTTTGTGACACAGACCTGGTTAAGTCGCTCTTTTTTATGTGGGCACCCACTTCTTGATATGGAATCTTACAACCGAGATAATTAAAACTTTTTGTTCGTGGATGGGTCTTACTGGAGTATTGCCTATACAACAAGCCATTGATTTGCTATTAACATATATTCTATACCTATTTTATTTAATTATATATCTTTCTGTAATATATTTTTGTTGTCAAAATTTATTACAAGGTTTTCTGTGTACAGGAGGGCTGTAATAAAATTAATTTTAAAAAATGAAGATTTTTTGATTAAAAATAACATTTATCAAATATATCTATATGCTTTTATGCGGTAAAATAATTAATAGATTTTTTAAAACAAAAGTTCATGCATTAAAGTGTTAAATACTTTAAAAAAGAAATTGAAATGCAATACGTTGTGTTTTTGAGTAGTTTCTGAAACAAATATTAGAAATTACTTCGTCAGTGTATGACATATTTAGTTGTTAAAAGTTTACCATGTTGTGCCAAAGCTCTTTATCAAAGAAGACATATTTCCATGTGACATAAAATAGTGACTGCATGGTCTTTTAGTAAAGCTTTTAATTTATGTTCAACCATGAACAAATGGGTTAATCAGTGTTGCCTATAAAGTGTCAATCTCAGTCATAATTAGCGTGTAGTGGAAATGATGCCTGAAGAAAATCATTTTTGTCAAGCTACTAAATAAGAGACACCAACACAAGTGACCGAAGTTGTTAATATACGAACTGTCCGCAGCTAGAGTTCCGCCAGCACCTTCCTCTTAACATGCCTGCACTATAAGATTTATTATTTTGATAATAAATAAGTGATACTAAACCTCAACCATCTCTATCTTATATTTTTAATAGAAATTCATTTTTATTAATACATATGTGGAAAGGAATTCTTAAGGGTTCTGTAGGAACCTGAATGTGGTTTTTTCCCTCCTAGGTTTTCCTCAATGATCAATGCTGGGAGAGAAATCTAAAAAAGTTCTTTCCCAATTTACCATATCATGTCGCATATGACTTATCAATAGAAACCAATTGTCTAGCCTTTAAAAAGTTCATAAAAACGCACTTAAGACAAAGAACCTCTCTGAGAAGCTTTATAGACCTATGTCCTTTAGGACACTTCTTTTAGTAGTCATTTTTAAATTCCTGCAATCTTAAAATGCCCCTCTCTTGTCAATTAACGTTTAGGCACTTAAAAGTTCAAAAACCTTTTTCTCGGTTTTGGCATTTAATATGTTTTCCTTCATTCAAAATGTACCTCAAAATGTTATGCGGATGCCTGAAACGTTTTGAGAAACGTGTAGACTATGCTTTATAATTGTTAGCATGAATATTTCTGAAAAAAAATAACAAAGACATTGCTTAGTAAAACCGGTTTGGCCCAAAAGTAATGTTGTGTGTTTGGCGGAATTTTGAAAGTGTGATTTGCTGGGAGTTTGTCGCAAATGGGCGTGCAGTCGAGGCGAATTCAACAACTGGGACAGAGATACATACGCAGCATCAATTTAGATTTCTCCTGCAGCAGGACATCGCAAGATCCCATACCAACCAAGGAAAAAATTAAAAAATTTAAAGTGATCGATTTGTTACCACATCCAAAATATAACCCTCATCTTGTGCCTTCAGATTGCCATCTGTTTCCATCCATGATCCATTTCCTACATTGAAAAAATATCACCGAAATATTTGCATCAAAATCTAGAAACTAGTGCCAACATGGGAGAATAAACATCCCTGAAAGATCACTCAAGACTATATAATTTAATGGTATTTACTTTGTAGACTAGTTTGATTTTTTGCTAGTACACATTTAAAATAAAGCTTTGCTCATAAACGACGTTACTCAAGAGACAAATTCTATTTCTATTGAGATATCGCAGGCTGTGGACACTGGCGCGATAAATTATTAAATGGGGAAGGAATCATTTTAAGCCTAAGTTTAGGTTGTATCTTTGACATGACATTTATAAGTAGTAAACAAAACATAGAAAAATACTCAAGTCCGCTGGGAAGGTTTTGGCGAAGATCAAACACCATACTTCCCCTTCATAAATACATCCCTTAATGACCTCGGCCACCTTTGTGGTGCATCTACAGTTAAGAACCAGCACAGCACTAAACATCTGAACATAGATCACATGAACCACATTACGTTTCTTTACATTTTGCCAGCAAGTGAACCTACACTTTCCTCAAGTCTTTTGCAGTAGACAATTTAAATTAAAGGGCCGTCAAGGAAAACAGGTTTGGTGTACCTGCATTTAACTAAATGCTCGAAACTGAAGTATGTGGCCTTTGGTGCCAGGCCTGCATCACTCGCAGAGGTGGTTTTCACAATTTTTCTTCAATTTGGAGCAGCGCACAGACCACTCCCGATGTCCAGTGATATATGGCACTACCCACCTTTGAATAATGTCACGTGACAACCTTGCAAGTAACAGACGATAGCACGCGGCGGTTTGTGTCTATGTTACGAACAACACCCCGCGGAGAGCATATGGCTCTTTGGCAAACCGGTGTAGCTACCTCGATAACCAGATAAGGAAATGAAAACATCCACTCCAATTAAACATGTTCGTGGGAAACCAGAGCAAAACAGTGCCATATATTTTAACGTCTCAAAAAGTTCCAGAGATGAGAATAAAACGGTCACTAGAAGAGTGTTGTGTGTGGTTACCATCTTCAGCCCATGTTCCAGAGAATCACGAACCCGAGAGAGCACACCTGACTTGTCTCGGATTAACACGCGGTGTACATTGACGATAGGTCTGCAAGTGTCCAAATATTAAGGACAGGATGTGAAGAGACCAAGCTTCTGTGCTTTCGTGACAAATCCACTGCAAACGAAATCTCTAGGGAAAGTTGTATATTTATATATGACGAAAAAATCGCGAAGATTCAAGTTTTCCCATCTGGAAACATTTTCGAGGTTTCCGAGATTAGAATAACTCGTCGATAAAAATAAAAACAAGAGAAAAGGGATCACCAATGAGCGATAGACTAACAAGCTCTTAACAATTAAGAGAGATGCAGACTATAAACATCACCCCAGCGGTACGCTAACTCTAATATGGAATTTCCAGCGAAATTTATGCTCTCGTTTATTAACTCGACTTTTCCTTTACTTCTCTTGATCTTCACTTTTGCCAAAAAGTGTAAAACCCTTCCTTTTTCTCTGGTTCGAAAACTTTTGCGCGACCGTGAAAATGCTCTTGGTGAGTCAGCGAGCAGACCCGCCCGCCAACATAGTTTCTTGCAAAGGGTCAACAGTGCAAAGGGGTCCGACCTGCCCTGGGGCACTCCAAGTAACCTCTCGGCGGCTGCGGGGGGCGGGAAAACCTACTGTCTCATAAGTAATGTATTTTGAACAAACGAATAGCCTGTTGCTTTATAAGGAGATGATACTGAAGAGCTGTTGCCACGGAAACATTAGCCAGTCTAAATCTGCGCTGAAATAAAAACCTAAGAGAATGAAAGCAGAGGCGGCCCTAGCATAAGATCACGTGGCGTTCCAACTGCAAGTTTAAACACATTAGTTAATATTTTCTTCACTCTCCTATGATGCCTTTAAACACCATTGTGTACCATTACAGGAATGTATGACGAGAACTAGCAACATAAGAAAGTGTTTTGCGGACAGTTCACAAGTAATATACTCGCCTTCAGGTTCTACACGGTGGAGATTTGCCGGTCAAAAGATTCGGACACCTGTTATATTTTATTATATTTGTTAAAACAAAAGCGAGTAATTATACACCAAGGTGCAAGTGTAGCTTGTTAATCACTAATCGTGTGTACGAGGGTAGATCCGTAAGTTTCCGGCCTAACCATTTTCCAGGTATAATAAAGACAATCACTTATACACTTCTCACATTTTTGAATTAACATTTCAATTCTGCAAATTGGACATAAACAGCAACCGTAGCTTCGTAAATTTCCTTCCTCGAAGATCCTTTTTCGGTTTTAAGAAGAGGAAATAGTCACTGAGAGTTAGATATGGGCTGTAGGGTGGATGATCGATCTCCTTGAAGTCACATTTCCTCACAGCTTCCTTTGCAACAAGAGCTGTGTGCACAGGTGCGTTGTCACTCAGCTTTCCTCGTCTTTTCTCTTTGATGGAAGCACGTAGTCTGTGCACTAGGCCAGCACAGTACTCCCCATTTACTGTGGTGTTCCTCTCCGTGAAGTCAGTGAAAAGTATTCCTTCACAGTCCCAAAAGATTGTGGCCATGATCTTCTTGGTTGACTGAGTGACCTTGGCCTTTAAATGCGGTGCTTCGCCAGGTTTACACCACTCCATTGATTCTCTTTTGGACTAGGGATCATAGTAGAGGACCATAGTTTCATCTCCTGTAACAATGGTTTGCAGAATTTCTCTCTCGTTGCCACGGCAGAGCTCCAAAAATGCCTGACAACAGATGACTCGTTGTTGCTTTTGGACTGAGGAAAGAAGTCTAGACACTTGCCTTATTCATGTTTAAATGTTCATAATAACTCGAAGGACTGTTGTTTTAGAAAGGCCCAACCTTGCTGCTATTTCTGTAACTTTGAGCAGCCGGTCTTCCATAATTTCTCCTTCCACAAGAGCTTCCGATGTTTTCAGGAGTGAACACCTCCAATGGGCCGACCTGCACGCTCTTCGTCTTCAATGTTTTCTCGACCTATTCGACAGTTTACGTTAGAATATGAGGGGGGTGCTTCCTCATATACACCGTCCAATCACTGTTTAATTTCATTTGGAGTAAGTCCTTCTTTTGTGAAAAACTTAATAACAGCTCGATACTCCATTTTGAACATGTCACAATCTTCTACACATAGCCTTCTTTATGCAACTATATCTGAACAACTGAACACAGTTACAGCTGCAATTATTTACTTAACAGATAAGGTATGACACCAGATAAGGTTTGTGTAAAAGCGATAATTCTTATGGGCGAGGCCGGAAACTTATGGATCTTCCTTAGTACATAAACACTGAGCTAGAGTTCTACACAGGTTTATGAAATTATATTTTTGATAATGTAAGCATGATGGTAAAGTGAGATAAGATATCGAACCATTCCGCAGCAGTTGACAATTAGTTAGAAACAGAGATAAAGTAATTATAAATAAAAAGATTTACCAACTCAAACTAACAAAGAAATATTAGTTACTAGCAATTTATGTCAAAATAAAATAAAATAACTAAATTACTGCATATTTTTAAGGAACTAACCACTACATTTTAAATTGACACCGTCTGTATCCCGGTCATTTAGTTGGGCTTCATATTCTACAAAATCCTAGAAGCGAACAGACAAACTCAGCTAGATTGATTCCAAGGCTAGGCTACAAAGCTACTAAAATTACATGAAACTCCTCCCTTTACCAATTGCTAACAGTAACTTTGAAAATCACCGTCCTTGCATAAAGCAACCGAGACTCCGAAGGTATTATTGGTGATTGGTTATCTACATCAGGACAGCGCACTAATTGAAACAAGAAAATATTTTATTTCGTCAAAAAAAAAAAAAAAAAAACTACACACTAGGTTAAGTTAGGTTAGGTTCGACTTAACCCCAAGAACGGTTCGCCTTTGACTGGGGTGAACACGTCACTAGTACGCCTGGGATACGAGGTAGGGGAACAGGAACCAGAGACGTTGAAGATTCTGGTTGCTTCCGAATAGAGAACAGAACATTCCGGCAAAAAAAAAAAAAAAAAATCTATTAAAATCTGTAAATATCGTATGTACGCGAATCTAATGCGCAATCGAATGTAATGCGCATCCCAAATATTGAAATTTAAAATAATCATAAAAAAAATTGTTGCATATTGTTGTACGGCGGCTTAGAGATAAACCCGTCCGCTTAATAAAACGATCAGAACATAGAATTTATAAGTGGACTATTGTTACATCTTGGAGCACGTAGGACAAAATTCATCACTCGGCTGTTGTCAGGACAGTTGACGTAGGTGAAAGAAGAAAAATTTATTTCTTATGGTGTCACTAGTCACAGGTTGCCTGTTCTTCCTCTTTTAGAATTGCAGAACTTTTTCTTCAATGTCACGATGTCTTCCTTTGCGAGGACCAGTGAATTTCTTCCTACCAGCTACTAATGTCAATTTCTGCTGCCGTCATTAGCGAACGTTGCCTTCAGCCACATTGAACTCTCTTCCTGCTTTTCTTTTACCATTTTTTTTCAGTATAAAGAATTACTGAACGCTTGAAGGTAGTATCATAAGACACTCTTCTATGTTTACCCTCCATTTCGTAACTACCTAAAAGCGCTCTATGTGATAATATGCTAACAACGAAACAACGAGGTCGAGAATTGCAGCAGTGCATTATGACGTAATAAATGATAAATTTGAATGAAGTTAACGACGAACTACGGAACGGATTTCCATCCGATTCTAATGCGCACCACAGTTTTGAATGGTATATTTGGACAAAAAGTGCGCATTAGATTAACGTAAATACAGTAGTATTACAATGCAAGGAAAACTACACAAGATTCGGTATATGTAAATGTTGTAAATAACAAAGAGAAATTGGAGAAAAATATTCCATACTATTATCAATTCAATTTAGGGAAGATTAAACGGCCACGGGCGGCCGAGGTCATTAATCCGCGGACTCGTGAGCGGGAGGTCTGGGGTTCGATTCCCGCCAAGACCTTCCTTCCCGCCTACGGTTTTTTCCAGGTTTTCCTCAGCTCTCATAACTAACAAATGCCGGAGAGGTACCCTAAACCTAGACCTGGAACGATTCCTTGCTTAAAAAATTCTGTCCTAATATATCATTTCGCTTCATATATCATCAGTGTTCACCGCCTGTGGTGCCTCTGGTAAAAACGGATGTTAAAAAGGAAGATTAAATCTCTCAAGGACCTAGCTGTCTTTATAAAGATTAGAAGAGACCGCTCTTCCATTGCCCTTAGGCATTAAGAAGGGCCTTACCTTTACTTGAGAAATCACATCGTGTTATTTGTTTATTTGGTTTATTTATGGACGCTCTTTAACACTTCAGGTCATCAGCGTCCCATTCAATTCAGGCCGTGAAACGGTCGATAAATTTTGCTCAGAGGTCTCCTCTTTCAGGCTTGAGGTTCTTTTACGTTCCGTAAATCTACATGGGACCCACGGCTTTACTTCCCTTCCCAAGAAAGCCATACTTACGATTTTTACGCCGGAAAATATCTATCGACCCTAGCTGGGATTGAACCCGCGATCTTGGGTTTAGGAGGCAAGTATGGTTACTGCTAGACCACCAAGACCGACGTGTTCCGCCACTGCTAAAAGGGGAGTATTCAGTTTAAGGATACTGCCAGCAAGTGAAATAAACTTCAAGGCATCACTTCGAGCCTGGGATATGGCACCTGACCCTGTCCACTAGTCTTTTGTTACCGTACCGTATAATTACGCGATTCTGACTTCGGACCCCGACTGGGTCATCCCGTTTCTCAGCAGGACAACAACAAACTGACTCGTAAATATCTAGTCGGTCATAACTGCGGGTTGTAAAACCGACGCTGCTCTGCAATAAACTCGAACTTTATGATACGAACCGTTCTGTTTACATCTGTCGCTAGTTATGCAAACAGCCGGACAACTGAAGTGCAACCAGATACCTCGGCGGAGAGGTTATGACCCGAGCGAGGGTCATCTAGGGCTTTGTGTGAGAACAATGCCTTCCTTACATAAGATGCAAGATATTTAATTTAAAGAACTGTTGTAGACCACATCCAGCATGCAACTGCTGGTTTTGTTCAGTTATTTATCTGCCATTAACGTCCTAAGCCTTGTGCTTAGATATTCCCAGCGATGCACTTGCTGATTATTTACAGTTAATATCCCAGGAGCATCTAAAACTACCCCATTTGTCGGTTAGATTGAAGTAAAATATCACAAGGAAGGTAGAGACTTACAAGCCTAGAATTAGAGTATATCTAATTAGTCAGCCCTCATAAATAAACTTGTGGAGTAATGAACATAAATATTTGTGAATAGCTATACAGTGCTGGATAAAATTATCGCATCTGTAGTAAGCATCAAGAGCGTTTAACATCCAGAATATATACTGAGAGGAAGGATAAAATAAAATAAAATAAATAATAAACAATACAAATGTTTGAAATAATGACCTCGTTATTGCCTTTAGGGTAACACAACGACACACCCTTCAACACTCAGTGACACTCTCAGGAGCGGCTGTTTCCTTCTCTGGCTTGTATCACAGCTTGCAACCTTACGGACATGCTACGGAGGTTTTCTTGTGGTATGGCCTCTCATTGCTCACGCAAAACCTCCCTAAGTTCACTGAAGCTCTCAGGAACACGTTGACAAGCATTTGTTCCCATCGTGTTCCAAGCATGCTCAACAGAGTTGAGGTCGGGGCTTCGTGCTGCCCAAACTAGCGCCTGAATCCCCAACTCACTCAGGTATTGTGTCACAATGTGGGCCACATGTGGGCGAGCATTGTCCTGCATGAAGAGGAAACCATTGCCAACATATGAAGCATACGGGATAACGTGCTCATAATATCGGTTTGTATTCTTCTGAAAAACCAACCGGATCTCGGTTTCCACGCTGATACCAGCCCCACCATGACGGAACCTCCCCTGAAAGTCATTATCGATGAGAAGGTGCAAGGGGCATACGTTTCTCCAGTCCTCCTCCATACTCTTTCACTATCATCAAGTGATCTTAGGCTGAACCTCGAGTGATCCATGAATGGGCCAGCTTTCCATTACTCCTCAATCCACTGTAGAAGTTGACCAGCGAAGACAAGCAGTGCTTGCTGGGTAAGCAAGGGACCTCTGCCTGGTCTTCTACAGCTGAGCTGAGCTTCTTCAAACCTCCTTCTCACTGTTCTCACGTCGACATTGACCCCTGATGCCCTTTGCTAGCGATTTTGAGCTTCTACGGCTGCAGTGACGATGATGCAAAATTTGCTGCCGCAGAAATTGATCATCTCTTCTGCGACAAGATCCTGGTAGACACCAAGTACCCTGGGCCTTGGTACAGTAGAGGCATTGACTCGTAACGTAACGCATGCTCCGTACATCTTACAACAGGGCAACTGCTTTAGCAGCCTCCTCTCGACTTAACGGCATCTTTACCCCTGTTAAACTGATTGTAATACCTCAAAATAGAACGAAACTGATGTAACAACTATACCAGAACAATATCAATAGACGTTAATGACCTGAGATGTTAAAGAGCGTCCATAAATAATAAATATCAATAGACATTTCAATTGATCCAGGTGTAATAATGTTATTCATGTTCATGCTCATACTATAAAGGAAAGTATAGACTCAAAATGATATCCGAATACATAGAGTGGTTGTAAAATGTTTGGAAAAATATTTAATGTTCAAAATATAAATGGAATTATAATAATTTACATATAATAATTCGTAACATTAAAATATTCATAAATTTTTAGGTGTTGCCGTATTATTTCTGTCTCTCCCCTTGCGGTGTAATTGGGTGCTAATGTTTTCAATATATTGTTTTATTATCAAAAAAAAAAAAATTTAAGATCGAGAAAAAAATTCTCCTTTTGAATTTGGATTTCATCCTTTTAGCATAATGTATTACTTGCATTATGCTTCCCGCTTCAATAATCACTTCAGTGAAATACAGTAGAGAAGATAGCTTTGTGCCGGTATAACTTGCAAGATTTCCAAATATTTTTGATTAAAGGTAGCGAAAATATAAAAAAGTAGCTCTATATACAGAATGGCTCATTTATCTTGCTAACCCAAAATAATTTGTTTTTTGATGTGCCAAATGAAAAAAAATTGTGTTTCAAACAAAAGTGTTTTATCACCATGATGGAGTTCTTTGCTTTTATGTGTCTCGAGGTATGGGGTAGAGCTGCCAATGGTTGTTTTAATTAGGCTAGAACACCTTAATGTGAGTCATTAACCATCACCTATCCAGGCGGAGGCGATTATGAAGACTTGTGCAAAAATTATCTTTGAAGACTGGCAGAAACTCTGAGACAGGTGAATTGTAACCAAAGAGGATTATTTTAAGAAAAATCAACAAAATTATAATGATAAGTAAAGTGTGCTGTCAGAAAGAAAAGTATTGAACAGCATTCTGCAGGAAAAATAGATGTCTGTTTACCAAATAATATTTAGTTCTTTAAATATAAAGATTTACTAAGTGATTACGTGAGGACTGCAAAACGCAGGATGATTCTATTCCAAAAAGATTAAATTGCTGTAAGTTAACGTCGTCAAGAAAGACATTGAACAAAACGGAGGAGAGACAAGACAACACAATTTATTTTCATTCTCTGGTAAATAATTATTGAACGCCCCTAGCACCTACGTTTATCATTCAGTGTTTTTTCCCCAGGAGCTAACAACCCATTCATATGCTAATCTTGACAGATTCTCCTGTATGACTATCAGTGTTTTTATGGCTTAGGCCGTTGAATTCTGAATTTTTTTCTGTAACTTAGTATTACATTACTGGCAACAAACGTGTGTACTTGAAAATGTAAAGACACTTGTTTCAATTTGCATATCGCGATGTGCTATAACACTGTCTATTATACGTAAATGAAGGTAGTGAAATATCACCCGCTTGGAGTGTAATAAAGATGGCGTCGGGCGATAGCACGTGTCGTCATGAAGTATGGTTGCCGTTTGTGTGGAAATGCTGTGCACTCAATGATGATGAACTGCAGCTTGCAATAATTCAGGTAAATCGAGTACTGCAATCTGCAGCCATGAAAACCGGCCATCTTTCCTCCCGGAAGAGTTGCAAGGTATTTCTGCTCGATCTTGTAAACAAACATGTTCAGCCTAAGCATTTTCTAGATATTATAAATACAAAAACTATATTTCGCTTTTCAATATAGTTACCCTTTATTACAATACACTTCTCAGGTCTTTGAATTAACATTTCAACCCCCTCCCCCAAATAGTCAGAAGTCTTGTCTGCAAAATGGGCATAAACAGCATCCATCACTTCTTCGTTACACTTAAATTTCCTTCCTTGAAGGTGCTTCTTGAGTTTTGAGAAGAGGAAATAGTCACTGGGAGTTAGATCAGTCACATTTCTTCACAGCTTCCTTTGCAACAAGAGCTGTGCGCACAGGCGCGTTGTCGTGAAGAAGGCGCACATCACCACTCAGCTTTCCTCGCCTTTTCTCTTTGATGGAAGCACTTAGTTTGTGTATTAGGCCAGCATAGTACTCCGCATTTACTGTGGTGTTTCTATCCTTGAAGTCAATGAAGAGTATTCCTTCACAGTCCCAAAAGATTGTGGCCATGGTCTTCTTGACCATGGCTAAATGACCTTCGCCTTTAGAGGTGCGGCTTCGTTAGGTTTACGCCATTCCATTGATTCTCTTTTGGACAAGGGATCATAGTAGAGGATCATAGTTTCATCTCCTGTAACAATGGTTTACAGAGCTTCTCTCTCATTGCCACGGCAGAGCTCCAAAAATGCCTGACAACAGTTGACTCGTTGGTGCTTTTGGACTGAGGAAAGAAGTCTAGGGCATTAACCTTATTCGTGTTTAAATGTTCATGAATAATTCGAAGGACTGTTGTTTTAGAAAGGCTCAATCTTGCTGCTATTTCTGTAACTTTGAGTCGCCGGTCTTCCATAATTTCTCCTTCCACAAGAGCGATGTTTTCAGGAGTGAGCACCTCTAAGGGCCGATTTGCACGCTCTTCGTTTTCAATGCTTTCTCGACCCATTCTTTTACGGTAGAATATGAGGGGGTTGCTTCCCCATATACACCGTCCAATTGCTGTTTAATTTCATTTCGAGTAAGTCCTACTTTTGTGAAGAACTTAATAACAGCTCGATACTCTATTTTGAACATTCACAATCTTCTACACATAGCCTTCTTTATGCAACTATGTCTGAACAACTGAACACAGCGGAGTGGAAGTTACAGTTGCAAGGATTTACTTAACAGATAAGGTATGACGCCAGATACGGATTTTGTGAAGGCGATAACCCTTATCGGCGAGGCCGGAAACTTATGGACCTACCCTCGTAGGTGAGTGCAGAGAAAAAATTTTCTTGTGAAACGGGGAAATGCCTCAATGTACAGGGAGATGGTTTTAAGAAATAAACGTATTTTGAATCAGTACGCTTCACTTGTTTATATGCATTTGTAACTTAATGATTTTCAATGTGCCAGACCGAAGACATCTAAGCTGGCTGGAATGCGGGTTCTAGTCTACACGCCTGTTAGGAAGTATCCGCAATACTGGAGTCTAATACTCGACAGCAAGTGTTAGAACGTCACCTTGGAGAGCAGAAGGTCGAGGCCAGACCTCACCACAGTTCCGGAACACAAGGAGACCCAGTCATGCGGGATGCTTGTTACAAGGAGCATAAAAACTGACCACTCGAATTTGCATGGAAATGCCGTCAGGTTATTGCCGTCTGCTTAACTTGTTGCTGTCTAAAAATAAACATGGCGTCTGGACAGTAGCCCTGGAATTAACGTGACCTTACAGTTCACCTCGGTTTCTATCCGAGTTACTGCTCTCTTTTTGCTTTTCTTCCTCGCTACCAGCGTCTACTTTTATTACTATTCTGATTCTAACTGTTCTCCGTCGTCGTGTTCTGCTTATTATTCTCTTAGCATTGTTTCTTCTTTCTCAAAGTGTTCAGATATTAACCGTTCCTATCTTAATGTTCATACTTTACGTTTTATTCTATTTCTAATTTTAATAACTCTTCATCTTTCTTGTTATCGTTCATAAAATTTTTATTTTAGCACTACTTGGTCTTAGTTTTCTTTTCTGTGTCGTTTTCTTTCTCTGGTTTTATACCGGGTGTAACAATAATGTACGGTGAAACCTTTAGGGCACATTCCTCACATGTAGTAGAAGAAAATACGTTAATAGGGACATGGGTCTGGAAACGCTTTATTCCCATGCTAGAACTAATTTTCTTCACACATTAATCATGGGAAACACACAGGAATAGAATGTACCAGCATACAGCTCGAGATGCTCAAAATGCCCTCCGCTAGTGTTGATACAGGCATCAACCGCGGATGTGCTGATGTACCCCTGGAGATATGTGTATTGTTCCACAATGTGGGCACGAGGACGCTGTGCATCTTGTACCGGGGTTCGAGATAAAATCAAGAGAATTTAGATCCGTAGAACGTGGTGACCAGGGAATTATTCCACCTCTACCTATCCATCTGTCACGGAATCTGCTATTTAGGACATTTTGAACATTTCATTTAAAAAACAGTTTCACGGATGATAAAAGCGTTTCATCAAAAAGAAATACCGTAGGACACCAGAGGCACCCTCAATGCTACAGGAATACTTTAGAGCTGATCAAATCAACCGGGCCCCTTTTTTTAAGAGAAGATAAAGATAGCAAACCTCTAGCCGTATACTTTGACCTGTCACAAATGGTCCTAACATTCCGAACATTTTTTCTGATGTGTAAAGTTGTTAAAAACTCAGATATAAAAATGTTGCAATAAAGTGGCCTAATGTTTGGCAGCGCTGTTTGTGTGTGGCAGGCGGAGCTAATGCCAAGGTTGCCCCCCTCTCCTTCATTAGACTTTCAGTAATGTATCCGGGAACGCATGTATGCGTGTGTGAAGCTTGCCGATGCCTGGAGGCGCAGTTCTTTGGTTCGGTCCCCGTCGTGATCAGCTGTTGAAGAAACCCCACGGATTCAGAGTGGAAAAATTTCCCTGGCACTCCCTCTAGCGGGGTACCGTTGCCTAGTGTGCGGTTGAGGACCTGGGGATATCGCGAGTTGCTCTGAAGCGAGGAAGGTAGGCTAGAGGCTCTCTCCCTCACTCCACATTAATCACGTGTTTACCTTTACGACAGACACCTGTTGCCTCAGAGCACCATACATCCTCCTGACGTCTGCATCCATCACGGCCCTTATGATCTAAGTTATCACCTTCTTTCCCACACCTAATGTGGCAACACCGCCCTCCTCTGTCTGATTCACCTAACAACAAGATCGGTATGGATTTCCTTGACTTGGCATAACATTAAAGGAGCATCGTCGGCTGAGATTGAAATATTGCGCTTTGAAATGACCGATATATACTGGGATCCAACTAGGCATAGAAACAAACCGTGAACAAAAGGCAAGGGAAGAGAAAAAGGAGAAAGAAGCAACACCGGAATAAGACATCTCCGTTTTTCCCTTTATATTAGTTAAGAGAACCAACAAGAATAATAAAAGAGAGGGGGAAGGAGAGAAGAAGCCATTGTTTTATTTTAAAGACAACCCGAATACTGGAAAGAAGAAAAGGGAATTAGGAGGTAGGTAAAAGAGAAAATAATATCATCTATTCTGAAGAAACAAAAGAAACGAGATGGATGAGAGAAAGGAAAAATTTCCTCTGGAGCAACAAAGTAAGAAAGCTCAAAGAATAAAGGAAAGATGACAGAAAATGCTCTGGTTGAACAAAATGGAAAAGGGAGGGAGGATAAATGAGACGAAAAGAAAGATAAGGAAACTTTTCTGAAATAAAAAAGAAGAAAGAAATATAAGAAAGAAACAGAGTTAAGTTTTCCCTCTGCAGGAACGAAAAGTAAAAACAGAAGAAAATAATAAAGGGAACAAAAAAAAAAAAAAAAAAAAAAAAACTCTTTTCTCTAAAGGAGGCAAAATGAAAAGAAGAGAGAATAAAATACGAAGAAATGACAGGACGCTAGAAGAAAATAAGCAATTTCTCGGAAAGAACAATGAAAAATAAAGAAAACGGAGAAGAAGATTGTTGCTTAAAAGATACCGATAACTCTCTTCTCTTCTGAAATTACATGATGAAAGAGAAAAAGAGGTAAGCTGTAGACCAAAAGCACCTTTACTTCTGAAAGAACACTAGTTTGTTTACACGATCATCACAAACAATTGACTACACTTACGCGTTTAAAACTTTACAGCGCGTCATCTAAAGGATGATGCTTAACTATTATAGTAATTTAGCAACCTTCACGACATCTCTGAATGAACCTTTAGAACACCTCTAGCAATATCTAAATATATTTTATGGTCAAGACAGGTGATTGAGTCAGAGTGACCTGTTCAGAGGTTTCTTCCAAGTAAGAAGTAACGTTGATAACTTATGCAAAACATCAAAATGATAAATGTTGCACTGAAGACACCACTGTAGGATTGTTTGTAGCTGTGACGAGTGCATGGGCATAAAGATAGGAAACAGCTACATTTACTTTCACTTAAGCGGCATCCGTGAGCCGGAGGGGCATTCAAAAAGTTCTGCAACCAGCCTCTAAAATGTAACGCAGCTGGCAAAAATGGACCTCTTGCTATCAAGTTAAAAATTACATAGTCACTTTCGTACAGTCTGTTGAATTCAGTCCTTCCAATGGCTGGTGAAAAATCATGAATATTTCTAAAGAAAGTTTAGATTATACTTTTCATGGTGATCAAGCGTGTTCATTGTTTGATTTGGTTATTTACAGACGCTCCTGAACATCTCAGGTTATCAGCGTTCCATTCTATTCAGGGCGTGAAATGGCCGACGAATTTTGCTCAGAGGCCTCTTTTTTTCAGGCTTGAGGTTCTTTTACATGCCGTAAATGTACGTCACGAGACCCACGGCTTTACTTCCCTTCCGAAGGAAGCCATACTTAGGATTTTTACGCAAGAAAAAATCCATCGGTCTGGCCGGGTTTGAACCCGCGATCTTGAGTTGAGGAGGCAAGTATGGTAACCACTACACCACCAGGACCGACAAGTGTGTTCATTTGATACCATTGCAAGATGGATTCCATCATTTGAAGAAGGGCGAGAGACTTTGAAACACAACCCTCGTTTTTGTCGGCCTTGGAAAACTGTAAACGACGGACAGTTCAAAGAGTGAAGGGAAAATCGACAATTACTGTTGAAATGCGCATCAATGTTGGCAACATTGTCAGCATACTCTATGAACATTTAAAGCTGCGGAAAATCTGTGCTATTTCCTATCCAATGAAGAGGAGAAAGAAATGTACAAGGACATTGCTAAACATGTTTTCACCAAATGATTCTAAACAGTTGACAGATAAATGCACTGGTTTTATTACTAAACCACCCTAAATAAAGCTTAGAACTGCGTGTAGGTAAATGAGAATGACACGAGACCAGTTGTTCTTCGACAACACTTTCGTTCTTGCAAGAACATGTTCATTGTTTTCTTCAACTATGAAGGACCATTGGTGGTTGACTGTGAGCCAGAAGGAATGACAAAATGGAAAATACTATGCCACATATTTTGGATGTTTTATTTGAAGAACTGAGGTGGTGGCGTCCAAAGACAGGAACTTCAAGGCTGTTGCTTTTGCACGAATATGCGTCTCCTCTCAAACAGCTGCAAATTTGAGGAAAGTACAATTTGTCAAAGTTCAGTTGCTTGACCATCCACCCTACAGCCCTGACTTTCCATCATGTGACTTCTCGAGTGAGATCTTGCATTGCTGGAAAACTTTTAAACGAGTGCAGGACTTTGCTCAAGCTATAAATTCAGCTCTGTTGACAATATCTCAGTCAGTACTTTTGACACGTGGTTGCACCGCCTACAACTGTGTGTGGAGGAGAGAGATGGAGAGTACTTTGAAGAACTGTGAGGATAAACTTTCTAATTCAGTCCTTAGCTTGGATTTTAAGGTGACACTTGCAAAACTTTTAGAATGTCCGTCTTATCGGGTGTTTTTTTAGAATTTTATTTAATTATTGACAGTGAAAGTTCTTCAATTCCACATGTATAAATGTATATTTGTCTGATAACTCATCAACGCCCGATATTGCATAATAACTATTATAGTAATGATAAAACTTTTGGCCCTATTTTATTGTTAAACACTGTATAAAAATGGAGAAACTGCAGTTTTTAACAATTTCAGAAATAATCACATCTGTTTCAATATTTGCTACTAGTCCGTTTATTCGAAAGTACTGTCTAAGATTTCCATGAAGAAGCCGAGAACATTCAAATTCTTATACACTACTTCACTCTCGGTGATTCACAACCTTGGTGAGAGATCTGTGTTGGTAGTTTCGTCACAAAATATGACGTCACAAGTTGAATCCTTGCCCGAGGGCACAAGCCACGTTCCCATGATTCACTGCGCAGGTATCTATCGCGAAAACGCCGAATATCATCCTCGACGGAGGCGGCGGCAGTCAAAAGTCGGCGATGAGAGTGACAAATCCCAATTTCAAGGTTTCGAGTAAGCCTTCGGCTGTAATCAAAGTGTTACTGCTGCAATTCGTAATGCAGAAAATCTCATCAATTCCTTATTTGTATTTTATATGCACTTGGGAATTTGTTTAAACTGCGCCATGAATTAACATGTATAGACAAAGGGTTTATATGCAAATGCAATGCGTTATTTCAAAATACGTGCCCAAATTGAAATGGCTATATCTTTTGTACACTATTAAGTGATTGGTTTTATATACCAGGATTTTTCAATTATTTTTATACAGGAATTTCTCTGGTAAAGCTTAATTTTACAATATTTTGTTAGCTTAATGTGTAATGTACAGATGGTACTAGTTTCATTGTTGTCACTTGTTGAGACAATTCAGTTCCGCCTACAGCAAATTGGAGGACGAAAAATATGCTGCACTGAAATTGTGCTTTCGTCTCAAGCTAAGGTCTTATAGGAGGAATATGTAGAATTTAATCTTCCTTATAACACAGATCGAAGATGGTTTGAAATGTTTAAAGAGGACAGGCAATCAGTTTCAAAGGAAGATGGACACGGCGCTCCAGTTTGTGCTCTAACGGAAGAAAGCGGTAATATCACTGCTGTCATTGTGAGAGAGGAATGTGGAATAACTTTCAACATTGTGAATATTTCACTGGGTACCCATACGTTGATAAATGAAACGTTGCACGTGAGACGTGTTTGTGCTCGGTGGGTTTCAAGACTATTGATTCTCGGAACAACATGTTCGCGTACAGGTTTGCCTGCAATTGAAGATGGTGTTGTAGGAAGTCTCTTTCAAAAATAATCATTACTGTGCACTTTGATTACATCATTTCGATTCTGAGATGAAACAGCAAAGCTCTTTGTGGAGATCTCCAACATCTATGCAAAAGTGGTTGCTTTTGCTGGCCAAACATTAGGTGAGATGTATTCATACTAATGGATCAACGCCGGATGTGCAAGAACATACAAATCCAGAAAATTTTAAAGACCGTCTCATCTGGAGTGCTGTCGATGAAATTACGAACTTTTGTGGTCACCATGTGACTATTTTTTTTTCATTGACAAACTTGGAAAATATGAACCTAAGAACCTTACTTGACAACTTCCATCAGATAGGAAAATTACATAATTTTGATAGCGGGGTTCCACAGTAGTTTAGACTTAGAAGGCGCATTTTCGTCAGGAATGATCCGTTTCTTGATAGACTACTAACATGCGATTAGAAGTGAATACTCATCACTGATTGGCAGCTTTGAAATTATCCTCAAACAACCGGTACCACTACTGCAACAAAAGAAGATTATGATCTGTGTTGGTTGAACTGTGTATCTTGAACTGTCGCTAGTAGATAAAACAATCAAAGCCATTGTGTACTCTGACCAAAAAGCTGAAAGCTGAGGAAATCGCAAAGTGCTATTTGCATGACAATGTCAAACCACATACAGTTAAGGTTGCTAATTTTCTTTTCTTAGAATTATCATGCCCGAGAACAGCAGTTCCCTTTTCTTTGCCTAATGTACTGCATGAAATACCTTAAGGAATTCTATTACAATGACTGTCGGTCTTCAATAGCGTTGTCAGGGCGCCCTCGATAGTCATGGTAGAAGTTGCAACACTGGCATCACGCAGCGGTCGTGTCCTTGTTAGTCATATGGTTTTGTGGATCAGATACTGGAACGTTCGATGATCTTCAGCAGCGAGTGGCGACAACTGTTCAGTCATTCAGTGACGTATTGAGGTGCCTTGAAATAGGGACAGATGGTGCAAGGACTCTAGCAATATGTTTTTGAAACTGGAACAACATTCGTGGATCAAAATGTAAGCTGTCCGAGGTCGTGGCGTTCAAAAGTGTTATCAGGGATTACATGATGCAGCGTTGTAATATCGCACAGTGGTAAGATGGGTGAAAGTGTTTCATGCAGACAGGGATGTTGTTTCAGGATGACCCCAAACTGACAACTACACAATTCAGTTCTTTGCTTCCCTATTGAGTGTTGATAGTCGAACTGCGCATAAATTATTCGCAGAGGTAAGACATTCTTGGGTTCTGCAAACCTGCAGCGCATTGGATACCCCATGTCATCACGGAGGTATAACAATTACAACGTTATCAATTATACAGAACTTGCTGAGCTTTACCAGAGATGACTTCCTTGGGAGGATCCTCAATACGGACGAAACATGCGTCACGCTTGAAACGGCAATCAAATGATTGGAAACATTCGCATCACCTCGTCCAAAGGTAATGCGTGGTGTGAAGGTGATGATAATTGTGGTGTATGGCATACACGGTGTTGTATTGCACCATGCTCTACCTGAACGACAAGGGTAAACGCTGCACCACTTTCTTCCGCACCAAGGAGAAAGCAACGACATTTGCTGGCAGTGAAACTCATCAACCTTCATGGCAGTGCCAGGTGTCACTGCTAACACTGTCCTACGTCGAAGGAACTGGGAGATACTGGAACATCCTCCATAATCACCCGATATGAGCCAGTGACACTACGATATCTTCGCAGAAAATTAAAAGGCGTTTCTTGTGGCCATTGTCAATGCTGTAGGGCAGTCACTTCAGGACATTAACAGAGATGGACGCGCTTATAATTATAAAACCTTCCAGACATTACGGCATTGTCGTCGTTATTTTGTATCCAACCTACGTATGTTCAGAATACGATGCTTTGAATGTCTGATCTGAAATCGAGAGATCGCCTAATAATTTCCTTTCCAAGAGAGTTTATAGACTTTTTCTTTATAATTTATTTACTTCCATAGCTAATCTAAAGAATGCTGCTGCATACCTCTTTTGCTTCAAGCTGGTATTCTGCACAGTAGCAACACCTCACACGTTTTCAATTTCGATCGGTTGGCCCTCCCTCCCTCTCCACCCCACCCCTCCTAACACACATGCATACACGTACACCCTCCAGGTTTTTTCCTCCGTTGAAGCTCAGAATAACCGCTGTCAGCAACAGCTGATTTGCTGGTACGCCTTAGCGATACGTGACCTGCATAACGCGATTAAAATATAATCTGCTGCCTACACCGTTTCAATAGCTTGATAATTTCATTAAAAATATGAATGTGTTTTATTACCATTTACAGAATTACTAACAGTCTATCAGTTTATTGTAGAGTTTTTTTTAAAAAGCAACACTTTCAAATACAATTAACATTTTTATGAGCATTGCACAGATTGGGTGCCGTCGCGTAGATTTTCGGCACGTAAAAGAACCTCTAAATCTGAAAGATGTGGTCTCTGAGTAAAATTTATCGGCAGTTTCACGCTCTGAATTGAATGGGACACTGATGATCTAATATGTTAAAGAGCATCAGTAAAAAAATAAAAAAAACCAAATTAACTCTCTCCCGTAACTCAAAACTAATTCCACCAATATTTTCTCTCTCTCTCACGCACACACAGTATTCTTGGGTTTAGATCTTGGATTTAGAAGGCAAGTATGGCTACCATACATCACCAGGACCGAGGATGATGATGATGATGATAATAATAATAATAATAATAATAATAATAATAATAATAATAATAGTCGTACCAGCGGCCGCAATTTTCGTTTTTTCTCAACGAAACTCGGTATATTCCACTAAAATAAAAAAAAAAAATGTTTTTTTCCCGAAAATCGCTGAAATCAAATTATTAGGAATAGGGGTTAACCTGAAACCAACATTTAAATTTTGTTCTAGAGCACTAATATTTGCTATTTCATAATGAAAATAAGTATATACTATTAAATAAAATAAGAAAAATATTTTCTGAAAAATCAGGAAATGTGGGCCAGTAGGAGAGAGGTATACGAGATCCGAAATTAAAAGTGTGGGTTAAAGTGAAAAAATTGGGTCTAGCGGCCGCAACTTTTTTCCTAGACGAAACGCGGTATAGACCATTAAAATATAATCGGAATAATTGTCTTTCAAAATCAGCCAAATAAAATTATTAGGGGGATTACCTAAAACTCTAAATTTAAAAAGTATGCTATAGACACTAATTGTTTGTTTTTTTTTTTTTTCGTAACGAAACTAGACCATTTAAATAAAAAAAATAGTTTCTGAAAATCAGAGAAATCGGGTCTTTAGGAGTGTGGAGTTTACCTTAAACCCAAAATTTGCTGTAGCGGCACCAATATTAGTTTCTTCACAATAAAAATGTATGCATACCATTTAAATAAAACAAGAAAAATAGTTTTCGAAAGTTAGGAAATTCCGATCTTTAGGAGCGGAGGAACTGCAATTTAAAAGGTGCTTTTGCGTCCATTTTCTCTTATTGTTTTAAAATAAAAGGACAAATTAATTATGTATTTATAACGTTGCATATATTTTACATTTAACAATAGCATTGTGGTGGAGATAGCAAATATGAAATATTAATATAATATGTGTTTGAGAATTATATTTGTACGTAAAAGCGCTCTGCAACAACCTTCAGAAAAAGTTTACGTTACATGTTAAAAACATTTAAATTAAATTTCAAAGTCACTTAAAATCGATGTAACTTTCGATTGTTTTTATTTGCTTAGTACATTGCAATTGTTTTTAAATAGTGACATGTTTTTGTTTTATTGAAACATATGAACATCAACATCTTAAATACACAATGTAACTTGAACTTTTCTGTTATTTTTCTCTATTTTAGTGAATGTAAAGGTGTCAACGGATAAGTTCATAAACATGGTTACATTTAAAAATGTTTAATAATACCCACATATTATAACTTTGTCTATCAGTGGTCATACATTTAATTTAATTCATAGTATATCATTGAACACTCCTTGCATATGAAGAAATAGATTTTCGAAATCGCTGAACGACAGTAATACACCTTTTCTCCTAGTTTATCTAAATGTCCCCTATGGGCGTTGTGTATTCCCTACATGATAATGTGGGAGATACATCTCACTACTAAGGTGCTGTTTACAGCGCCTCAAGGGAATAAGAGCAAGCAGGGTAGGTGGAAATTAGGGCTAATAACCAATTACATTTAACATAAGTCATAAACCAAAGTCATTGGTCATAAACTCCCATGATAATCAGGAAGTCGCTGGCCGCCTCTATGCTTTACAAGAAAAGTTTTGTGTTAATGTCTTAATACAGCAAATAAACACTTGTGCAACATCGTTCTCCCTTCAATTCTCTGAGTTCTGCAGTACTGTTCAGCAACAGCCTACACAAAAATACCAGTGTTCTATATAATTATGTAGAAAACACAGATAGTATTCAATGATAATAGTATCCCTTCAGTCGTA
Source organism: Metallyticus violacea (assembly GCA_030762175.1). Lineage (NCBI taxonomy): Eukaryota > Metazoa > Arthropoda > Insecta > Mantodea > Metallyticidae > Metallyticus > Metallyticus violacea. Next base: position 77,345,836 of record CM060837.1, on the reverse strand, counting down.
CCAACTAAATACTTCATAAAAATAACTGAACTTCTTTGTTAATCTTTGAAATGTCTTTGACATGCTCCAAACAATCCCGTGGTGAATTGACCTGGGCAGGGCGGGCCAGAGTTCGCCGTTATGTGGCATTAATTGCAGGTAGGGCTGCATTTCGCACTGGACGACCGCCCTGAGTGACACATATTGATGGCCTGTGTCTGCCGGAGACGACCTGATGTGGAGTTTCATTACACCAAACAGAGATACATCTCCGTCACTGCCCTGTACAGTTGTATGCAATACAAAACGGGCTCTGCATATTTCTTCATTCCCAGGTCACACAGTGTCAATCCTTTGTATCCATGGTGATGTTCATTTTTCTGAAATGAACGTTTTTTAAATACACTAGAATTAGAGTATAATCTTCTTATTGCCTAGCAACTCATTATACGATAGCGTAAAGCATTTGTTACTACAGGTGTTGACCCAGGGCGGCTTCGTCGCTCCAGCATGCCTTCATTTTTATGGGCATTCTACTATTTATTAACACTTTTTTTACTGAAATTATCTTTAGATATTATTTTAATTAATTTTTCATTGCCTTTTCGATTTTACTTTTAAACGTTCTACTACATTTTCTAATAAGGAAAATTTTAATTATTTTTGTTTATTTTTTAACAGTGTTCAACGCCCGTTTTACTGAGGCATCACAGTTGATAAGCGTTCCAGGTCTAATTTAGGGTACCTCCCCGACATGTGCCATTTATGAGAACTGAGGAAAACCTGGAAAAAAAAAAAAAAACCGATCTGGGGGGACGGTCCTGGTGGGAATTGAATTCCAGATCTCCCGCTTACGAGTGCGCGCCTTAACGACCTCTCCGCGGCGGTAAACTGTAATTATAAAAAGTTCGAATATAAAGAATGTATTTATTAGTAATTCTATATTTATTTCCGTACTTAAGTTAATAATGATTCTGCTTTTTTGACAATAATAGCATTACCACGATTCCATCTCAGTTTGTGTTGTGCTTGTGGGGCAGTTTTCCTATTTTGGATTAAGAATGGGGTTTCCTAAGTTGAACACCAGGGTTATTCCATCAGGAATGATGGTACTGACAAGTCTTTACCCAACCTGCTAATTTTCATTATCTCTTTATGTAGTCCCCATTGAATGCTATGCATCTGAAGCACTTTCTGCCAGTCTTCAAAGACATACTGGAAAACATTTCTGACAGGTCGTCCAGAATCACCTCTGGAAGCTTCACCGCTGCTTCTGATGATGGAAAATACCTCCCGTGAAGGCGTTCATTGAATTTAGGGAAAAGGAAAAGGTTACACGAGGTAAACCTGAGCTACAGGGAAGATGAGAAATAAACTTCACATTCATTCTTTAGAGATGTTCAAAACAACAATCATGGTGCAGCAAGCATGTAAATGTGGCTTTTTGTTTGGATACAGCCTTGTGGAGTTTTCAGCACATCTCTGTAGAACTGCTCAGTTACAGTTGTGTGTGCTGGTAAACCATTCCTTGAATATCCAAAAATAAGATTACCGTAACTTTCTCAGCAAAAGCAACCACTTTTTTTTTAATATGGTGGAGATTTCCCTCACAATCTTGTAGATTTGTTTTATTTGTGGACGCTCTTTAACATCTCAGGTCAGCGTCTCATTCAATTCAGGGCGTGAAACGTCCGACATATTTTGCTCAGAGGTCTCTTCTTTCAGGCTTCAGGTTCTTTACATGCCGAATTTCTACGGAATGGAACCCACGGCTTAAATTACCTTCCCAAAGAAGCCATGCTTAGGATTTTAGGCAGGGAAAAAATCCATCGATGGCCGGGTTTGAACCCGGAAACACGGACGTGTTGTACCACAATATAAGGTTTTTCCGTGCCCCAAATGTTACGGTTCACTTTGCCGGACACATGAAACGTGACCTCGTCACTAAAAATCTGTTTCTCAGCAAAACCGTCTTCAAAGTTGTTCTTGAAAATCAACACGGACGACGATTGTGATCCTCGGGACTCAGCGCCTGCAACAGCTGTGTCCGGGATGGTTTCAGTTTAAGTCAGTGACGTAAAATACCCAGACAGTTGGCTGCGCAATGTACAATTCCTGGTTCGTGTGACTAATAGCTTTTTAGGGCTTTTGACAAATGCTTCTTGCATACGCTCAACGGTCTCAAGCGACACTCTTGGCTGGCCGGGCAGTTCGCTGTCCATCACACAAACAGCCAATCTGTATAAACCTTTTGTACCATGTAGATGGTTCCCGATTTTCTTACCAAATCGCCGTTGTACCTTTACAACGGACCCACATTTAGCGAAATGTAACCTGCAAAAGCTTTTTGAGCACCAGTGAGCGCCATGTTTAACTATGACCGCCCTCCAGCAGCTAAATCTACAACTAAGCCATACGAATGCAAATTTGCAGAGATGCTCTCTGCATTGATATAAGCATTTCCGCTATGTGTGAACAGTTTCTGTTCTATCCGTCTCCAAAACAGAGACGGATTTTAGATTTGCTCTGTGCTTGGAGCGTTGTTTTGCTAAAAATTGTAATTTTTAATAAAATCACATGAAATTTAATTATATTGTTAATGCGCATGTGTTAAAAATCACGTGATATTAATAAAGTCATTCATTTTTGGATTAAGCAAGCCAATTTCATATAAAATCATTTAATATGTTTCAGTCAATAATCACTAGTGTAACTGATAATTTTTATTACTCCACTTGAATAATATGAAAGAATTGGTACTTTCTGCAGAACAGGGGTATCCAAGTGCTAATACATCAACACTTAAGTGGCAAAGTTTATTATTTATTCCTTGGCATGACCCTGATAGCTATGGGTCTACTGTCAGCGGTAACTAGACACTGTGCTTATTAAACGCAGCTGGCAAACCACTAGGAATAAGATGGACGTTCGTCTAGCGAGTTAATGTCATATGAATGGCAAATATTATTCTCACGGGTTAAGCCGCTACGCCACCGCCAGGCAGATGTGTAACAGTCAAGCGGTGCCGCCCATCTCTCTCTGTCGCTTTGAGCAGTACAGTCCGATTATTATTGTAGCCCGCTTCCAATCGGAAATTGTTTATTTTGATTCTGGCTCTGTACTTTTCTATTACACATTAAAATCTTACGTACGTAAAAAGTTGTAGTTATTATTTAACCACACTATTTCACATACACTGTCAGCAAATGCAGCATTAGTTGAAGTACAGCACCCCCAAAATAACTTTTACAGTACGTCTTGTAAGAGAAATCTTAAATTTTTATCACGACTTTTTTTGTAACTCAAAATGTAATATTTTAAATGGAATGCTCAAAATAGCTTTACCTTTTCGAATAATGCTCATTAAGAAATTTTCAAAAAGTACCTACATTTGATAATTCTGTACAAAATTAATGTTGCTAAATCAAGAAACAAAAAACTGTAGCGAATAATAAAACCCTTCTTTTATTAAATGTGCTTGTCAATAGTAACATAAATACTATCACTTGTTTATACCTATTAATCATGTTCATTTATACAAATACATTTTACTTAAGATATTAAATCTTACATCTAGTGTGTTAAATACTTCTATATGATTTTGAGCGAAATAGAAAGAATTATTATTTTAATTATGGATGTATACAGAGATAAATAAATAAAACATGTACATGCTACCCCGGTAGCTGGTTTCCTAAACTAGAGGTGCATATGAAAATTTCTATTTATTTTATACACTATAAAATACAATAAGCTCTTCATTATTTTACAATTTTTTTAATTATTAGAGTAAAATAAAATAGTAAAAAATAACCAAAAATTAATTCAATTAAACCAAAATATAAATGTACTAAATTACTTCCCAATTTAATTTTCCAAAATCTACTAAATTAAGAAAATTACTGGGGGCCAGTAAGAATTATAGCTGTTAGCCAGCTATGCTATTCTAATTCTTAATCTGTCAAGTCTCTTTAACTCATGTCGGACCTGGTGGTGTAGTGGTACCCATACTTGCCTCCTAAACCCAAGATCGCGAGTTCAATCCCTACCAGGGTGTATGGATTTTTTCAGACGTAAAAATCCTAAGTATAGCTTCCTTCGGTAGGGAAGTAAAGCCGTGGTCCCGTGTCGTACATTTACGGCACGAAAAAGAACCTAAAAGAAGAGGCCTCTGAGCAAAATTTGTCGGCCGTTTCACGCCCTGAATTAAAAATAAATGCCTGAACTTTCGAACTATGATTATGGATAACAGACCAGTCCTAAAGCACCTTTCACTCCCTCTGTTGAAAACACTTCACTAGCTATCCCCGACATTGATTTCAACATCAAGCACCCTATAAATATTGGAAATTAAACGTTGACGTTGTTTGTGGTAGTGCAAACCAGAAACCTCCTACAGAGTCTGTCCCATCTGACAATTGTTGATGTTTATGATTAATAAAGCGACACACTGAATGCACAGTTAAAGTCACACATGAAAATGGCTCGTCTCAAGTTTCATTTGAGCAACCTAATAATCAACAGTCACAACTGCAGCTGTGGCACGCAACAAGTGAGCTCTGTTATACTGTGTGTGTCGCTAAACACAAATGCCAGTATTTTCGTAACAATTTCCACACGTATAAAGAACTGTAAGTAGACATGGGCAAAGCGACGACATTTTCAGAGTCTTGAAGAAATATCCACAGTGGCTGATGAAGTACATGGCTCGCTGTTGCACCCAGAGTAAACCCTTTTGCCGCAGCGTGGGCGGGTTGAGATGAGCCGGGGAGATGATGTGTGTTTATTTGGTGGTGGTGTAGTGGTAGTGGTGGGTCGTGAGTTGCGCTGGTGGCCCTTTCCTTTCTGACCTTAAAATGGGAACTAACTCGAGAAAGATCAAAGTGACGATTTCTGCATTTCCAGAGCAAATACTTCAAAAGTATTTTCATTAGGTGCGTTCGCTTCTTGAAACAACAAACGTTACGAACTATGCAATTTACCTCCTAGGGAAAACGATCATATCAAATTCAAGTTTGCAATATGTTAAAATAGTTCTTGGATCAATTAAAACACACTTGCTACCTCGGTCCGCCAGCACATCCAACAACTCAACATAACAATATTCTTTTATTACATAATGACGTGATAATTCCATTCTAAGAACCTCACCCACTTGTCTCAAGAGTTTCTCCCATATTTCAAAATAATTATTCGGGTGCACCATCATTTCATCGGTGGCTTTTACTCACCCCCCCCCTTAACGGCAGAAGCAAATAAACGTTTAAATGTAAATATTACGAGGGGTGTTCAATAAAAAAAATTATCCACATGGCACGTAACGGGTGTGCAAGTTGAGACATGTTCAGTTCCTCTTAAAGCAAAATGTAGGTAACACCCAAAAAACAATATGCTACTCTGAAATTTTGCTTTCGCTTCAGCAATTCCTTACGAAAGAATGTTGTCATTGTGAGAGAGGATCGTCGAATAATATTAAGAATACTTTCAAAAATTTTGAAATGCGTGCTACCCACACTTGGAAATAAAAAAGTTGCATATGAGACGTGTTAGTGAACGGTGGGTTGACTGCCGATACCTGTAAAAGGGCATTCGCGTTCAGGTTTCCATGAAGTTACAGGACGATGCACAGTTTCTTTGAAAGATAATCGATGCTGATACATCATTTCGATCTTCAGAGCAAACAGCAAAGCTCTGAGTAAAAATGTACACCATCACCAACACCATAAAAAGCAAAACTTGTTGTTTCAGCTGGGAAAGTTATGGTCATATCATTTTTCGATGTTCAATCATGTCATACCTACACACAAGTAACTGGTCAATGCCCTTAAAATTCTGCAAGGCCCATATTTCTGTGAACAAGCTGGGTGCTGCCCGAAGATAATGCACGGCCAAACACCGCAAATGTTGTTTCTGAATATCTCACTAAAATTGATGTAAAGTGCGTTTCTTACAAGACTGAGATTCCAGATTTAGTCCGGGGTGACTGCTTCTTTTCCCCTAAATTGAAGAAACGCATTGGTGAGCAGCATTTTCCAACACCAAAAGCAGTGCATCCAACGTGAACTACTTTGAGAAAGACGCTCAAAACTATGAGGACGAGCAAAGGTATGTTGATAAAAATAGTCATTATCAAACAGCCTTCTAATACATCTTACGGTTAACCGTGCATGGCGCTTACATGCCAACTGACATGCGCAGTAGATACTTTCCAAACAGGTGCTCAATTATAAAATGTCCAAAAAGATTCCTTATATTAAATATAATCACCATTACTATCATGGACGTTCTGCCAATTTGATAAAAAAACTATGAAGTTTTTCAAAACGAACTAAAACAAGTGCTTCAAGAATTGACACGAAACTTCACTAGCCTACCATTCGTTAATACCTGACATAATCGTGTCCTATGTTTACGTTTGAAAAAAGGCATTTGTGTCCAGAAGGCAAGTATAGTTACCACTAGATCACCAGGATCGATTATACGAAGATGAAGATCTAATTGCACAACTCAGAACAAACTCAGCATTTAAAAATGATGAAGAAACAGAACAAATATTTAGATAAGAAATCGCTGGGACAGGACTAAAGAAACATAGAAAAGCACATCAGGCAGAAGCTGTTTAAACTAAGCGAATTTCTCACCTAGTAGAGTAACTTTAAAAAAGAATATAATATCCAAATTATGGCCTTATTAACTAATGAAATGAAACAAGTTATCGGTTAACTGTGTGGAGAACAAATTTGGATTCTTGCAATCTATAATTATCACAAAAGAGAAACGCATTTCTAGAACTAATATTTTTATTATTATTATTATTATTATTATTATTATTATTATTATTATTATTATTAATCACAAAATTAAATGGTATATCCCAATTTTTAAATGTTTTGGTTTCGGGTAGACCCCACTGCTAATAATCTGATTTTACTGATTTTCAGAAACTATTTTTCTTATTGAATTTGATTTTATTTTATGCGAATTTTGTTGTGAAAATATAAATATTGGTGCTGCTGGTGCTGTTAAAATAGAACGATTTTAACTTTTGCGTTTTAGGTAAACCCCCCTCCTAATGACCCGATTTCCTTGATTTTCTGAAACTATTTTTCTTGTTTTATTTAAATGACGTGTACGGAATTTCGTTACGAAAAATAAAATATTAATGCCGCTAGAGCGATTTTTAAATGTTGAGTTTCAGGTAACCCTCCCCTCTTAATATTCACATTTCACTGATTTTCAGAAACTATTTTTCTTGCTTTATTTTAATGGCATATACCGAGTTTTCTATAAAAACATAAAATTATGGCCGCTGGAGGAATTTTTAAATTTCACTTTAGCCTCCACTCGTTTTTCAGGTATATCCCCCACTCATAATGGCGGATTGCTAATTTTTTCGGAAATACTTTTATCGAATTATTCTAAAGAAATCTACCGAGTTTCGTTGAGAAAAAACAAAAATTGCGGCCACTAGTGCGATTTTTACATTTTTTAAAAAATGTTCGTTTTAGATTAACCCCTGCCCCAATGGTGAAATTTTTCTGGTTAATAAATAAATTGTTATGCCGATTTTCGTTGAGGATATATATATATAAATGAAAAATAAAAAATAAAGTAACACTATTAACAATGTAACAAATTAACAGTAATAATAAAGGTAGATAAGGATAAAACACAAAGTCACACTTATCTAAGTCTTTATCTACCATTATTATTACTATACATATATGAAAAATAAAATAATACAATAAAATGTAGCTAAAACATATTCTACGTTTATTTTTTTTTTTTTTTTTTTGCCCACGGAGGACACGAGCTATTCGAAATATTCTGTGACTTTCCAAGTGTTTCATCTGTTTTCTTCCTATCTAGTTATATATATGGTTCTTTTTCATTGTCATTTTTGGTGATAGTAGGTAGGATCGATGGAGATTTGAAAAGAAATTTCAAAAATAGTTTCCTTCGGAATTCGCTAAAATGGAAAAGGGGTTAGTAAAGAAGAGTGATAAAATAAGTCAGAAAAAAAGACAAAAAAATTAAGAGAAAAGAGCATAAGAAGAAACTATGGATGTATGCAACGATGAAATAGACAAATGTAATGTGGATGATGAAACAAATGCTAGAAGGAAGAAGGGCGGCAGAAAAGGACAGACCTAACCTCTACACGTAAACCTCAGGCAGATGCACACAGCGTAGCGTGAAGGAAATTTCCTGGAGGAATTCCTCAGGGTTCTTGGACATGGGGCGTTTTTCCATTGAAGTTACTAAATATTGGCAATGTCTCGTCCTCCACAATAACTCAGTGAAGACAACAATCAGATGCTCGCTCCGTTCCCCTCACAATAAACGGTGTAATTAGTACTTTGTAAATACTGTACCATCCAACCGGCCGATGTTAGCGCAGATCCGCAGGCCCGCCACCGCGATCTTCCGATAGGGGGAAGGCCTGGTTACTCGAGTGTGAACAACAGACGAGCGAGCACCGCAGCAAAACGAAAAACAAAAGCCGCCCGAAAAGAGTTTTTAAGAACATTACGCCGAGCGCATGGATGCCAACCTGCGCAACATTATTTATACAGCCGTGATGCAATCTCGTGGGACATTGCCTGATGAAGATCGCCATCTATCTCATTAACATTTTGGCAGACGTGACGTTAAACACTTTCCTGCCTATGTTCATGTAGCTTGTCACCGGAAAGATAACAGCATCACACACACATGCTTAGCATTAATAAGACAACCCAGGAAACCTACTGGTACATATATTTCGGAACACATTTTCATAAGCGCGTCTGAACCTTCCTCCTCTTTCAAAAACAGAAAAGATTCAAACTAGGACTGTATGGGACATGCTCCACTATGCCTGAGAATGTTCAACAAATAGATATCTGGCAAGGAGAAATTGTATAGGCATAATTTACAATTTTCGCTGTTTCCATTCGGTTAGAACACAATTATTACTATTACATACTCATTAAAATAAACAAAACAAAACATGAACTTATCTCACATGGTAAAATAAGTCATTTCTCTACACAATCGGAAATTTATTTTGCCCAAGGAAAGTTACTGCTAACGGCCTGGCCACCTGACCAAAGAAATCAGGTCGCGGAGTCAGAGAACATACATTTTTATGATACTACTATTTTTACAAGCTTAATTTTTTGCGCTAAAAAGTAACTTTGCAATCTTTTCCTATGTTAATACGTAATTTACATGTGGTAATAGCTTCTGTCACTTCCGGTTCCCGAATGTCAGGGGTGTGCAAGTTGATCATGTCCAGTTCCGCCTACAGCAGAATGGAGCTGACATGCAGCGAATAATATGCTGCTCTGAAATTCTGCTTTCGTCTCCACAAATCTTCGCTGAGGCTTGGACAGAGCCTGCTCTTTCCTCCAGCATAATCGGAGGATGGTTTAAGAAGTTTAAAGAGATGAGGATATAAATTTCAAAGGAAGGTGGAGGAACTTCGGAAGAGTATAGCAGAAGGAGAAAAGAAATGGAAGATATAAATAATAGACAGGGGGTAGAAGAAAATAGAGAAGAGTACAGCGAAAAAGAACAAGTAGAAGTGAAGGGGTAGTAGAAGATTAAGTGAGCTGGTAGATACGAGTGAGATAGTTAGGGAGAGGAAAGTGCTGGTTACCGTTCGGTTTCCAATGGAACATTTCAGTGTAGGTAGATAGCTGGCAACCAGTTATTGGTTATGTATACAGGCTACCAATAGAATTATAGTTTTCATAGTTCAATTTATTAATTTTGTAATTCTGTTTAATTTAGCTTTTAGTAGTTCTCATAGATGGGGAAATTTGCATAATTTTTTGTTTTCACCACTTATATGTAAAAAAAAAAAATCTTCTCCTTTCTCCCTATTCTAGTCCAAAACTATTTCCGTCTGTTATAAGTTTAACTATTTTCCTTTCCTTCGTCCTCAGCGTCGAGTAGGAAAGTGTAGACAAGAGGTACACAGATGCAATATCAAGCAGCGTATGTAGCTGGGGGCATTAAAGTCGCAGAGATAACGAACCAAAGTGTTGTGTGAATAAACGCTCTAGGCGTTTAATGAAACAAGTTATCGTGTGATTTGAACCTCCTCCTTCCATATCCCTCCACCCGTAACCCACTAAGACACAAAAGGGGACTTCGGGACCTTGAAGTCGGTCCTGGTGGTGTAGTGGTTACCATACTTGCCTCCTACACCCAAGATCGCGGGTTCGAACCCGGCCAGACCGATGGATTTTTTCGGGGCGTAAAAATCGTAAGTATGGCTTCCTTCGGAAGGGAAGTAAAGCCGTGGGTCCCGTGTCGTACATTTACGGCACGAAAAAGAACCTCAAGCCTGAAAGAGAGGCCTCTGAGCAAAATTTGTCGGCCGTTTCATGCCCTGAGTTGAATGGGACGCTGCTGACCTGAGCTGTTAAAGAGCGTCCATAAATAAATCACAAAAAAAGGGGACCTTGAAAGCGCCGGGGTATGTAGTGGGACCCTCGGCTACATCCACCCAACATAAACATCCATGATTAAAACCGTTTCAACATACATAGAAGTGCTGACACATTGCATATGTTGCTACCTATTTAAACTTCAATATAAGGCTTGAAAAATCTGCTACTCCTTGTGGTTTCAGAGTGACCTTTGTAGAACATGTGTATTATAAAAGTGTTCATTGGAACCGTGCTTTAGTGTATGGTGTCACTCCTAGAACCATCACCAAGTCAAATGCCTAGTTCTGTGTTTCGTTGATAAACATTAACCTGATGTCCAGCGGGGTTCTGAAACAATGCGAATTGATAATACAATAGTGTCATTCTAACAACTTCTGATACATTGTTAACCCATTACGGCCTTAAAATGTTCGTGACAGTTTACTTCCCGAGGAGAAAACTTTCAAGTTTTGTTGCTGCACGTCCAACTGGATGGGAATGCCTGAGGCGCAGTGCAGACACGCGCTTTGTTCCGCTCTGGCTCTGTCTTAACGAAGACAGATTTCTGCATACCTTTGACGGAGATGTAGGAGGCGAGATAAGAACACAGGCCTCCATTGACGTGGTTTTATTCATAATGAATTACCATATCACCGACAGCTTTGAGATGAGATTCATAGCCCTCAGCGCATGTTCTTGGTCCCCAGGCTTAGAAACTCCGGGTTTTGTTTCGCACGATAAACGTTTCGTTTTAAATCAGTACACAGGCGTTATGGGCTAATTAATTACAGCGACTGCTTCACTTATGTGACGTCATCACAAAATGGATCAATAAAATGAAACAGAAGTTTGAATTTTGACCAATCACACCCGATATCCCAGTGAAATTGTCGTAAATTTTTACCGTGCGAAGTGCAGTTGTCCTCTGGTCAGTGTAACCAACTGTATACCACCCAGTATAATTCCTGAGAAATAATCACTGACCACTTTTGCTAAACAGTCTGATATCATTTTATAAATTATGTAACTGCCTAAGCAACCCTAAATTTTAATAAACACATTGGTTAGAATGATAAAATGTTATATCTGTTTTGTTTTTCTCAGTTGGTATGATTAAATCGAACGGTAGCGATTATAAAAGTCGACTTTCGTCTATTTCAGCTTCCACGGTTTCCCAATAGCTTCACAATTATGAGGGTATTTTCTAGTTATGATGAAGACAAAAACTATATTTCACTTTTCCATATAGTTACCCTTTATTACAATACACTTCTCAAATCTTTGAATTAACATGTCAATTCCCTCCCAAAAATAGTCAGAAGTCTTATCTGCAAAATGGGCATAAACAACATTCATCACTTTTTCGTCACACTTAAATTTCCTTCCTCAAAGGTCCTTGTTGAGTTTTGAGAAGAGGAAATAGTCAATGGGAGCTAGATCTGGGCTGTAGGATGGATGGTCGATCTGCTTGAAGCCACGTTTCTTCACAGCTTCCTTTGCAAAAGCTGTGCATAGGCGCGTTGTCGTGAAGAAGGCGCACAATACCACTCACTTTTCCTGGCATTTTCTCTTCGTTGGAAGCACGTAGTCTGTGCAGTAGGCCAGCATAGTACTCCCCATTCACTGTGCTGTTCCTCTTCTTGAAGTCAATGAAGAGTATACCTTCACAATCCCAAAAGATTGTGGTCTAGTTTGATCAATTTATTTTAATTATATCTACAGAATTTCGTTGAGATAAAGCAAAAATTACGGCTACTAAAGCAATTTTTTGATTTTTTAAAAAAGTTTCGTTTTAGGTTAACCCTCCCTTCCAATGGTCCAATTTTGCTGGTTAATGAACTCGATGAATTGTTTCTTAATTGATTGTTATATGCTGAATTTTGTTGAGAAAAAAACAAAAATTGCGACTGCTAGAGCGTTAATACACATTCAGACACACACATATATGTACACATATACACACATTTTTATAATTTTTTTGTCTTTTTCGGTACTTAGTAGGTATTGAAGCTGAAATAACTGGCTTAGACACTACCGTAAAAACGATAAGAAATGAATTAATTATTGCCAAGTAATATGCATATACCATAATTGTAAGGTTATTGTTATTCCATGTATTATAATTGCAACTTTATATGTGTTCCCTGTAATATGATGTAAGTTTCTTACCAGGGTGGAAACACTCCCTAATTTCTGTTCTTAACCTGAAAATGGTAACAGAGAAATCTATTGCCTATCATAAACAATATTTGAATAGATGACCTAAGCTAAATGGCCAACCAATATTTCCTGGAGTATTTCTGAAGCATGGCCCGCGGAAAATATGTTTCTTTGTATATTTTCTTAAAGCTTTGCTGTTATTATATTAAGCACAAGTGTAATAAAATATGTGCTAGCTACGGGGATAAAATGACAGGCCGATAACTGTATATGTGTGTCGCATGTAGAGAGTTACGTAGGCATTATTAGTAAATGAGGAAAATAATAAGGATAGAAGGAACATATGACACAATACTAACGCAAAGTTGAGATGATATTCTGGATTTTTCCTAAATAATATCTTAAAAGAAGAAAGGGAGCTTCAGACAGACTGACCGATCCCCACGCTTGCTATTTTGGGGTTCTTTCACTAGTTTTTTTGTGGTTCTTGGTCAGAGGTAGCTTCTCAGTTTAGAAGTAGCCAGCTCGAATTTAGCGAATGTTTGTCGTTACGGAACTAGTAGCGCAACATAGTTTGATCAGTCTTGCACAGTTCAGCAATGCACCAATATCAGCTTTATTGAGTGAACAGTAGGAAGTTTTGTAGTGCATCAGTGCATCAGTGTATGATTGCCATTATCAATGCAAAAGTGGCACATGTAACAAGACATTCTCCACGGAGTAACGGTGCCTCATTTAGTTGAACAAACTTTGATAATAAATTGTGTTACATATCACAACACCGCATATCTTGTTAATCACCTGGTTCATTTCCTTGCCCTATGGTATCAAGAAGACCATAAAAATATTCAGCAGAAGAGTCTCAGCCGAGGTAAAACTATAAGTCAGCGGTAATAATATCGTCGGCAGAGGAGCAACATTATCCCTGAGAACAAATCAATTAAATTAATTCCCTTTCCATAAATCACCCCCATTACGTACATCTCGTTACATTTCCCTGCAGTACGATCGATAGAAATTGGTAAAGATTATTCAAAACGAATTCTATCAGTACAATTGCAATAGCTTACATTCCAAAGGAATGTAATAATAATAATAATAATAATAATAATAATAATAATAATAATAATAATAATAATAATAACAATAATAATAATAGAAGTTTCATGGGTACGACTGAACTTCTTTTAGAATCTGTTAACAGCAGTCTATATATGGAAGTGTCCCGAATTTCCACCGCCGAAGTAGACAAAGTGTGTGAAATCGGCCTGGAAAGATCATGGTGTCGGTTTCCTGAGATGCCAAGGGTGTACTGCTAATTGCTTATCTGCAATGTGTTATCTTAACCTTTTGGCATATTGAAGACAACAAAACGCGAGAACATACCGGTTTTATCAAAGAAAAAACTCATCTTTCGCCTAGACAATGCCCGTCCTCACACGTGTCGATGCAATGACGAAAATCTATGAATTGGAGCACGGTTTGCTGCCACATCCGCCTTATTCCCTTGACTTGACTCCATAAGAATTCCAACTGAGAAAATTTCATCCGATGAAGCGTTTAAATCATCGGTTGATGCGTGTTTGCAATCCTAGAAGAATCAGCTTTTAGTGATGGGACAATGGCTTTGGAGCATCGCTGAACAGTGTCAAGGGAATTATGTTGAACAGTAAGAAAATTTAAAAGGCTGTCATTTTGTGCTTCAATCCGAGAAGTTTTCAAAATGACCTTTGAATATACTTTTAGCACAATACTTGAGGACAGAAGCTTGCAGTCAACACTTATCAAGCATTATGGAGCGCAAGTTATACACCCATGGTCAACATAACAGCACAGAACGGAAGAGAATACAATGTAAGAAGCAATAACGGATAAGGAATCCAAAAGAAACCAACATAGGAAAGAGGAGACAGTGGCCGTCAGATTTAAGTAGTACTTTCGTTAGCACGGGACATTAATTTACTGCACAAACACCTAATGAAAGAGCAGGTAAACGGGTAAGGAAATTCCAGTTTGTACGCATGCGCAAGAGCGCGTGACACGTCCCTTGAGGCGTTTACTACGCCGGGCGCGACAGTCTGACAACATGAAAAAACCGGACAAACACCATCTCAATTAACTTCACACTTGGGCGCACTCATTGAAAGAAAATGTTAATTTGTGTGTGTTCGTCTTATCCAGAAAATACGCAATTTAATTTTGATTGGAATGACAGGATACCAACAACAACAATACAATTAAGGAATCAATCGAAAAGACTATAATCGTTTTCTCCCCCCCCCCCATTTATTCACTCATTTGACTTGTTTTCTTCTGTTTTTCCTTGTTTGCTTTATTTATTTTTTAAGCATAGTGATATTAAAAACGTAGAAATGGAACAGATAGCTAAACTACCTTTTAAAGTTTTTACAAACAACCACTAAACGGCGATATCGAGATATACCATTACTATTTTCGCAACAATTGACACTTGTTATTGTGAAAACAGTTACAGTTTAAAAATTGATGGAGTACTTTGTTTATAGCGAGTGTTTAAACAAAGAAAGTTTGCGAAAATTTTGAAATTTCGCGTGAAATTTTTCGTTCAATGATTTTTTTTTACTATTTTAGTAAATGCCTAACTCAACAGCAATGCATAGACTCGCTCCGTTCAACTGTTGGTATGGAAGCACCATCAGGAAAGACTGTTCACAATTTGTTTGCAGGATTTCGTCCTCCCGTAAGGACTTCGGTCGTTGCTCTTCAGATGCTCCAGGTGCGGGCTCTGCAGACCCTGAGTACCCGGGTACTTCTGACGTTACTAGAAGCAGCCGGGTCGGACTTATTCCAGCTCCTCCCGTTGGAGAGTTGTCCGGATGGATCCCACTCGGCAGTGGTTCTGTAACTCACGGTAAATGAGTACCCGCGGAGGCGGTGTGTCCCAAGGGAGTGCCCATGGCGAGTGTTACCTGAGTTACTGCTTGTCGTGGGGTGGGTAGTGGGTATTTAAATGTTGGGTTGATTCACCTCTTAAACTGAGTAAGTCTATGCTAGAAGTGACCTATCCACCAGTGAGAGCCTGGTAGCTTAGTTCGCTTGGGCGACGAGATCGTCTACAGCCCAGCGGCGGGTCGGTTTAGACTCTAGGTACCGCCCCAAATTGAAAAATAACTTGGCTGCATAGACTTCTGTGTATATTCCCCTGGTCTTTGGAAGGCGTCCCGACCGTACGTCCGTCAGTGATGAATTCCGACAGAAACCAGTTGTCATTCCAGAAAACATCGATGCTGTACGCCAACATGATTGAAGAAGATCGGCATGTGACTTACAGTGAGATAGAGATATCCTTAAGCAGTACATTCGATTTTGCATGAACATTTAGCTGTGAAAAACATCTGTTCCCGGTAATATGACCGTAGCCCAAAAAACGGTAGTGTTAATTGGTGCAATGTAATGTTCAAAACATTTCACCGAGGAACTGCAAAATCCACATACAACATCGTAACAGGTAACAACTCTGGAATATATTCGTATGAACCGGAAACTAAGCAACAATCCACTGTTTGGGTGTTCCAAGATGAACCGAATCTCACCAAAGTTGTTCGTTCACGAGACACTTCCAAGAAAATGATCGTTTGTTTCTTCGGTTGTATTGGACATGTCGCAACCATTCCTTTAGAGGATGAAAGAGCAGTTAATGCTGAATGTATACAACAATTTGTTTGCCAGAAGTCATCGACGAAATCAGAAAAAACAACCGAAAACCTGGTCTTCCTCATGACAATGCCAGGCTCTCACACAGCACATCAAACAATTGATAATTTGAAGGAGAAAAACATCAAAAATGTCTCATCGCCCGTATTCCCCTGATTTATAGCATGACTTCTTATTAATCCCGAATGTCAAAAAAAAAAAAAAAAAAAAAAAGTAGTGGACAGCAATTTTCATCGCCTCAAGAAGCTGTTGAACTTTTTTTAAAAAAAAATCTGAGATACCAACTTCAGAGTGAAAAAAAAGTTTCGAGAATTGTTTAGAACGTATGCAAAAGTGTACAAGTATTAAAGGCGAATATTGTGAATAGCGATAAAACAGTTCGTTTCTTTTCTAGTTTTTGTAACACCTTAAAAACTAACCCTCATAGAACCGGGGGGGGGGGGGGAGTTGGGAGAAAAAAAAAAGTAAACGATAAAATTGCTTACATTTTCCTATTTAAATATTTATCTTTAATTTTCTCGTCTATTTCCCAAGTAACAAAATAAACAAACATATAAAGAAATAAAACCTATTATTACTATTTATTATTTTAAATATTAAATTAATCTGACGATCATATCTAATACTTTATAACCTAAGCCAATATTAAGTGCTAAACAAAAGTCACTTCATATATGGGAAAAGCTATTATTTTGAAAATAAAAAAATAGACCACATATATCTTTATTAAATTTTGTGTAAATAACCGCAGAAAAAATCCACAGCGATCCAAAACCGGCACAAAAATGTTTTAAACCTTAAAATA
The DNA here is from genome assembly GCA_030762175.1 of Metallyticus violacea. NCBI lineage: Eukaryota > Metazoa > Arthropoda > Insecta > Mantodea > Metallyticidae > Metallyticus > Metallyticus violacea. The sequence goes on along the minus strand of CM060837.1, from coordinate 77,328,778 downwards.
GGGGATTAAAATTTAAATATACGGAAACATTTTCATTTATGACTTAAATATGTCTATCCAGGCAGAAAATGCACTTCCCCTAACTTCCGGTCTCTAATAATCACCAACACCAACAACCTGTTACTTAAACAATAGCGTCGATAGAAAATATTGTTTTATTAAACAACCTGGAACCACACGAAACACAATTATTTTACTTATTATAAATATACGAGTTAATTTTGTTTCCCCCAATTTTAACCTTTCTTTCTTCTTGATTCTTTTATTCTAATTTTGAGCCTTTTCTTTGTCACTCCTTGAACTCTTTATTTACTTCCATATTAACCATTTTATTTTTTATATTCTCAGTTGCACTTTATTACTCATCTATTCCCTTCGCTTTTTTATTCTTCTGTTCCTTTCAATATTTCTATTTATTCTTTACTTACGCCCTCTTTTTAAGTTATCTCCCTCCGTTCATTCCTTTCCCCCCTCTGTTCATTGTTTTCAATTCCACAGTTTTCTCCCTATCCTCATTAACATCATCTTTTCTTTACGATCCATATTTGCGCTTTTATGGTAGTTAGAAGCTAGCGCCGCCTAACTCTTACAACCAGTTGATATGCTATCATTAACGATGTTTCAAAAAGAAGAGGTAATGCCTGCAGGAACCGTCTGACAAGGTAGTGATTGTTGAAAGGCTGTAAAAGTCATAACACACTGAAGCATGAATTATGGACCTTTAATGGACTGCCATGATTATGCTTTCTTCCTGAGAGATCAGATAATACAGAGTGCAGGGATAGTTTTAGTAACTATAGGGATAAGCCACGAGCAAACTGGAAATGCTTTTGGGATAGAAAAGAATAAAAATGCAAGGGTACTTCAATAAGTAATGCAACATTACTTTTAATGTTTCAGCATTGCCCATTTCTCAGTTCTTTAGCTATATCAGGCTTTCACGTAAAACTATCCCGCACGCTTAATTTTCGACGGCTGAAAGTGTCGCGGCCGCTCGAGAAAATACGAGAGTAGGTCCATAAGTTTCCGGTCTATTTTCTGGATATGATAAAGACAAAAACTATATTTCACTTTTAAATATAGTTACCCTTCATTACAATACACTTCTCACAACTTTGAATTAACATTTTAATCCCCTTCCCAAAAAATACTCAGAAGTCTTGTCTGCAAAATGGGCATAAACAGCACCCATCACTTCTACGCCACACTTAAATTTCCTTCCTCCCTTCTTGAGTTTTGAGAAGAGAAAATAGTCACTGGGAGCTAGATATGGGCTGTAGGGAGGATGGTCGATCTGCTTGAAGCCACATTTCTTCACAGCTTCCTTTGCAACAAGAGCTGTGAGCACAGGCGCGTTGTTGTGAAGAAGGTGCACACCACCACTCAGATTTCCTCGCCTTTTTTTTCTCTTTGATGGAAGCGCGTAGTCTGTGCAGTAGGTCAGCATAGTACTCCGCATTTACTGCGGTGTTCCTCTCCTTGAAGTCAATGAAGAGTATTCCTTCACAGTCACAAAAGTTTGTGACCATGATCTTCACGGTTGACTGAGTGACCTTGGACTTTAGACGCGGTGCTTCGTGAGGTTTACGCCACTCCATTGATTCTCTTTTGGACAAGGGATCATAGTAGAGGACAATAGTTTCATCTTCTGTAACAATGGTTTGCAGAACTTCTCTCTAGTTGCCACGGCAGAGCTCCAAAAATGCCTGACAATAGATCACTCGTTGCTGCTTTTGAATTGAGGAAAGAAGTCTAGGCACCCATCTTGCACTAACCTTATTCTCGTTTAAATGTTCATAATAATTCGAAGGACTGTTGTTTTAGAAAGGTCCAACCTTGCTGCTATTTCTGTAACTTTCAGCCGGCGGTCTTCCATAATTTTTCCTTCCACAAGAGCGATGTTTTCAGGAGTGAGCACCTCCAAGAGCCGACCTGCACGCTCTTCGTCTTCAATGCCTTCTCGACCTATTCGAAAAAGTCTGGCCCATTCTTTTACGGTAGAATATGAGGGGGATGCTTCCCCATATACACCGTCCAATCGCTGTTTAGTTTCATTTGGAGTAAGTTCTTATTTTGTGAAGAACTTAATAACATCTCGATACTTCATTTTGAACATGTCATAATCTTCTACACATAGCCTTCTTTATACAACTATATCTGAACAACTGAACACAGTTATAGCTGCATTATTTACTTAACAGATAAGGCAATATTATTGTGAATGCAATAATCCTTATCGGCAGGGCCGGAAACTTATGGACTTACCCTCGTACATGTTTATTTATGACTTCAAATGTAATATGTGTTATATTATCTTCGATTTTCTATAATTTGTTTCACTGTAAAAACTTTATGTATAAATGATCTGTCTGTTCTAAATCCACTTTGTTTCTCACTAATTTACATTACAAAAAATGTTTGACCTGGAGGTAATGATCCTTACATATATTTTATATTTAATAAGCTTATCTTTCTTTAGTTCTTGCATTCGTTTCTTTGTCTCTTTTTAAATGTTGAGACAGTTTTAGCTATCTCCCATTCTCTTGGAATGTTCCTCAGTTTCCAACGCATATTGAATAAATGTAATAGACGTAGCTGTAATATCATTCTTACATACTTTATGTGATGTGTTCGTGAAGTTTTTATATGTTTCATGCTGTTGATAGAATTTATCGTTTCATTTATTGTTATTAAATCTGTTTTTCTTCCAGTTCTTCATTTTGTGTATTTTTTATATTGTAATTATATAATAATGAATGAAGGTGGTTGTACTGTAACTGAACAAAGTGAGATAAACCCCACGCAATGTAGAACCTTAATTCCTTCTTCTTCTTTTCCTTGTGTCGTTATTTTATCACAATCTCTGCACAGTGAAGGCTCATGAGCTGTTTCCTAGAGCGCTTCGAGGTTGTGAGTTGTGTAACGTTTAGCAACGAGCCCTGGGCATGATTCATGGTGAGGCTGGTAGGCCCGTTCCACATAACGCACGCCTGATGATTCATTACCGCCCGGTTCACACGGAACTTGAGCAGTGCTCATTTAAAGTTCTGATTTATTATTTAAAGTAAGTGGCAAGGCCCGACAAAGAAATCTGCCGCGAAGAAATTGTGTTAAGTTGTGGAAACGCAGCTCGCATAAGCCTAAAAACCTAACAGCATCTGGAGACTCCAACTGCAGTCGTTTGCAGTCAGATTCCAGTTCGCATTTTTCCCATCGGAAAGTGGCGTCCACGTGTGGGCAATAAAGGAGTTGCAGATAGAATCTGCCCCGCGGCAGAGGGCTCTGGCTACCAACACGCCAAGCCAGCCAGACGAGCCGCATTCTCGCAATTCCCACAGATGATTCACTTCTTATTGAAACCTTATTTCCCCTGTCACATTAGTTGCTCAAGTGCTTTGCCCGCCCACAGAGATCAGCCTTTTGATAGCCTTAAATCAGTTAATAACTCTTTACATAGAGCAAACATAATGTTTCCATGGTAACTACCTCTGTATGGTACGATCTTCAACTTTTCAACATAGCAGGTTCATGTCTGTGTAATGATGGGTCCATAACTTGTCAGAAAAAGAGTCCAAAATTTCCTCAAAAAGGACATATCGCAAAATGAACCAGCCGCTTTTATCGTTTCTGATGAGAGTTCAGGTATTTCGGAAAATCTATTTAGCAGACACGAGTACCATTCAAAAAGTAAGAAAATCCCCTTTTTTAAAATCTAATTCCACTCCAGTATTTTATTTTTCTAGACAGTCGCCTTCTTTGTCTAAAATTTTCAGATACAGGAATACACATTTTTAATCACCTTGTCTATACCATGGCCCAATTTTTGCAAGTGTCACCTTTAAGCCCAAGCTAAGGGCTGAATCCGAAAACGTCTCACAATTCTTCAAAGTACTCTCCATCTCTCCCCCCCCCCCACACACACAGTTGTAGATGGTGCAAAAGAACTCGGTACTCGGACTGAGATATTGTCAACAGAGATGACTTTGTAGCTTCATCAATATTTTGCACTGGTTTAAAAGGTTTCCAGTAATGCAAGATTTCACTCATGGAAACCAGAAGTTACATGGTGCAAGGTCAGGGCTATAGCGTGAATGGTCAAGCAACTGGACTTTGGCTACTTCCAGTTTCCCCAAAGTTGCAGCTGTTCTGTGAGGAGATGAATTGTGGTGTAAAAACAACAGCCTGTTGTAGTTCCTGTCGCCGCCTCAGCTCTTCAATAAAGTATCCAAAGTGCGTGTCATAGTATTCTCCAGCCATTGTCATTCCTTCTGGCATACAGTCAACCACTAATGCTCCTTCATAGTTGAAGAAAACGGTGAACATTCGCTTCCGAGAACGAAAATCTTGTCGAAGAACAAACTGGTCTTGAGTCATTCTCATTTACCCACACGCAGTTCTGAGCTTTATTTGGGGTGGTATAGAAATAAAACCAACTTTCATCAACAGTACATACATCTGTCAAAGTTTAGAACCATTTGGTGAAAACATGCTCAGCAGTTTCCTTGCACATTCCTTTCTTCTCTTCATTAGTTACGAAATTTGGAACCATTTTGTACAAGGTTTAAATGTTCATGAAGTATACAATCAACGCTGACAACAGTGATACCCACTTTCATACTTAACATTCAACAGTAATATGTCGATTTTCCTCCATCACGTTTCTGACTCTTTAAATTATTCTCTCGTTCACAGCTTCCTGATACCGGCCAGAGCGAGGGTTGTTTTTCAAAGTCTCTCGCCCTTCTCCAAATGATCGAATCCATATTGCAATGATACCAAATGAACACACTTGATCACCACGAACAGCTACCAAGTCCTTGTGGAATTCTTTGGCTCTCATCTAGTTTATAGCTTGTGAAAATATGGAATGTAAAGTTTTCTTCATGATTTTTCACCTGCTATTGATACAGGACTGTACGACAGTGGCTGAAAGTTCATATATATAGTGATAGTTTAAGGTTCATTGTTCGAGCTTAGTTACATTTTTTAGACATTATTGTACAACAATGGATAGGCTGTTGTAAAAATTGTTGAACGCCCCTCGTAGATATATTCGAACATAAATTTGGTTTCTATTTCAACCTTTTTATTTTAAAACATCCTAGTATTCATACTGGAACATGATTTTTTGAATCACTATGTGCAGAGCGAAAGTCATTAGTCGCGACAGAAACATTCCTCTGACAGGGGAAAGGGGATGATTAGCGTGCAAAAGATTTATTTTCTTTCAAGACGAAAAGTCGCTTGTCCAAGTACAGGTGTAAGGCTAATATCATTTCTGCTCTCTGATGTTTCGTTGAATGCTTCTGACTGGTTGCCATGGCAAATACAGCTTGGGCTGTATGCGTGTTGTTAAGCTACCTGTTTCGAGGCTCCGGTGAAGCTCTCGCCCTGAAATGTTGGGGGGAGAAAGGTCCCTTGCAGAGGCTATTCAGTGATTTACTGGCACTGTAAAAAGCTTTGCAAACCTTGGATTTTTTGTGCCTTCTTAACATCATTTTTGGTCACTTCCGTTCAGTATATACAGTTACTGGAGCATGCATTGAAGTTAGCTGCTGGGAGTTGTGTGTGGAATTAAAGCATCGTCAATAACTTACTTTTTTAAAAAAAATGATTAGTGATTTGCAATGAATGTGCACGTGTAGTGTTCTGCAAGAACCAATATCACGATAGACCGATAATGATTAAAGTGTGAGGAAAGGTGTGAAAAGCTACAAACGACATTTTGCTGACAGTCTGCTGACATGCGACAAGAAGTGTATTTTGTACGAAACTCCAAGTGCCATCATCATTATTTAGCAACTTGTAAATCTATCCCTAAACAACCGAAACCACAACTGCACCAAAAGAAAGTTATGCTGTGTGTTCGGTGAACTGCTATCAACGGCCAAACATCAAAGACATTGTGTACTCTAGATTTATTCCTTCTACTGATCCTAGCGAAAATGGTTAAATCTATTATTGATTTAATTTTAAGTCCTTAAAGACAGAAAACTAAGGAGCCAATACTGATCAATAGAAAGTGTTATTCTTTAGCATGATGATTGTAGCAGTTCCTTCGGTTCGCCCTCCGTGAAATTTAATTATAATGTATAGTTATGCAAACCCATCATATTTTGGCATTGTAATTAGTAATATTATTATTATGTATATATTTGTGTCATAAGCTTTAACTTAAATGAAAGAATTGTACATAAAGAGAAAGCCCCTGTTCAGGAATTACATATTTATTTTTTTTGAATGGTGTTTCACGCCCGTTTTAACTACTGAGGCACCACAGACGGTGAATTATATGGAGAAGATATAGACTGTGTTAGTCAAATTTCAGAATTTTGTTTCGTTTCATTGGCCGATTTTAAAATGACGTCACATGAGTAAAATAACTCATTTAATTTGGAACTGCCATCCTCATGAAAATCGACAGACATTTGTTTCTAAATAAAAGAAGCAAAATGCATAGGAACGTTCCAGAACGTGGGGTAGTAGGCAGGTTAATGTAAATCGATAAGTACCGGCGCGTTCGGTGGGAGATCAATACTTCGAACCCTGGACGTACCTATTGTGTTTAAACGCCAAGTCTTATCTTGATGCCCTTGCCAGGCCTGGCTATTAGCCAAGAAGCAAGAGGCTATTACTGGCTGCTATCCATCTATATGGAGTACATTCGGTCACGAATCATAGCGTGCCTGTTAAGGGGTGGGGACCTGCGAACCGAAAAGGGATTTTCATATTAAGTACCGCGGTTTTTGTAAACAAAAGAGAAACAAAAGGTGGAGAAAGATGTGTTGATCTAAGTTAGTTATAGCTAGTTTTACAAACTGACAGTCACTAAGGAATTTAGGACAAAAACCTACAGCAACATTTATATTACAGAAGATAACATTAATACAGAATAATAAAGGAAAAGAATGCGTAACAACTTAGTAACGAAAAATAAAACACACCGAGTGATTAACTTATAAATAATATATATATTTATTCAATTTGCAATCGATCTTACAGTCGGTGGTAATGGAGAAACAGTAAAATTGTAATATTTACATTATTTATTATGTCAACATAATTAAATACACATTTCAGCCTAATAAAAACATGTAACTCAATTAAATACATGTCAACCTGACTAAACACATTTCACCTAAATAAATGCATGTCAAAATAATAAAATACCCGGAAACATAAGTAAATACACATTAAAATATTTTAATACATTTCAACCTAAATAAATGCATGTCAAGATAATAAAATACCCGGAAACATAAGTAAATACCCATTAAAATATTTTAATACATTTCAACCTAAATAAATGCATGTCAAGATAATAAAATACCCGGAAACATAAGTAAATACACATTAAAATATTTTAATACATTTCAACCTAAATAAATGCATGTCAAGATAATAAAATACCCGGAAACATAAGTAAATACCCATTAAAATATTTTAATACATTTCAACCTAAATAAATGCATGTCAAGATAATAAAATACCCGGAAACATAAGTAAATACACATTAAAATATTTTAATACATTTCAACCTAAATAAATGCACTTCAGCATAATTAAAACATTTATACCTTAAAAAGATGCGTTTGAATGTAATGAAAAAAAAACCATCATTTAATGCATGTCAACCTGATTAAATAAAGTTTAACTTAATTACATGCAAGTAAAACTAGTGACCGTAGCGACCAGAGATGTTAACGAACGGCCTTGATTAAACCACAACAACATCAACAACAACAACAACAATAATAATAATAATAATAATAATAATAATAATAATAATAATAATAGGTTAAGTCATTAAGCTACAAAACGATGCAGGTTTATTACAGTTTGAATGAAGCACCTGAGTTTATTGCCACTAGATGGCACCATTAGACCAGTGGCAATTTGTCACATTGAAAAACCTGAAAATCGATGTTTAGAATAGCGACACAGCAGTCGCAATATGGCGGCGACACTGCGTAAGTGTATAACTCACGGGCAGCACTCCGTTGGGCGATTTTTGTGGGCAAAAGACATTGATTCAAATAATATTCATTAAGAGTTGCTTTCTATCTGCGTTGAGAGGTGCCTGGTACGGTTTCTGAAGGGCGGACAAGTATTGAAGACGAACACCGCGCGTCGGCCGGCCATTGGAGATTGCAACAGGGGCAAATTTGAAAGGAGTTAAAGATTAAAACCAGCAGATGGAAGGGTAACTATAGACATTATAGCCGCTGATATTGGCTCTTCCCACGGCACGGCACGGCATGGCCTAACCCATAATGTACGACAGGTTAGATTTTCACAAAGTCTTTACCGCGCACGCTGACCCTACAACACAAAAAGCAAAGAATGGGTCTGGCATTACAGTATCCAAATCACTACGGTAAAGCACGCAATGCTAGCCCGAATTGTCATAAGTGATGGGTTCTTGGGTTCACCATTACTAGCTCGAGACAAAGCCAGTGTCCGTAAAGAGGTGACATCTTGTGTCGTCTGCGAAAAAGAAGTTTAAAGTGGCATCATCACCCCCAGGAAATTGATGCTCACCGTTGAGGTGGATTTTATGAGCTGCCGCCCCAGGTAATTAGAGTTATTATATTAATATTAAGTAACTTCTTATTATAGTCATGAATGTAATATAATTTCTATCTTCTGTACATGTTGTGTATGATGTGATTTTTTTAGCAGGATGGAACACTCCCTATTTTCTGTCCTTGGTCTGAAAACTGTTGCCCATCATAAACAAAATTTGTATAGGTGACCCAAGCAAAACGGCAAACTGATATTTCCTGGAGAATTACTAAAGCATGATCCGCAGAAAATATGTTTCTTTGCACATTTTCTGAAAGCTTTGCTGTAAGAGTAATAAAACATGCGCTAGCTACGGGGATAAAACGAGGGGTCCATAACCTCTTGAAGGGTAGAAACTAACTGTATATGTGTGTGACATGCTGAAAATCACGTAGACATTATTAGCCAATCAGGAAAATAATAAGGATCGGGGAAACATATTACCAAAAAGAGACGCGAAGATGGAAGAAAATATTCCGGAGTTTTTTAAAACCTTATTTTAAAGAATAAAGCGTGGCGTCTCAGAGTTGGTTCAGTTCAGCGGCGTCTCAGGATTTGAGTTCAGTGAGCATCAGCCTTTATCAAGTTAAGCACTATAATTGTATCAAGTTAGTTATCAGCTTAACCTGTTTTATTGAGTTAACAGTAGGAAGTTTTAGAGTTATTAAAATGCGTCAAAACGTCAGAGTGATCGTCATAGTCAATGCTACAGTGGCACATATTGCCCAAGAAATTCTCCAAGGAGTAACGGTGTCTCATTTTTTAAATGGTGTTAAACGCCCGTTTTTACAATGCGGCACCATAGGCGGTGGACACTGATGACACACGAGATGAAATGATATATTGGGAAAGGATTTTTTTAAGGGAGGAAACGCTCCAGGTCTAAGTTTACGGTATCTCCCCGGCCGGCATTTGCCATTTATGAGGACTGAGGAAAACCTGGCAGCACGGTCGGGACGGGATTCGAACCCCAGACCTCCCGCTCATGAGCCCGCGCCTTAACGACCTCGGCCATCCGTGGCGGTAACGGTGTCTCATTAAATGGAAGAAACTTTGATAATAAATCGTGTTACATATCAAACACTACATATCTTGTTAACCACCTGGTTCATTTCCTCACTCTTTACCCTATGGTACCAAGAAGAATCTCAGCCTAGACAAAACTATAAGTCAGCGGTAATAATATCGTCGGGAAAGGAGCATTATCCCTGAGAAACAAACAATTAAATTAATTCCCTTTCCATAAATCATCCCCGTCACAACAAATAGTTAATTCCGCTGCACAGTCTTCTAGGATCTAGAGGGAATGCTGGTGGCCGCATTCCAGCCTCAAGGACAAACCGTAAATGTCTACTCCTAAGAAACATTCTCAAGAAATTTTAAGATCATTCAATGTAAGTGACTAGGACAGTAAAGGCAATTATCTGATGCATGACCACGCACGCGCTCATAGTGCCAACAAGACAAATTAAGCGCTTGGAAATTTCAAGTAGGAAGTCCTCGAGAATCCTCCATATAGCCCTGATCTTGCTCCAAGAAACTTTTTAAAGAACATCTTTCGGATGAATATTTTCCCCACGATGAAGCTATAGAAAAGGTTTTGATACCAGCCTAAAGAATTTTATGCTCTGGATATCAGGTAATTTAAAACGATTAGTGCCTCTTATTTGTTTATGGCTATCTTTTCATCAATGCTTTTGTTAAATATAAAATATTTCCATCGTTATAAATGCAGTTTATAAGCCGAGTTAATTTGTCCTTTTATTTTGAAACAGTTGAGAGAAAATTAAACGCTAGAGCGCTTTTAAAAAATCAGTTTTCAGATATACCCCTACTCCTAATGGCCCGATTTCCCTAATTTTCAAAAGCTATTTTTCCTGTTTTATTTAAATGATACTGCTACGGCTTAAGTTCGTTAAGGCGCGGGCTCGTGAGCGGGAGGTCTGGAGTTCGAATCTTGCCAGGACCGTCCTCCCTGACAGATTTTTTTTTCCAGATTTCCCTCAGTCTAGTCCTCATAAATGGCAAATGCCGGGAAGGTACCCTAAACTAGGCCTGGAACGTTTCCTTTCTTAAAAAATCCTTTCCCAATGTATCATTTCATCTCGTGTATGATCAGTGTCCACCACCTATGGCGTCTTAGTAGTAAAAACGACCTTTAAACAATGTTAAAAAAAATTAAATGGAATATGCGGAGTTTCGTTAAAAACAAAATATTGACACCGCTAGAGCAAATTAAATTTTTGGGCCTCATGTAAACCCCCACTCCTAATAGTTCCATTTCTTTGATTTTCTGAAACTGTTTGCATTGATTTCTTTTAATAGTATACACTTACTTTCGTTGAAAAAAAAATTGCGTCCTCTAGAGCGATTTTTAATTTTTCGCTTTAGGTTAACCCCCACACCTCCAATGGTTTAACTTTGTTGGTTAACGAACTCAAAAAAATTGTTTGTTAATCAATGGCTATATGCCGAGTTTCTTGAGAGAAAAAAAAATTCCGGCCGCTAGAGCTTAAAAGACACACACACATAATTGTGAGTCATATTCGGTCCCTAATGTGTAGGATCGATAGAGATTTGAAGAAATAATTTTTAAAAAATCTTCTCATGGGCACAACCGCGTTGTTAAAAGGCATATACTTAGTTTCGGTTACCCTTTTTTACCCTATACCTTGATGTTTAACCAAAGGTATTTTTTTTTAATAAAGAACCTCTCTCGTTATAGGCACTTTCGACGATCCTCAGTTTTACAAATAGTAGATTTGTCGGTTTATATTTCATTTGTTTAGTTTATATATAAGTTGTTCCGTTGTTCTTCTGCAGGCTCGTACATTGAATAGGAAGGTGTGTTGGTGAGGTTGGCTGCACGTAAACACCCACACATGTGTATAATAATTGAATAGCAAGTTACGTGTTAGCGTGCCCCTGATCCTCCCACTACCCGCTGAGCAGTCCAGAAACACCTCCCAAGAAGCTGCAATAACAACACATAAATTGGTCCCCGTTGTTGCAGGAACCAGACCGAGGGCGTTTGCGCGCCTGTCGGGGGTCCTGACATCGAGTCCACGCACGCCAACATTTCCATAATATTAATTTCTCTCGTTGCTGACGACGCTTTTGGTGATCTCTCAACGCCGTCCACATCTGTGGGCCGCCTCTGTCTTCTTTACCGCCGGACAATAAACACATCCGTCTGTATTGTTAACCTACTTGCTGTCTTTCAAAACCTTAAGAAAAAAAAGAAGAATGTTGAATACGGTACACTAGTTTACTACACAGTTCCACTGCGGAAGCTGTGATCTGTTAAGTCCCAAACTATTGACTAAATGTCATTTTTTTTCTCGCGAAGAAGGGACGACACGAAATATCAAAGATGTACGATTGAAAGTGTATGGAATGCACTTTCGAATGAAGTCAGATGGTGTATGTGAGCAAAGCTGCGTGTTTCAGCACGTCCCAAAGTTCAGTTGGTAAGCGGCAGTGTAGATTACGAAGAGTGAACAACGTTGATATGTGAAAATAGGATCTCTCCGCAGCGGAAATACCTCACAGAGCTAGGGAGAACACTGGGCGCGCCTACCTGCCCTGTGGAACACTGGCAAAGTGGACAGAATAGAGTAGAATGTCAACTGCCGCGCTGTTTGTCCACTGACAACTATGTAGTGGATCAGCACTTTCACTGGATACTTGTGGAATTATAAAAACAAACGGGAATTTCGGCGTAAACAATGCATCGCATTTTACAGGAGGACCTGAACATGTGTGCAAAGTGATTGCCACATCAATTAAGTGAACTCGCTATGAAATATGTCACGAGATTTCAGGAAGAAGGGGACGCCATGTTGAGTCGCATCATTGCAATTGATGAAACGTGGACAAGGGCTTATGAACCAGAGCTCAAGCGACAGATAAGTGAATGACGTCACTCTGGGTCATCACAAGTTTCGCCAAATTCCTTCACCAACCAAAGTCATGGTCATTGTGACTGCACTTGTGGTCATCCTGTGCGTGAGGGGACCGCTGTGAATCTTTGATCACAATTTCGCCGTGCCGTACTCACCAAACGGCCAGAACTTTTCGAACTTGGTCATTTTTCTCCATGATAATGCGATAGCTCGCACAGCCGACAGTGTCAAGTGTCTTTTACAGCGATCATGTTTGTCCGATCTCAGTCTCTGTGATACTGATCTCATCCCTGAAGTGAAGTTGTCATTGCGTGGACAACTTTTTGCTAACAAAGCGGACAATTCGACGGGAGGTGGTTCAAGTTATCAATTCACATGCAGCAGACGGTATTCAGCGCCTTCCACATCGCTGGTAACGAACAGTCGACGTGCTTGGAGACTACTTCGAATGCAGAGTACTGCTACGAGTCATCTGTTGTCACGTATTTTTGGAGTTCTATGGAGGAATTCGTCGGTCCTGCTGGTGTGTGGTACCCACATTTGCCTCCTAAACCCAAGATTGCAGGTTCAAATCCGGTCATGATCGCCGCTTTGCGCCTTTCGTTATTCACAACATCAGTACCTAAAGTTTGTACCGCTGCACTTAAGGCCTTTACTTTATTTGTTGCAAATGCTTGATATCTAAGCATCCCCCAAAAAATCCAACAGAACATTTTTGGTTAACCGGATATTGTCTGTGATGTCAGGGCACTGAAAACGGGCATTAAACATTTAAATATTACTAAATGGAATCCGTGGAAGGTACAAACACGCAAAGCTCTGTGGAAACAACCTAAGGTCACTCAGTTCAACAAGAAAAGAATAGCAAATCTTTTGGGATTGCTGGAAAAATTTTGAGTTCAAGAAAAGGAATATCATCGTTAATGCGAGTATTTTATTTCATGACAGTGCTGTAGTTCATAAGGTACAGTGGAGCATCGTGGTTTTCAGAAGATTGAGCATGCTCCATACACCCATATATAACACCCAGTAATATTTGCCCTTTTTTATTAATATAAAAAGGGAATCATCTAAAACTTGCACCGCGAATATTTCTGAAATGGGAGGAGCTATTGATGTGCTGCTTTCACAGAATTGAAGTTTTGTTAAGGGTCATAATTGCAGCCCATGTTAATAATTATTAAAATGTGTATTTCTTGAAACAATTTTTTCTTTCAAATAGAGCAATGAATATTGACAACAATAAAATAAAACTATAAAATCGGAATGTCAATTGTGTTTTTTGTACGATTCCAATAAAAAATAGTGTACTAGCTATAGTCTGCCTCCATTTAATTGCTTAGTTACAAGGCTACGATGTTCGTATGTTTACTTTTCTCATTTAGTGTGTGTATGTGTTTCTTTTTTCCTTTCTTCTTGAATTGCCAAGGAAACACATGTTACTTTTTACACCTGTGTGTTTTACTGTAAGTGTTGGCACTCTCTTATGAAATAGAAAACTGGTTTTCACAGTTTGTGTTCAAAATGATGACCACCAGGTTCCAGTCTGTCATGTAAAGATTGCTACACTTGTGGCATTTCAGCAAAAGTTTCAGAACAGGCAGCTGTAATATTTTCTAGTGTAGTCGATATGTCCTTGTAGACAGTGTCTTTTAGCTTTCCCCACAGAGAAATGTCTAATGGGGTCATATCTGTTGGCCAACATACAGTTCCCCTTCGTCCAATCCAACGATTTTGAAACAACCGGTGCAGACAAGCGTAGTACCTCTATCAGCACATTACAACATAAAAAGTACAATTCTTTCTACAGTCTCCAGTCTCAGTAAATTAGTAAATACCGTCTTCCATCACGTCCTACTTCAGAAGCTATCATCATGTGGGTCCTGGTGGTGTAGTGGTAACCATACTTGCCTCCTAACCCAACCCGGCCAGGACCGATGGATTTTTTCGGGTGTAAAAATCCTAAGTATGGCTTCCTTGGAAGGGAAGTAAAGCCGTGGGTCCCGTGCCTTACATTTACGGCACGATAAAGAACCTCAAGCCTGAAAGAAGAGGCCTCTGACCAAAATTCATCAGCCGTTTCACGCCCTGAATTGAATGGGACGCTGATGACCTGAGATGTTAAAGAGGTCCGTAAATAAATCAAATATACATATATATTTTAAGGTTCATATAAGTGTATCTTGTAAACTATTTGCACAAGATTCGTACAAAAAACACCATTAATTTCCTCTAGTTCTATTTGCTTGATGTCTATTTAAAAATGTAGCTTTATTCAATAAATATTTATTATAATAATTATTAACACATATGCATGGACTGTAATTATAAGTTCGTTTCTAAGCTGCAATTCTGTGAAAGCAGCACACCAATACCATTTTCCAGTTCAGAAACATCTGCGGTGCAAGTTTTAGATGTTTCAACCAGTATATATGCGAACATGTTATTAAAGAAAATAAAGATTATATCTATCCAAAATAATATTTTTAAATTTTTCTTCAATCACAAAATCCTATCTGCTTACATTTTTGAAATTTGGTTCAATGTTTAATTAATTGGAGGGGGGATATTTATTAGCTATCAACTGCAAACGACAACCGTTTTGGCGTGTGCGCCTCAAATTCGAAAACAAGTAAACACAGTAGTACTTGCGTCTTAGAAGAAGACCAGCACTTAAGTGTACTGTCAATTATTTTCCTACATAATAGTTTGCAATTATTTTAAAATGTTGAGAAATTTCAAGGAGATGTAATGAAAAAAATACAATCTCGGCGGTCACGCACGTCAAAACAATTGCATTGCATCCGTGACGGAAGTTGTTAAGGCATATGTCTTAATGAGAGAGAAACATGGTTCGTATCTTGAACCATATTGTGTACGTTTCAATCATTTTATTTGGGCTATAGTGGCTCTATCACCTTTTGACACGTCTTCGCGTGTGCTGTTGTAAATCTTTGTCGTTTCCTGGTTTGTTGACCGTGGGAGTAATGCTGGAAGCTCCGTTAGACACAGAAGTGCCATTGGTTTCTCTCCGGGATGCCTGAAATTGAGATCCCACCACCTGGGTGTGAACGGGCATCACCAGCCGCGTAAACTCGTAAAATTGTATGGCTGTCACAGCGCCGTGCCCGTGTAATGGTTTCGGTGGCATAACAAATATCGCCACTCCCGGTTGTACATTAATAACACGTTCCATCTTCTGGGGATCGCGGGAGTTAATATATTTCTATCACTTTGGTGGTTTACACCTCGTGAGTAGTAAACAAGCACCCTGAATCACGGCGTTAACCCACATAACACTCCGGTTGTCATAGGAACAATATTGAATACACTACTGGTGCTGTCGGCTAGTCCCTTGCTTTGTAGGTGCATTAATGTGTTGCGAATAAAGCGAGATGCCTGATTAAGTGTTCAGTTCTGTGGCCAACAATGAATAATCATGCCCTAATGCAGCTGTTACTATCTTTAGATTGAAATTTAGATAGAAACATGTGCATATTAAGTAAGTTACAAATGGATATAGATGGATGTAGAACTTAAACAAATGGCTAAACAATGTGAAATATTAATCTAATATATGTTTGAGAATTTGTATGTAAGAGCGCTCTGTAATAACCTTCAGAAAACGTTTACGTTACATGTTAATAACATTTAAATTAAATTTCAAAGCCACTGAAAATCGACGTAACTTTCGACTGATTGTATTTCTTTTATATAAAGCTCGTATTTCATTTGTATTCGTTTTGTAGAAAACGTTAACACTAGTTTGTTTACACGATCGTCACAGAGAAATTACTAAACTTACGCGTCTGAAACTTTACAGCACGCATTCTTAATTACAATCATAGTGATTTGACCATCACGACATCTCTGAGTCAGGCCGTGAACTTCCAGAAACCTCTTATATACTAAACATTATTTTTACTCGCAAAAAATAACAAATAAAACACTTCACGCATGGGAGTATTCTAACTTCAGTAGGTAGTCCTCATTGCTAAACACTCGCTTATAACATGTGACAGGTGATGACAGAATTAGGTTAAAAGCTGCAAGACATGCCGTGAATTGAGCGCTGAACGGTGTACGACTTGGACAAATGAACGTCTGCTCTACTTGCTTTCCTAAGGTGCAATTGATTTCCTAGCCTAAAACCGACCGATTTTAAAATTGTTTCCAGTTCAACTATATATCAATTCCGTCGTATTTTGTGATGTATAAAAGAACAATTAAAGATAGAGTATCATTGTCAGAGGATATGGTACAAGGTCCACTTTTCAAGCAGGTTTTAATCTGTTTCTTTTCAAGCTGGGGAATTTCTGCCACATCCATTTTGAACAGACGGACGGAAATATCTCTGAATAATTAGCTGGGTGAGCACCGAGAGGTACATTAGGTTTCTGACGTGAGGTATGTAACCGGCAAGGCCAGCTGACATGTTGACACCCGGATGTCTGGGACGTGCCGCGGTAGCCCTGCTTAAACAGTCCGCTAGAGGGAAATGAAAAAAGCACACCCAACACCTGAAACCCTGCAGCAACATGTTAAGTGGAGATGCAGTGTAGTTTGTTACGTCACACGCCCCAATGTTGATGCTTTGGGCATGGGCTAGTTAAAACTTGTACTATCACTGCTCTACTAGATATTAAACGCATGCTCAGTAAGGCAAAATACCAGAGACTCTGACGGGTTATATGTAAGGTTCAAATGGATAACATTATAATATAAACATTTATTCTAAATTTTATCTACGACTTTCACGCAAATACAAAAATTACTGTGTATTACTTTTGGCATATCAGAAGAAATTGAGCATACGACCGTTACAACGGGCGGTATATATGTCGGTCCTTGTGGTGTAGTGGTAACCATACTTGCCTTCTACACCCAAGATCGCGGGTTCAAACCCGGCTAGGATCGATGGGTTTTCTCGGGCGTAAAAATCCTAAGTATGGCTTCCTTTGAAAGGGAAGTATTGTCGTGAGTTCCGTGTCGTACATTTACGGCATGTAAAAAGAACCTCAAGCCTGAAAGAAGAGGCCTCTGAGCAAAATTTGTCGGCCGTTTCACGCCCTGAATTGAATGGGACGCTGATGACCTGAGATGTTAAAGAGCGTCCGTAAATAAAACAAAACAACAACAATAACGGGCGGTATGCACAGTAGCATTTCCTGCTTGTGACGTCAGTTCAGACGTGCATTCTTTGCTAGCAGCATGCATAGCCGATCGCTCGTTGTGTTTTTATTTCTTTGCTTTATTTAGGGACGCTTTTTAACATCTCAGGTGGTTCCATTCCATTCAGGGTGCGAAACGGTCGATAAATTTTGCTTAGATATCTCTTTTAGCGAATTCCAAACAAATGTAGTAGTAGTAGTAATTGACGTTTTAGAATACATTAAAATAAATACAACTGTCACGCGCACCTTACAGCCGTACAAACTAATCTCGTCCTTATAACAATCAAAATGACCATGTACACACGTACACACATACATATACAAATCTACATGCATACATTCAAATATACAAATACTTCGATATATTTACGTTTTCTATTAATAATTCTATATACAAATACATAAACAAGAATGGAGCCCTCCTTCCATTTACTCACATCCCCTCTTCAACTCCCCCTTTTCATTATAGACATTTACCTTCTTTGTCGGGTCTTCTCTAGAAAAATTCCCAAATTGTGCGAGTATCTCGCATGCACCAACACTTCCCAGAAAATGTTCAAATTTCTATTTGAATTCAGAAATTGCGATAGTAAATACTCTCCGTTTCCCTGCATTCTGCTGAAATATACGTCCAGGTATCGCTTTCTCCGCACAATGGACAAATTCTTTCCCCGAGAGCATCAACTGTTTTGTTTCCTTTCCAAGCCCCTAATCTGAACCATGCGAGACCACTTCTTTGTTCCCTGCCACAGATATCACGATAACCCCCCCCCCCTTCCTACACAGAATGTATTCGAGCCTGCGGGTTAAGCGATACGTTTTCTACGCATTGAGACAAAATATTTTGTTTATCTATATCCCGCAAACGTCTGTTAACTATTTTCCAACTATTTCGTGTAATGTCCTCTCCCCCTGACAAAATATACCCGAATCCAATTTTGCCTAAGCCTTTGCTCATTATACAGGAGGCATATCCGTATCAAAGGAATACAACTTTTGCTATCGTACACATGAAAATATTTTTGAAATTTTTTCTTCAAATCTACATCGATTCCACCCACTAGACACCGAAATATATATATTAAGGGTGTTCATTAACTACAACAAAATATTTTCAGAGAGTGTAGACAAGTCATATTTAAGCAATTGGAGATAGGGAATGTATGGTCCACAACTAAACATAAACATCTTTAGAGTGTTAAACATTTTGGCAACAGATGCTGATAAGTCGGTGTTAAAGTCAAGTGAAAAATTGGCTTGAAACTACCTTGCGTGCATAGAAATATGCTTTTCTAGAGCTCGTTATAGTTGGGTCTTTTTCTTTTATTAGTTAGCTTTAGAATTTGAAGTGTTAATTAGTACACAGGAATGTCATAACTTACTTCATTAATCAATAAAGCCATCATTTGCAGTTATCCTACTTGCTGAGAAATTCGCTTAGTTTACGCAGCTCCTGCGTGCGGACTATTTCCAGCTTGAGGTTCTTTACGGGAACCAGGGCTTTACTTGCCTTCCGATGGAAGCCATTCTTTGGATCTCTACAGAAGAAAATATTTATCGACATTGGCCGGGACCAAAACTGCGATCTTGGGTCTATAAATAACACTAGACCATCTTTGCTCAGTGTGTAAATAACATTGAGAAAGCGTTTTAAATGTTAATAAGAAGAAATTAACACGCCTCCCTGTTATGCAGTTGGTTCCTGTCTCAACCATGCTAGGAAACACAAACGCATCAGTTACCAGGGCTGTTTAATAAAGAACGCTCATAATTTCTTGTGCTAAAATATAAATGCACAATATTTTGTTACCTAATGTGTAATGTGAGTGTTTCATTGCTGTCACTTCCGGTTCTCGGCTGTGAGAGATGTACAAGTTGCGACATGTTCAGTTCCGCCGCAAAATGGAGGTGAGACGCGATAAACAATATTATACATTTCGAAGATAGATTAAAATGCTTATAAAGGAGGAGACAACGCTACAGTATGTACTCTTAACGAAAGAAAACCATTAACACCGCTGCTGTCATTATGAGAGAGGATAGTGGAATAACATTAACAACACTGTCAGAAATTTTGAAAATTTCACTGGGTATCACCCGCACACTAGTAACTGAGTCGTTGCATATGAGACGTGTTTGTGCACGGTGGGTTCGAAGACTGCTGATTCCCGAACAAATGGACGTTTGCGTAGTTTTGCTTGCAGTTGAAGATTCGAAGTTTCTTTCAAGTTGATGAACTTGGCTACATGATTTTGATGCTGAGAGCAAACAGCAAAGCTCTGTGTGGTCACCAATATATACCGACGGTCTCAAAAACTCTACACTCTCACAGTAGATATCTATTTAATACATTTCAAAGTTGGACTGAAAAACAACAGTAATGATGTTCTGTAAACAGATGTGACTCGCATTACATTATGATAGCGTTGCTACGTGACAGGTGAATCAACAATGAACAAATTAAGCCAAGATTATCGCACGATGTTCTGTAAAACAGAAGTGACTCACATTACGTTATGGTAGCGTTGCTACAACAAAATGGAGCCAAGATTATCATTTGAACAAGGCCAGCTGACATGTTGACACCCGGATGTCTGGGGAGTGACACGGTAGCCCTGCTTAAACACACTAGAAAGAGAGAGAAAAAGAGAAGGAAAGAAAAAAGAAGGAATGGAAACTAGTTAGAAGTAGCCAGTTTTGGCCAGAAGGAAATTCAAGAAAAATTAATACTTTACGTCACTAGTAGTTAAACAAATAAATTGGTTTGCATACTAATAACAGCTGTTGCTAATTTACGTTCGCGCTTTGACATCTCCATCAGCAGCGTCTTATTCACATCAGGATGTGAAACGGCCGATAAATTTTGTTCACATTTTTTAGGCTTAAGATTCTTTATAAGTATGTAAAGCTGGATGCAGGATCACGGCTTTACTTCCTTTTCAAAGTAAGCCATACTTAAAATTTTTACGCACTGCCCTCAAAAAAAATCAATCGAACCTGGCCGGAATTGAACCCAAGATCTTCGGTCTACGAGGCAATACCACTAGAACCACTAGGATCGACTGAGGGCAACAGCAACATCTAAATAAATGGTCATAAAGTTTTCTTTCTATAGTTACAAGCCATTCGTATGTTAATTCATTGTTTGGCGGTTGTTTACACACAAGTGTTTCCAGTGAAAAATGGATTAGAATGGAATTATTCGTGATGTTATTCAAATCTTTTTTTTTCAATAACTAAACAATAACTAAAATTCATTTAGTTTAGAGGATTTAGTCTACTATGGTCGACATGTGTTCTTTCTAAGAAACCGTTTGACTGTGTGTGGGTGAATGAGTTCAAGCGCAGAATAAGCTTCTTACACGCACCAGGTCCTGGAGCTCCAAAATCATTCATGAAGTTTATGATATTGTTTTAGCTGACTGACGAGGATTTATTGGATTTATTACTATACACCAGAAATGAAACAGGGGATCAAAAGGCTCCGAAAAAGGGGAAAGTCCTTCCATTCGCTGTAAAGGTGACGACTTTAATTTTTGGGGACGATAGATGAATTCTGTTGATTGATTATTTGGAGAAGGGACTGGAGAATACTACGCGTACTTTTGGAGAGACTGAAGACAGAAATCGCCATAAAAATATCCCAAAAAAATGAGCCATTGCATTCAAGCCGGGTTGCTCAGGATAAATTGAACAAAGTACAATACAAAATACTTCCGCATCCACCATATTTCCTTGATCTCACTCCCTAAAGTTACTACCTGTTTCAGAAACTCAAAAACTCCAAGTTGGATACACATTTATGTCAAACGAAGAGGTTAAACAGAGGGTAAACGAATATAAAACCCACTTCCTCAAGGGAATCACGAACGTTGGACAAAGGCGTTGAACTTCGAGTAGACTATGTAACTTGCAACGTCGAACTGTTCCATTTGATATGAAACCACCCTCGTTAATAATAGAGAAACACGCAAGACCACTCTATGAATTTATACATAATTACCATTTAATATGAGACCAGAGGCCATATAATACTAATATGAAACTATTCGTTTTCTAAAAAAGTATTCTTATTTTTCAAAACATTATAAGTTCTGAGCTCTAATTTAAAGAATGCACTGTATTAATATTCATGAACAAAAACGTTCTTATGAAATGACTCGAAACTAGAGCTCAGCAATGAATGTGCTATGTAGATCAGCTGTAAAAATTTCAGTTTCTGTTTTCATTAGTTTATGAGAAAAAGGTACATATGTCATTAATTTTTCACTTAGTCTAAAATAGCGTTAAAGTTAATACAGCCAATTGCCAATTTACATTCTAACCCATTTCTTACACCTGCATCTTCACACAAAGCAATAGTACCACCACAAGAGACAGTTTCTCTCAACACTGTAGTTAAAATATTCGAGTCAATCACCATATTAATATTTCCTTTGTTGTCTTCAATATCTTCCATACGATTACCAGATCTTTTTCTCGGAAGCAATAGGGGGAGTGTAAGAATTTGGTTTATCATCCACTGAATTATTCTCTTCAGAAATATACAATTTATTTTCATTATGCCTCTTTTTAATATGCTTTAGCTACTGATGCACCACAAGCTGCGGACACTGTTGATACATGAGATGAAATGGTAAACTGGTAAAGGATTTTACCTTAAGGGAGGAAGCGCTGCAGGCCCAAATTTAGGGTACCTCCCAGGCATTTGTCATTTATGAGGACTGAGGAAAACCTGGAAAAACCCCCAGTCAGGGAAGACGGTCCCGGCGGGATTCGAGCCCCAGACCTCCCGCTCGCGAATCCGCCCCGTAACGACTTCGGCCGTTCATTATGCTTTACTAGACAGGTTTTGTTATACCTATTTCCTTTGTTTGTAAATGTATTATAAACCCTAGGCATATTAGATGCATTTAGGAAAGAAAACTGGGATCTATAGCTTGTGAAACTCAAAATAAACACAATACTTTCCAATTGCTTTAAAAAATGAACGCACAAGCAGTTATTACTGTTATTGACATTTGAAAAAGTGATTTACCTACAAAAATACTTCAAACCACTTAAGCCTTCTATAACAAATGGTTTCAGAGATATTTTCATTTTTATGCAATAGTGTGGGGTATAAAAAAGCAGTTTGACACACAAAACACATTACTAATTAAACGCACTTGCAATTGGAAATTTTCAATAAATTATATACCAAATTAAGCAGAAAAAAAAACAAATAATTATTTGGAACAAAAAACTAAAATTTTAAACTCTAATTTTACCTTAAAACAGGGCATTGTTTGATATAAATTTAATTATTAATAATTAGATAAAGGGTTATATTTTTTTGAAAAGCGATGTGTAGTAGGTTTTCTTAGTTGACACCGTGTGACGTTACAAACAGCATATTGCAGAGGGGAACATGTACCGTAGACTCAATACTCTATGTTAAGAAACAAAAATTAATTAATTTCAGCGTCATATAAAACGCAAGTAGGAATTCTTACTTACGGAACAGCCTGTAGTCAATAAACGCAGTCTGAATCTGTTCTCACGCTGCAAAAAGGATTTCCGAGAACACGGCATCCAATCAGAAACGGCGCTTTGAGAGACGGCTGGTGCGGATTGTGATTTAATAGTGATAAATGTCACAAGGAATCATCGTGTGGGATGTGCTCTGCCGCTGCGAGATTTAGTGTCTCTATTGTATCAGGGGGCTTTGACTTCAGCTACCGACAGTACGTCAGTAAGACGTTTCTTGCTATATTAAAAGAGTAGAGATTGACACATACCAGCAAAACGCACTGTAAACTGTGGCATATTTACACTCTCGTTAACTAAGGCTGGCTAACATACACTGAACATTTGTTTAATTGTTTTGTTTACGAAGAACACTAGGTAGGGTCAAGGTGGCGTATTGTTATTGGAAGTAGACCCCATTGAGTTCTATGTTCTTTGCCCATCGTGTGTGCCCGTCCTGGAAGACGTGCTGGAAACCGTGTTTTGACCTGGTATTTAGAACCACCTCCGCCTTCTTCACGACAGCTGTTGATGAACCAAAACGTTGACCTCACAGAGTGTTTTTAAGAACGAAAGAATAGAAAAAAATAACACTGAGGTAGGTAAGGGCAATATGGAGGTTAGAGACATATTTGATATTTTTGGTCAAATATTAAGCAACAAAATTGCAAACAGATAGATGCAACTCAGGGAGTTATCGTCAAATTTGTTTGCTCAGAACGCTCAAAACAGTCCATTAACCTTTGTTTGCGGGGAAACTTCATGTTAATAAACCATTCCACAACAGTCGAAGTACGAAACCAGCACAACCTTTCCGGCCGATCATACACCCTTGGTCTTATTTGGTGTGGCAGAACCAGATGATTTCCAGACTGAGTTCGGGGTCTTAATGGTGAAGTCAATTCTCATCACTTGTAATTGGAATTAAGGTATGTCTCACCTTGCACTGAAGTTGCCGACCCACGTTCACTCTTATCATTTTCTGTTCAGGGGTCAGCGATATCAATACCTATCTGACATAAGACGGTCCCATGTGTAACTGACCGTACAGAATGATGAAAGCACTACCATGTAACCTGTCTGCCTGTCTATCTCTGTCCATTTTCCCGAACAATGACAACTGCGTTAATTATGGTCTTGTTCACTGCAGTAGTTGGAGCACATGGATCTCCCTGTTATGTTGAAACACGGTCCTGCTTAAACTCTTTGAGTGCATTTGATTGTGGCAGAATAACATCACCATATGTTTGTCCTAACCTCGCATACGCTTTCATACCAGATTTCTGCAGAGGGAAGCAACTTTTAAGAACAGAGTACTGCTCGTTACGAAGCAACTTGTTTTGTGCAGCCGGAGTAGGTTGTTCTATCCGGAAACGCGTTAGTGCCCCGGTCTATTCGCACAACACTGCCTGTAGATCCTGCCCCCGCGGTGTCTCCCTCACCTTATCCCTTACTTGCAAAGGTGCCCCCATTGGGGACAGGCACAAACGGCCAGCCGTGAGCAAGGCTGAAGAAACGAGGTACCGTTCTCTCAAACAATTGAATCCATTAACCATATATGCAAAACAGTGATACTTTTTTGAACAAGAGCGTCAACTACAGGCATAAAAATAAAAGTAACACAAAAAGCATCAGAATAACCGACTACCTTGTTTTTTTGTCATTTCAATGAAAAACGCCGCTAAATTTGCATTGCTATGCCATTACTACACATTCATTCCCTTTCCTATCATCAGCTGAAAACCAGTTATTAACGTTCGATATTTTAGTTCATACATTGCGTTAAAACGCTTTTGGATTCATTTCATTTTCCTCAGCGAGTGCTTTTTCTTCGCGTCTGTTTGAATGTTCGCATGATAAGATATAAGAAAAACAATAAAAGCCAGATCATTTCAGCGTGTAATTCTTTGCCGTCCATAAACCGTAGCGTAGTTTGGGGTAGCACCCACGTACCGGGCGGATAATTAGGGGAAGGCTACAGTACGATCCATTATTAAAGCTAACAGCACGCGATGGAATGGCGCAGACGTGGGAAAAACAACCAAGCATCGCAACACGGCATTCCTACCTAGCGTCCTCAATTATTGTTTCAATTTTAATAACGGCAAGACCTGTAGCCCAGTGGTTAGCGCCCGGCGGCAGCTGTGTGCTGTTTGGGAGAATACATGGCTTTCCGCGGCCTCAGCATCGCACGGCAGTAATGCCACAGTAATTATTTGACAGTCTGTAATGATAGCAACGAAAATAAACCATTAAAATTAATTTTAGAGCGTTGTAACAGCAAACAATTATAAATAACCTTATATAACAAATATGTAAAATATGCGTAAAAACTGGTAAATAAAAAAAAAAGGTAGCTTTTTGCAAAATTTAAAAAAGATTGACATTATGAGAGTTTAAAAGTCCGTCACACAGGAGCTGTGTAAACTCAGCAAGTTAAATTTGTGAACGTTATTACAAAATACTATAGCAGAGTATGTAGTAAAAAAAGCAAGTAACGCTAACGGAAGCTATACATACGTATTTTATAAAAAACATAACAATCAGGCTTAAAGTATATACTTTTTCCGTATCATTATCATTTTATTTATGTGTTATGTTGTTAGCTTAACGTTTCCAATTGCACTTAGCTGTGTAACAACTAGAACAGAATGTAATTAACATACATAGTTAATTTTAGATGTACGATTGCTTGTTTTCCTGTGTTCCGAAACCGCTGTGTTCTCTCCACATACACTACCGCTAAGATTTGTACATCGCACCGTATCGCTCCAGCTTTCCCTGGAATTCGACTTTTTTTATACTGGAGCCGAAGGATGGCCGCTGTCTGTAAGGGTTAAGTCCGATTATTAGTACATGCGCATGCGCAGACTAATCCCCCCATATACTTTCACATGATAACGAGCTTATCGCTTGGCGCGAATACCTAATTGTTAATGCTAATAATAATAAATAATAATGCAACATCTCTCCCCATGCTACTTTAATTGACGTCATCGGCGATTACACAAATCACGTATACCTCCACTCCTAATGGTCAGATTTTCCTGATTTTCAGAAATGATATTGCTAATTTTATTTAAATGGTATATATAAGAATCGTTGCAAAAAAACAAATATTTTTTAAATTTTGAGTTTCATTTTTTTGAGTAGTGTTTAACGCCCGTTTCTGCTACTGAGGCACCACAGGCGGTGGACACTGATGATACATGAGATGAAATGATAAATTGTGAAAGGATTTTTTTTAAGGAAGGAAACATTCCAGGCCAAGTTTAGGGTACCTCCCGGGCATTTACCAGTTATGAGGACTGAGGAAAACCTGGAAAAAACCCGTCAGGGATGACGGTCCTAGTGGGATTCGAAACCCAGACCTCCCGCTCACGAGTCCGCGCCTTAACGATCTCGGCCACTCGTGGCAGTTTTTGGGTTTCAGGTAAACTCCCAATCATAATATTCTGATTTCGTTGATTTTTAGAAACTACATTTTTTATTTTACTTTTAATTGCATGTAACGACTTGGGTTAATAAAAATATAAAAATTGCGGCCGCTAGAGCGATTTTTACAGTCTTGATGATACCCCACTTTTAGAGTTTCGCTTGGATGTGTTCAAGTACCACCAAAAACCCACCTTCTCTTTTGCGTGCTGCGGTATATGGCACTCTAATATGTGAACATGCCTTGATATGTCGGTTTGGAATGTTGCTAGAAGAGACCGACATGCATCAAGACGCCTGTTCATATCAACGTCAGACAGTTCATTGGTGAAGGTCGGACGATACGACCTCATCTTCATGTAATCGACAAGAGTCGATCGTGGAATGTCAAGCTCAGCATCCCGGAGTGCTCAACTTAACACTTCAACTTCAGGCGCGTCTTCTTTCTTCCATTTCTCGATCAGTCTTTCACACTTCCTGTCATAAACGTCTTTCTTTCCCAGGAAACAATTGTTCTTTTTGTCGATGGATGATGCCAATTGTCTCTCCTGTGTGAGGTCGTTCAAGTACTCATGCACTTGCGACTAACCTCTCGTCAACAGAAAACTAACTTGTGTCTGTCATTTCAACTAACAGAATAACCACTGAGTGGTGCCGAGGTCACAACACCAACAACATTATAATTTGATATGCTGATTAGAAACTGACCAGCGTTGCTGACTGCTGCTCGGTAGGCCCGGGTTCGATTCCCGACACTTAGGAAGTTTTCTACGATAGGAAGGTCTGGAACGGGTACACCCAGCCTGGTGAGGACAATTGAGAAGGTGCCTGATGGAGAGGTGGAGATCTCGGATCTAGTAAACCGCGATATAGGATGCGGTGCGTTAATCACATGCTCCCCTGCAATACTGCACTCTATAGAGGACACCGCACTCTAAAACTGAAAAATATTCTATTACAGCTGGTATGTTAATTTTAGAAAATAAAAATACATAAAGAAAGGGTGGGGGAACAGGACGTTCTCGAATGCTTCGTAAATCACAATGGCTAAAACTGTTTTTCTGTTTTAAATAAAGATGAAACACACAGATGTATGTAATATATTAGCTAATTTTCTTATTACAGTTCACGATGACCGCCGGGAGAGCTCAAAAGACAGAACGTAGCATTTTCGTAATTCTCGACGACGCAGACGATAAAGGCTCTCTGGAGATTCCATTACGCTGGAATCTGGAGGGACTTAATGATCCTTTCACTATAAAAAAGGCGAAAGCGAGGCCGAAAATGGGCTCCGCACCGCAGCTTAAATAAATTACGGCGGAGGAAGGTTCAAATGGCGTAACCCCCGCAGGCGTGGCCCCGGATGACCTTTTAATGACAGGCGGTGATGCATGGGGCTGGACCACGCGAGCAGGATGATGCAGCTGCCCTCCGGTACGGACCTCATCAAGACCTGCCCCGCTAATCCTGGAATTCATATCAGATCCGCTCGGGCTACAGTCGGAAATGTCCTTGAGGCGTTCACATTTCGATGTACGCGGCTAATTTTAAAAGTTGCCGAAATGAAATTCATGAAAAAGGAAATACTTCTTTCCACTTTTTATCTTTTCACATAAGTCCCTTAAAGTCACTAGGTTTTGTGCACTCAGATTTCGAAAGATGAAGAGGCTATAATGTTTTCAACTTTTTAAAATTTTTGGAAAGAGATGCAAGCCTGGAGGAACAAATTTAAATGAATAAGATGTTATACAAAATTTTAGTCCAATAATCGAAAAAACTATACCTTTTTTGCCATTACGTGAATCAGGCGGAATGGGTATAAAATTATATTTCAATTCAAAAAGCTATCAAAATGTCAATTTTTGTTATTTTTTTTTTTTTTTTTTTTTTTTTTTAAAGATATGCAAGCCTAGCTGAGCCAATTTAGACAAATATGCCGGATGGGGTACATATTTCATTTCATTCTTTTGCTTTTCTCCACTACAAAGTATATTTATGTGGATAAGCACCGTCTTGATGAAAGACCAATTTCTTTTTTGATAAACCCGGTCTTTCCTACATCATACATAATAGTTACACTCAGAAAGGGAAACGCTCATTAAAGCTATAAGGTTGGGCTAAATGTTTTGCGTTTACTTGTTAATAAGGAATCGACATGCTTTCATATTTGAAGTAGGGCAGGGCCTAAGACGTAGATAGCCTATCAGCAGGAGATTTGAAGAAGTTTTTCATAAATACTTTCATGTGTAAAACCGCAATGATTACATTCCTTCTGAATTAGCGCAGAAGTGCATCTAGCACAAGCAAATATTCAGCAGATATTTACTTATTACAAGTTGCAACAAAACAGTTGTCTGGTGACAGACATAGCCCTATAGCTTACCCGATAAACTGCACATTCCAGAGCTGAAGGCTTCAATCCAATTGCAAGACCAAACAATGGCCACTGTGTGCACATGTTTTGTGTTATCTGGCAGAACAAACATAGTCACGTTCCCGATGGATAATTACTCCGGGCTGAAACAAAGGGCGCACATTTTCACGTGCCTTCACCTTGCTTTTTGCTCCATTAAACTTGCTATTTAGCGCCAACACGTCATTAACAGTAAGAGAGAAGGATGTACCGGGCGACAATGCTCCGCCCGAACCTGTTTTTTATCTATTATTGAAACTCACTGTGAGCCGTAGTTAGGGGCTTTTAGGCGCTTTCTTCCTTAATGAGTATATCGTTCGCAAAACGGGCAGTTTCGGCGCGTTCATACATTACATGCAATCAGGCCGACTAAAATTGATGGTTCAATCTTAACAAAAACTTGCTACAGATGTGACTCACATTACATTTTGATAGCATTGCTAAGTGACAGATAAATCAACAATGACCAAAGGAAGCCAAGATTATCGTATGATGTTCTGTAAACAGATGTGGCTCACATTATGTTATGCTAGCGTTGCTACAACAAAATAGTGTCAAGATTATTGTTTCAACAGCGGAAAACAATTTTGAAGTGTTATTGGAAAACCGAGAATGATGTTAAACTTCAAAGGCTATGGAGACGTGTGTACAGAACCGAACCGCCAACCCGAGTAACAATTGCACGCATTCGAAACAAATTTGAGACTCGTGCCGTATGCGATGTTCACAAGGGCACAGCAACAAGCCCCGCGTCCTCGGCTATAGAATTGGCACGTTTTGAGCACTCACCGCAGAAATCTACAAAGCAATGTGCACGAGAGACTGGAATTAGCAGAACCAGCGTACGTCGTATTATTAAAACAGCAAAGTTGAAAGTTTTCATCCCAAGACTTTTGCATGCATTAAATAAAGATGACCCTGATCTGAGAATGCTGTACTGTGAGTGGTTTCGGAACATGGTGCAGAGGATGAGGCTTTCGTAGGGAAAATTGCTTGGTTCGATGAGACACAATTTAATTTGAACGGAACTGTTAACCGGCATAACTGTGTCTACTGGTGTGCAAACAATCCACATGTTATTTTGGAAATGACTGTTAATTTACCTGGAATTAATGTTTGGTGTGGGTTGTCATCTAGGGGTCTAATTGGACCTTTCTATATTAATGGAGTAGTAACTGGCCCAGTGTACCTGAACATGATACGCCCATCCGCCTTACCCCCAATTAATACACTCTATGGAAATGAGGAATTTTACTTCCAACAGGAAGGTGCACCACCACATCATCGAAATGTACCTTGTTGACAATCATACAAGGCACTGGATAGGACGAAGAGGTCTGATTGAGTTTCCATCGCGTTCTCCGGATCTAACGCCGTTGAACTTCTACCTATGGGGAACTCTTAAGGATGTTGTATACGTAGAAAACCAGCTACACTGACAGCACTTCGGGAAGAAATTGGAACATGTGCTGCAATCGATGAGGACATTTCGCAAACGTTGCTCATTCAGTAGTTCAACGTACTCAGAAGTGTATCGACGCCGAAGGTGGGCATTTTGAGCAACTGTTGTAACTGTAAAAGTCTAAGATGATTAGTGCTCATCATTTTCTGTTTGTGTCAATTCAGTTTTGTTTTGTTAATACAGTTTTTTCTTTGTTTGATGTATGTATATATTTTGGCACTCTGTGTATATAATTATCGCTATTTTATTATAGGACGGTTACCAGAAGAAGGTAATGGGTCAGATGATGATAGCATGTAAGATATAAAATGTTTTGCACAAATCTTAGGTTTAACAAAACTGGTCTCATTAAAATGCCTGCGACTTTAGGCTAATTTGATGGCAACCATGAGCCTTAGTCTTGAACGATTTGACAGCCCTGAATTCGCGAAGTTCTAGGATGGCAACAAAACGCTCGAGTGTAAGCTACGGACAAGAAGACCAACAAGAATTGATGACAACGCTCTCTTAGCGACTGTTGAGTCGAACAGTCAAACTTTTTCTCCGACAGCTTCTCCGTGAATTTTCCTTAAGATCTTGCTTTCAAAATGTTCTACCTTAACATCCATCCGGTTGAAAGCATAACCAATAGGGACGGAGACTACATTTTGTTTTATTTTCGTATTCACGTCAGTCAAAAGAATTGTATGGACCACAACTTTGCACTTAATTACATCTCTTTCTGGAGAGAGGCATATATTTCTGAGGGTGATGTAAGGAATAAATTTTGCAATATGAGATGAATAGTTACAGAAGATTTGGCGAAATTTTACTATGGAAAGGTGAAGACTTCAACCAGTGGAACTAGAAGTCGCCAGCATTTGTACAAAAATATCTTCAAGCATCAGCAACATAAGCAGTTATTTCAGCGCTATTTGGCAATGAGCAACTTCATTTATGAGGCCCAGCAAATAAAATTACCTCATTAGGTTCTGTTGTAAAGTAAATTTCCCAGCACAAGGTCTCTCAGAACTACTTGTCTGCTGTGCGTTACAATGGAGAACATACGTTAGTTTGCAGCACCAGGTGTATAAATCTGCTCTTTTCACGGGAGACAAGGTAATGGTATTTCCTAATAGCTCCACTCTTCAGCTGAACAATTAGCTGGTCACCACGGCAAGCGGTACACACTTGCAGTTACCGTAACATAATGTTTACTACCATGCGAAGCCTGCAAATTGGCAACATGGCAATGTTAATGTTCATGTGTCTACCCGTAGTGTGGCAGTTCTAACGCATAATATTATAGGAGGAAATCAAATGCTGTATTTGGAAATATTTTTCTGCGTGTTACACCAAATCGTGTATTTACTATCACAGAAATATGAGCAGAAGGGGGAACCCTGGTCTCTAAGATCTGTGGGATCTTTTGTACTAAATTCATTATGAAATAAAATATATACACACGGCGCGTGGCTTTTCATGTGAAGGCGGTCTCACTCGTTTGCCGCGCCCTGGAAAGGATAGCAAGCCTGTTTGCATACTTGTTGACCTTGCTGACTGTCTCAGTTGTAACGCCGCTGTTCCCGGGTGTGTGTTGTGTTGTTCGTTTCTTAATTCGACAGTACACATAAAGTGTCATGTGTTTACAATGCCACAGCTTGTTTTTATGTAAATTCATGTGTGTTAGCTTAGTGGGGAAAGAATCACACAATCATTTTTTTTGTATACAATTGATTCTGTTACTTTATCTAAATATCATACTAACTACTTTTTCAACCGACAAGGAGCATGATCATGCATTTTTTCAACAGGACACTGTCGCTGCCCACACTGCCAATAATTCCATGAGAGCAATTCACAATATGTTTCCACAGGACAGAGTTGTTAGGTGATTTAACAGCCTGCGATTATTATCTCTGGGATAAATTAAAAAAAAATGCCATGTACAATACGAACCCGCACACCATACAAGAACTCAAAGATAATATTCGTCAGGAAATTGTCCTGATTTCTCAAAATGAACTGCAGTGAGTAATGAGTAATTTCCTAAATTCCAATGACGTGTGGAGGATGAAGGCGGGCAGTTTCAACGCCTCGTTTGATAATTTGGTAAGTAATGACCTCTTAAACTGTTTTGTGTATTGTTGCATGGTTCATTTGTTTTACAGTTTTATGCTGCAGTTAATCACCGAGACCCTGCTGGCCTGCTTACCCATAGGCATAACACTCCGGGGGAAAACAAAACTGACGCGCGCGCGTACGCGTGTAATGTAACAAATTAACAGTAATTATAATAGTAGAAAAGGATAAAACACTAAGAAAAAGTCACCTTGAGATCGCTATATTTCGAACTCGTGGAGTCCTCCTATGGCAAGAAGACAAGTCACTTTTTCTTAGTGTTTTATCCTTTCCTACTATTATAATTACTGTTAATTTGTTACATTGTTAATAGTGTTACTTTATTTTTATTATACATATATATATATATATATATATATCATGACTTTTCCAGAAAAAAGTTTAATTAATGCAAATAATGTATCATTTTAATTGAAAATAAAAATATTTATTGCTTCTTTTATAAAATTACCCTTTTTGGTGATTGCGAAAGTTATTACTTTGAATAACGATTATTTATTAAATATGTACGAGCCAACAAGAGTATATAAAGGCAACTTCAACCCAAAATATTCCTACCTCTGACTTAGAATTTTAAAATGTTTCATCCAGTACAAATACTGAGTCAGTTACTGAGGCGGTTCTTAAATACAAAGCAGCAGGCATCTCGTACATTGAGAAGTTGTCTACTGTCTTCAAAGGTATTTCCTTGAATTTCAACATTGGGGCGTTCTCTAAATCGGACTACTGTTTGCAACCCGAAGTACGAGGGTGAATCGGAAGGTAACGCATTTCTGTGCTGTATGACAAATTGAAGTTTCGTAAAGTTAGCGCTCGCTGGGTGCCTAAGATACCCGACAGGTGACCACGAAGGCCAAAAGCGAATGATGACAAGCTTGGATTGCTTATCGTGTTACGCTGCAGAAGGCCATGACTTTCTGAAGGGAATCGTCACTGGTGATGAGTCGTGAGCGTACACGCCCGAAACAAAGCAACCTCTATGTTGCTTCCCCAGTAAATAAAAAATTCAAAGTGACTGCATCTGCTCATAAAGTGCTTGTGACTGTGTTCTGGGGTGTGAATGGTGTTTTATTGGCGGAATTTGCTGAACACGGAACCACTGTGAATAGTGCAGCCTATTTTAAAACTTTAGTAAAGTTGCGTCGTGCCTTTCGTGACAAACGCCATAACATTAACGATGACGGTATCAAACTTCATGATAATGTTCGCTCCCATATTGCTGCTGCTGTGGTGAGTATACCAACAAATTTGGTTGGGAGATGTTCCAGCATGCACCATACAGTCCACACCTAGCATCGTCCGACTTTCATTTGTTTGGTTACATGAACAAATTCCTGGCCGGTCAACACTTTTCGTCAGATGCAGAAGTGAAAACAGCAGTCCGCAAATGGCTATACTCCAACCGAACGGACCTCTTTGAACAGGGTATTATTAACAAAAGTACAAGCGATGCTTTGCGGTGTAACACTTTTCATACAGCTATGGATGGTGGAGGTCGTTAAGGCGCAGACTGGGGTTCTAATCCCACTAGGACCGTCCTCCCTGACTGAGGATTCTTCTAGGTTTTCCCCAGTCCTCATGAATGCCGGGGAAGCACCCTAAACTTAGGCCTGGAATGTTTCCTTCCTTAAAAAAGTATCCTTTCCCAATATATCATTTCATCTCATGTATCATCAGTGTTCACCGCCTGTGATGCCTCAGTAGTAAAAAGAGTGTTAAACACTATTTAAAAAAGACAGTGCGTTACTCCATCGCAAGTTTTATTTATCACTAAGAAATGCTTACTTTACTTTATGCTAAGTATCACAGTGAAGCTTGCGGGGATGTGTCGGCAGCCTAACATGTCATTAGGGTGCCAACCACATTATCATATACAATGTCACCAAGGAAACAGGTTGGCCAGCCAGCCACTCTGATGATGTGATACGTGCTTCCAGAGTGCCTCTGTCACTCCGCAGAAATATGACGTACATTATGTTGCTTCGGTAGGCAGATTCCAGCTCTTTAACTAGAGCTTCATTTGTTACTACTTGCTTGTAGACAATGCAATGAGCAAGTGCTGCCCATTTGGGAAGAAATAATTCTAGTGTTCATTTAAACGTTGCATATTTTATCTTTAGCAACTGAATGTACACATTAAATAAATGTACTTTGCAAAACGACTTTAACCACTTAAAAGAATGTTTTTCCTATGAGAATTAAGACTTCAGTAGGGTTGTTAAGTAACGTGTAAACGATACTATATTTATTTAATGTCATCTGTAAGGGAGTGCATTTAAAATAAAGTACGTGTACCCTTTAGATATATCCCGATGTCGTTAAGGCGCGGACTCGTGAGCGGGAGGTCTGGGGTTCGAATCCCGCCGGGTCTGGAGATTTTTTTCCAGGTTTTCCTCAGTCCTCATAAATGGCAAATGCCGGGGAGGTACCCTAAACTTAGACCTGCAACGTTTCCTTCCATAAACAAATCCTTTCCCAGTTTATTATTTCATCTCATGCATCATCAGTGTCCACAACCTGAGGTGCCTCAGTAGCAAAAACTGGGCGTTAAACACCATTCAAAAAATAAAACAGATAACTTTGACATTTTTCCGAATTTGTTTTGTATTCGAAACAAATTAATGTCTAAGATACAGCACAAACTCTTCAGTTATTGGTAATACTGGGTGATGTAATTATAGTATTACAATTTATACCTGGAATATCGAACTATGGCCACTGTAGATAGACATTGTTTTTAATTGTTTGAAATGAGGCATATGTTTTAAGTATTTAGTGACGGAATAGTTTCCTTACTCTGTTATAAGCCATATGGGTACTAGGTGATTGAAGAGAAGAGCAGAGGGGCGGGTACAAAAACAAGCGCCGCTAAGCTATGACGGTAGTGACCGAGGAAGGGGAGGTACATTCCGAGTTTGTCCTAAATAGGAGAAATAAATACATCATTTATTGGTTTTTGACCAAGTTTAAAGAAGTTTCCCGTGTTAGGGAACAAAGTCATAACAACCTTTCATTCACATATTTGTGTCTGAGATATTTTCTTTATACGCCTCTTAGAAATCAAATCCGGAAATAAAACAGAGCTGAAAGTTATATGATTTCATTTAACTTCTGTGTGTTTTTCTACTTCAAAGCGCTGTACCATCCAGCGCAAATGCATCCTTCTTCATGAACTCTAAATGAAGACGTAAGTAAATATACGGAAAGGGTGGGACAAACATTCTCTACGGCTTTATTTTAAAAGCATGGTCAAATAAAGCAAATAATTTTAATTTTAAATACAGTTACTTTTTGCTTGAACATTATACTATAATACTGCATAACCAAAATGAACGAAATATTTCTGCATAAATTATAAAACATTGAAACTACTTATGTGGTCTGCATGACATTCTATCACTACAAAAAATATTTCAATAATATCAAAAAAGTAATTCTGCGTCCGTGTCCAGTTTAGATTAAAAGTGACTTAGCTGTAAAAGGTGCATTCAAGTTATATAACACCTCCGATTTTTTTCTTCTTGGGACTGGAAACAGATAGAAACACGCGGTTTATTTTAAAATATATGGGCACTCGTTGTCAATGCGTGACAGAGACGGCAGCACTGTATGGCATACAGAACTCTAGCGGCAGCGGCGAAAGTGCAGACTGTTTTTGATGCTTAAAACGGCGACGTTTTCATTACAAGAACAGCGTTTTCTCTACTTGCGTGCCTTGACACCGATTGAAATTCATCGCCCGTTGAGTGAGACATGAGATGATGGTGTCTAATGTGCTTTCATGGGTGCGACAGCTCAAGGAAGGCTGATCGTCGTGTGACAACTAAACAAGGTAATCTCGGCCTTGCACAGGCCGGTCTGACGACATGATCGAGCGAGTGGAGAAATGATTGTGGAACACATCGCCTCCAAAGTTGGCATATCCGTGGAATCTGTGCACACATGAAGACCTGAAAATGCGAAAAGTCACCTCCAGGTGGTTGTCACGAATGCTGAAGGCTGCGCGCGTGGCATGTTGACAGGCAATGTAATAACGGCATGAATGAGATTTTCTTTTCATCGATTGTGACAATGGTTGAGACATGGATGCCGTTTTCAAATCCTGAAACGAAAAGCCAGTGCCGCTATTGCATCAGGGATTTTCCAGTGGTCAAAACAAGACTCCCACAGAAGCGTTCGCAGCGGCCATGGAATCATGACGTCGACGTTGTGAAAAATATGTACAGCTGCAAGGAGATTACGTTGAGAAGTGACAAACGTTTCATAGTTTTCGGGCGATTAGTTAGTGAGAAAAAAATCGGAGGTGTTATAACTTGAATGCACCTCGTATAATTTCAGGTTTAATGTTTTAAAAATAAAATAAAAATATATATTTGAACTTATATAGTTTCAATGTTTTAAGCGATGCTGCAACACACAAATTTGGAGAGGAATTCTAAGGTAGATCTAACTTTAGGCTAATTTAAGATTGTTAAACATTTTGTACATTAATAAGAGGTTTATAAATCTTTTTGAAGGGAGTTCGCTAGTCAAAAAAATTTGAGAAACTCGGGTCTAGTTCATTTCTTTGCAATTTTGAAGCTACCATCTCTCTACTAAAGTTATGAATGTGCAAATGCTGTCTACCCGCATCGTCAACCAAGAGGGGTAATTCATCCCTAGCCCGAAAATGAAACGTTAAATGTACTTAGACTTCAGTAAACAGCCGAGTTCATCTCTGGCTAACGTTGAAGACCCCGCAGGTTAAATTTTGTGTTAAAACTCTCCACGTTCGTGGCACTCTCTCATTACGTGCGGCAGGAACAATTACTTAGTCCTATTGTTGATGATTACATGGCGACGTATTCTAATTTATAAGTGAGAGCACAGTAATTGAAGAGCGGGAAGCGTTGAGCAGAGTTAAAGGCTGAACAGCATGGGTTTGCAAACCGTGTGAAGCATGGGCTCCAACATCGCACCTGGTTGGGGCGTTGGTCTAGTCCAAGGCGGACGATTCCGGCATTGTTTCAACTGTTAGGCAAATTTAGACCTTTTAGGATCCTGGATTTGTACTCTCTTGTCCCAAAGACAGCACCAACTGGCATTGCTTTTATAATTGTCTATGACAAATTTTAAGGCAAATGTGACCTATGGTTGACGTTTGATAGTCATCTGAATTTACTATTGTCGCATGTGTCAAAAATGGTGAGGAAAAAAGCTCGGTGCAGTAACTAGAAAAGTTTTATTTGAAGAAGAGCATGGCTTATGAGATCAAAACCTTCACTCATGAGCATTCGGTTGAATGTCATTTACTTCCGAATAAGTGAATGTAAACACGGAGGCGAATTTGCAGCGAGTTGAACACTTAATTCGAGCAGACAGAAGGGGAACTATAACCGCTATGGCATGTCCTATCTCATAATATTATAGCATCTGAATCGCTAGCATGATACACTAGGCCTGAATTGTCACAGGCAACGAGTCTTGAGTTCACCATTGCCAAAATATGCGTCAGTGTATTTAAAACACAGTCTTCTGAGATCACAAAGGCAAATTACTCGCCGCATTCCAGCCTCAAGGACTAACCGTAACATTCTCAGGAAACTTTGATGCATCCTCCGTATAGCCCCGATTTTGCTCTAAGCGATTTCTATTTGTTCGGTCCTCTTAAATAGCATGTAACGGGTATAAACATTTTCCCGACGATCAAGATGTAGAAAGGAAAGTAACCGCCTGGTTCCGACAGCAGCCCAAAGAGTTTTATGATGCTTATATGTGTTTGAAAGCCCAGATTATGTTGAGATATAAAATCAGCCTTCTCATTTCTTTAAGTTCTATATCCACTTGTACTTTATGTCTTAGCCTAGTACTTGTGTTATTCATATAAATTTATTTACCAATACTTAATACCTCTACATAAATAGTTAACAATTTTTCATTAACTACCGGCTCATCGATGATTATTCACTGGAATTTCCAGAAGACTTAAGTTCTTTTTTTTTTTTTGATTGCTTTATTTATGAACGCTCTTTAACATCTCAGGTCATCAGCGTCCCATTCA
Organism: Metallyticus violacea; assembly: GCA_030762175.1. Classification (NCBI taxonomy): domain Eukaryota; kingdom Metazoa; phylum Arthropoda; class Insecta; order Mantodea; family Metallyticidae; genus Metallyticus; species Metallyticus violacea. The sequence goes on along the minus strand of CM060837.1, from coordinate 77,290,155 downwards.
ACTCAGGGCGTGAAATGGCCGATAAATTTTGCTCAGAGGCCTCTCTTTCAGGCTTGAGGTTCTTTATCGTACCGTAAATGTACGACACGCGACCCATAGTTTTACTTCCCTTCTGAAGGAAGCCATACTTAGGATTTATACACCCGAAAAAAACCATTGATCCTGGCCGGGTTTGAACCCGCGATCTTGGGTTTAGAAGGCAAGTAAGGTTACCACTACACGAATTGAATGGGACGCTGATATGAGTGTCCATACTAATCAACAACAATCCCCATATTATCGCCATGAGTGGCCGAGGTCGTTAAAGTGCGAACTGTGAGCGAGAGGTCTGGGGTTCGATTCTCAGCAGGTCCGTCCTCTCTTACAGAATTTTTCCCCAGGTTTTCCTCATTCCTCACAAATAGCAAATACCTGAGAGATACCCTAAACTAAGGCCTGGAACGTTTCATTCTTTTTAAAAAAAACCCTTTCCCAGTTTATCATTTCATCTCGTGTATCATCAGTGTCACTGCCTCAGAATTTAAAAAGGGCGGTAAACACTGTTTAAATCCACATATTAGTAAACATTCAAAATACCATTTCGCTTACCATACACCCCTCCCTCCCTCCATCTCTTTACTCCTTCACACTCTAATAAGCAATGGAATAGTCCTTCAAGCTCTCTACCTATAACACACCCTTCCCCATTTTCTCCTCTGAGACCCTTTAAAAACAATGCTCCTGCTCGAATCCAGGCCAGTCCTTCCTTCTCAAATTTATCACATATGCTCATATTTCTCTCTCACCCCTTTACAATTGTTCTGTACAATTTTAAAGAACTCTTGTCTTTAAAACAGGAGCTAATCTTTTGTCTCTCTCTATGTGTAAATCTTTGCCTACTTTTATTTCCTAGTTCCCAAACTTCTTGCAATATTTCCCCCATTTCTCCCATACAGCTGTTACCTCTCATTAATTCCCTTTGACATTTCATACATATTTTGGAAAACTGTGGTCCCCTAATTTCAAAATATACTTGCGTTATTAATACATAATTAAATCTCGTAAAAATCTGGAGGAAAACACTATTGTTTATTATTGTTTACCGATCATTTTTACTAAAGTTGGATAAGAATGTATTATGGGGAGGAAATTCCAGGCCTAAATTTAAGGTACCTCACTGGCATTCGCCATTGATAAGGACTGAGTAAAATCAGGAAAAAGGCTTCTGTAAGGAAGTGTAGTCCTGGCGGGATTCGAACTCCGGGCGCGTGCCTTGCGAGACCGTATCGGTTAAGGAAAACATGTTCTAAAAGCTCTACTGGAGTAAAAACATGTGTAAAGACCTTAAAACACTCTTAGGTTCTATATAATAATCTTCATTTCCCCATTTGTCAAATAAATGGATTAGTTTCGTAGTCTCTTTCCTGGATCATCTCAATCGTGTTGTGGTACATAAGGTGGAAGACACCAACCTGGTGTTTGTCTTCACGACAGAGGAAAAACATGTCAAATCCAGTCAGACCGACTTGCCTACGGGGCAAACTCAGAAACTCTGATTCTAAAGTGTATGAACTGAATGTTGCTATTCTCCTGCAAGAGCCATGGTCCACACCCGGATGTTGTATACCCTGTGCCCTAAGAATTAATAGTTCAGTGCCTCTGGAAACCTGCCGGAAACTGTGGTTTGAATAGCATTCCTTACACCGCCTCGTCCTCCAGGTGCAACAAGTAGAATAGCATGACCGCTCGGCTTTGTTCGCATTAACACTTGTTGACGACAGTGTCTAAGCGCAACGTTTCTATTGTGAAAGAAGAAGTGGAAATGAGTAAAATTTATGGCACATTTACGTTTGGGAACCCATTATAACAGAATAGTGGCACTGCAGTCGTTTATCGTTTGTTTATTACAAGAATATCGCAATGTAATGTTTGCGATACATAGCTTCCAAACCGACATTTACCGGATATATTTTTTTTTAAATGCTATGTTAGCATTAATAAATTTTACATTTCAAACCTTGCCGCTTTATTTAAATATCCCATTTATTTAGATAATAAGCGGGAAGATAAAAATGAATATTCATTAAGACCGCCTTCCGGGTCCTGGGTTCTAATCCCGGTCAGGTCCAGCTAAGTTTTTCTTCATAGTGTTTCTTACTTTGAGAAGGTGAATACCCGAACAAGTTGAAGGCGCCAAGGGCTCCGAGATTATTTTCGTTCATCCCTAGTTGTCTAATGGTAACCATATTTGTCTCCTTTACCCAAGATCCCGGTCAGGGTCGCAGGATTTATTGGGTATAAAATCCTAAGTATGGCTTACTTCGAAAGGGAAGTAAAGCCGTGGGTCCCGTGTCGTACATTTACGGCACGAAAAAGAACCTCAAGCCTGAAAGAAGAGACTTCTGAGCAAAAATTTATCGGCCGTTTCACGCACTGAATTGAATGGGACGCTGATGACCTGAGATGTTAAAGAGCGCCCGTAAATAGAACAAATAAATAAAACTGTGATAATTACATACCCTTTAAAATGATATATTAGTGACATGAGTGGCATTTGAAATTGCAAAATAATTACAGAGTGAAATATGGAATATAATAAAAAAAAAGAGTTTAAAATTCCAATTTAATATCTAAATTGATGTGTAATTTTTAATTTAATTATTTTAAGTACGTATATATTCAGACAAGAAATCTGTATATCTATGAAAATACGAAATTGAACAAAAAATATCTGTGGTTATTAGCGCATTTGAGGGGAAAATTCTGTAACTATGAAAAGATTTCTAAAAAAAGTGTGTGTGTGTCTATGAAAATTGAAATTTACAAAGTGCTGTAGGGTTTATTTTTTATATTTTGTTTTGTTTTAAAATTAAAGAACAAATTAATTCAGCATATAAACTGTTTATAACGAAGTATATGTTTTATATTTAACAAAAGTATCGTCGTGAAGATATCAAATGTGAAATATTAATCTCTCATGTGTTTAAGAATTATTTTTGTATGTAAGAGCGCTCTGTAATAGCCTTCAAAAAACGTTTACGTTACATGTTAATAACATTTAAATTAAATTTCAAAGCCACTGAAAATCGATGTAACTTTCGATTGTTTTTATTTACTTAGTACATTGCAATTGTTTTTAAATAGTAACATGTTTTTGTTTTATTGAAACTTATGAACATCATCTTCTTAAATACACAATGTAACTCGAAACTTTCTGTTGTTTCTCTCTATTTTAGTGAATGTAAAGATGATATCAAGGACTCAATTCATAACCATGGTTACATTTAAAAATGTTTAAAAATACCCACACAGTATAGTTTTGTTAATTAGTGGTTATACATTTAATTTAATTAATAGTACACCATTAATGTTTGTATTTAATTGCAATTATAATCATAATAATGTGGTTTATTTTTTCTAATATTTATAGATTGTAAGAATTCTAATTTTGTTCCGCTTACTTTTGAAAATTAGAGTCATTTCAATATAGATATTTATTGTCAAGTGATTTTAAAAGAAAAAAAACCAGGAAAACCTAGTTATGTATTATAGTTGTTTTTATTTTGTTACATAGCTATATATATTGTTATGCTAATTAACATACATAACTAATAACTAATAATTAACAATGTCATGACTTATATTAATTAATAAGGTCATAATTTGGATTTTATATTCTTTTTAAAGTTATTCGACTTGTTGAGGAATTTGCGTAGTTTACGCAGCTCCTGTGTGACGGTTTCCTTTATTTCTTGTGCTTCTCAAATTCCAAACGGTGGCAACTTTAAGCTAAGGTGAAACTGACAGTCTGTCTGGTAAGCTGGTAGGTTCAATGTTTACTTAGTTTTGAGAAGCGCAGTCAAACATCTGAAGATGACAGCTTGTATCTTTGAATTTCAACTGGGGAACCATGATCTGCAGCGGAGGGAAATGTGCAGGCTTTGATGCTGATACTGTGAAAGAAGGGCGGTGCAAAGTTGAGAAATTTCCAGGAAGGCAACGTAACCCTTGAGGATAACGAGGGTCTCTGCGGCAAACAAATGCCGAATTTTGAGGACGTGGTACAGAAATTCAACGTCGGTGAGAAAATCACACGGTTCCTCGTCCATCAGCAGGGGAAAGTCGCTGGGTTGCACATATGTTAACAATGTCTTAGAGGGTGACACAAGTCGACATGTTTTGCAGTGTATTCGCGTCAGCAAAAGAATACCTTTCTTGATAGGCCGCTGACATCCGGTGAGAAGCGCATCCTTTGCGACTCACCAAGACATCGCCATCAATACATGAATCTATTCCCAAACAACAACCGGAACTATGGTTTGGTAGATTGTGCATCATGAATTGCTAACAGTCGGACAAACAAATGTTCATGAAAAGGTGAACACTAAGGATTTGGCACTTGTGAATTGCAAAAATGTTATTTTGTTGCACGATAATGCAAAACTACACAACTTTCTCGATTTGGAAACTGCTCTGCTAGTTTTATTTTTGCTTCCCGCCCTATGGAGTTCTAACACAATAAAATTCATACTCTTCCATCATGTTGACAATAGTCTTCAATAGCGATGTCTTTGACAGAAGTTTTTCCTCACATTACAGCTATAATTTATTCCTTTTGTACCGTACACAATTAAGCTAATGATAGATCAAAAACAGCTCTAGGCGGTCTATCGATGCCTAAATATTTCACGTGTTGGTCGGAAAAATTCACACTGTGGTGTGAGACAGCTACAGGGACAAACCATCAGATGCACCTCGCTAAAACGCGAGTTGAACTCACGTCCATCCGACTGAGCGCCATTCATCACTGGAATTCCTTCCCCGCCCAAAATTACGCTGCTACAAATTACACAGCGCGAGAGTATGCGCTAATCGCTTGATTTACGTGTTGCTAACGTCATTAGAGGCAGCCTTCACTTGTTCCCACGTCTGCTTGCTTACTCCAAAGGTTCTCGCGGGGTTTTCTTCTGCACATATTGAAATCCACATTTTTTATTAATTTATTTTATTTCTGGCAAGAGTTTTTATTCAATAGCATTAAATATCATACCAATATCGACCGTTGCCACAGTTGCTTGAACTATTAAGAGTAATAAACAAAAGCAATAATGCAATTACCTACCAGGGCAATTCAATAAGTAAGGACGGTTTTCATTTTGGTACCCAAGCTCGCAGGTTCAAAACCGACCAGGTCAATGGATCATCTCAACTTTCATCAATGAGCTGTCCGACTCAGATATGAACAAGCGTCTTGATGCATGTTGTTCTCCTCTAGCGATATTTCAAACCGACATATCAAGGCTGTATTCACAGATGAGTGCGCCATAAACCGCACCACACGAAAGAGAAATGTGGTTTTTTGGTCGAAGCAACATCTTCACTTCACTCCCGAGCTTGAACACAGCCCAACATTGTTATGATATGGCAGCATCTCTTTGGACCGTATTTTTGATGGACCTGTGAATGCTGACAACTTGGCTCATCTCTCAACTGGAAGACAGAGGACTAATGGAAGAACTGTGGATATATGTTTTGTGGAGATCCCTCCCCGAGACCAGAAGTCTGCGCAGCCCACAGGTTTTTTTCCATTTAGGACGGCAACTAGAATCAAAACCGACCCGCCTTTCGGCCGTAGACGATTCCAGAATTTCACTGGTTAAGAGATCGCAAGGTAGCCACCACCTTCTTCACGACAAACGGTGATTCAGGTACCACCTGCTCTCAAGGTATACGCCATAGGCACTCCCTTGGGACACATTGCCGCCGCGGATACTCATTTACCCCTGAGTTACGGGATCACCGCCACGCCGAGTCCAACCCAATCCGGACAACTCCCTAACGGGAGGGGCTCGAAAAAAGTACCGCCAGGCACCTTCTAGTAACGTCAGAAGTACCACGGGTACTCAGGGTCCGCAGAGCCCGCACCTGGAGCATCTGAAGAGCAACGACCGAAATTGCCCCCCCCCTTACGGGAAAAGCAAGAGAAAGCTTCTCGTTTACTGATTTGTTGAACGATAAACCCCCTGGACGTGGGTCCCCAACATCTCTAGCCCATGCCAAAGCCTCCATGCAGCCCTAACCTGACGACAGTCGCTATGGACCAACGCTGAACTTGAACAAGCATACGATCGCGCCTGCAGAAATATCAGAAAGAACTTGGAGGGGCACAGGATTATGTGATGGAGCACATACGGGTCCCTTGAACAACTAGCCATAAGTTCATTACTAAATTCATTCTTATTAAATCCATTAAATTAACGTATAGAGATATACGAATTTTCCTAATACACTGTACAGGAAATTATAGGTAGATTTTTATACCAAGATAAATTCTGAGGCACTATGCGAGAATCCAATACGCATACAACCAGGTTTTGAGTTAAAGTTAGAGAATTAGATGCCTCTTATGTAAAGATGTAATTTTCCAAAAAATGTGGCGTACGAAACGTTAAATGTGAGGGCCTTTGTGAAAGAATTGTGTTATTTGATAATTTTGCTAAAGAACCTCAGTATTTAGGTAGACTGGACTCTGGAAGCTATCAACCAGCAATGAAATCCACCCACGCCTGGAGCACCACTGACCCGCGACCCTCTGGTCACCAGCTACGCAATAAACCCATACAGAATAAAGCAATAATTTAAGTGGCGCAACAAAAGCCATTGTTCCCCGGGCTATGGACAAGATGTGCTCACAAACTACTGCCCAGTGTTTCTTTAACTTCTTTGACTTGCAATCGTTTGCATAAGAATGTGTCACTAACCTATAAGCGAACGAGGTCCGATCCATAAATTTTCGGCTTGGCAATTTAGAAAAGTGATACCAATATAACGTTTCTCAGCCAAATTTTCGTTTATTTAAACATTTTTAGTTTAACGTTTCAGTCAATATAAAAAATAATACGAAGCGTTATTTACAAGCAAGCAGGTCCATCCAAGCATTATCGTTCGTTCGCCGTCAAAAATCACATTTAAGATTTGAAAACGGTTAATAGTAGGTGGAGGCAAGGCCTGGGCTGTACGGTGGATGATCCAGCTTCTGGTGCGTTGTCGTACAGCAGGAACAAAATCCTCGACTCAGCATTTCACGCCTCTTAGTCTTGAGGGCGCTGCGCAAGTATTATCATCAGAACTCCTCTGCAGCTATAAAAAATCCTCTTTCTAGGGAGTGCTTTACCCTTCTTCCGCCTATCCAATGATTCTCTTTTGAAAGAAAGGACCATACTTTCGTACTATGACAATATATTCCAATTCTGCTCTCTCATTACAAGGGGTATTCAAAAGGTTTCTCAACCAGCCTACCCATTGTTGACAATAATGCCTACTAAAATGTAACTAACGCATCTGGCAACATGGATCTCAAGCTATCAAAATATGCATACGCGCAAGTTTAAACTTGTATAATCACTGTCGTAAAGTGATTCAGTTCTGTGTCAACAGCACTTCAAAAATCTAAAGAAAACTTTAGATTCCATGTTTTCACATCTATAAGCAGGTGAAAGAGCATGGACTTGGTAGCTGTTCATGGTGATCAAGTGTGTTCATTTGATGACATTGCAAGATGAATTCGATCATTTGAAGAAGAGCGAGAGACTGAAACACAACCCTCGCTCTGGACGGCCTTGGGAAGCTGTGAACGAGAGAACAATTCAAAGAGTGAGGAACTTGGTGGAGAAAAATCGACATATTACTGTTGAAGTGCTAATGTGTACAAGTGTTGACAGCATTGACAGTATATGCGTGAACATTTAAAGCTGAAAAAAGTCGTGCAAAATGATTTCCACATTCCCTAACTATTGAAGAGGAGAAAGGAATGTGCAAGGAAATTGCTGAGCATTTTCCACCAAATGGTTCTAAACGTTTGACAGATATATGCACTGGTGATGAAAGTTGGTTTTGTGACTATACCACCCCAAATAAAGTTCAGAACTGCGTGTAGGTAAATGAGAATGACAAAAGACAAGAGTTTCATCCTCGGATGCGAATGTTCAGTTTTCTTCAACTATGAAGGACCATTAGAGGTTGACTATATGCCAGCAAGAATGACAATGAATGGAGAATGCTATGGCACGTATATTTTGAATGCCTTATTTGAAGAACTGATGCAGCAACGGTGTTCAAAGACAGGAACTTCAAGTATGCTGCTTTTTCACGACAATGAATCTCCTCTCAAACAGCTGCAAATTTGAGGAAACTACCAGTTTACTCAAATGCTTGACCATCCACCCTACAGCCCTGACCTTTCATCATGCGACTTCTCGAGTGAAATCTTGCATTGCTGGAATATCTTTTGCAAGACCTTGCTCAAGTAATAATTTCAGCTCTGTTGAGAATACCTCAGTTCAACATCGCAGTGCTTTTGACAAGTGGTTGCACCGTCTACAACTGTGTGTGAGAGAGATGGAGAGTACCTTGAAGAATTGTGATGATAAGTGTTCTAATTCAATCCTTAGCCTGAACTTTAAGGTGACACTTGCAAAACTTTTTGAATGTACAAAATACAACTTTTGACTACGTTCCATGCGCACCTACATTTGAACTTCTGCAAGAATTGGGTGCATTCTTCTTGCAAATACTGACGAAGGATGCAAAGCATAGCTGCTTTACTAAGCCCCCAAACCTGCAGCTATTTCTTTTGTCTTCCGACGTCTGTCATTCAGAACGTCGTCCTCGACATGAGAAAAGTTTACTTGTGTCAGACACAAATACTGGTCTATCCTCACATGGTTGATCTTCAAGTCTCTCTCTCACTCTTTGCCTGAAAGAAATAATTCTGACCATTATATTTCTAAATGGAATATGAAACGAAAGCTTCCTCATACACACCATCAAGGCGTTTTTTAACATCATTGGGTGAAATTCTTTCATTAGCTATAATCATTACTCTGCTTTCAATTTTGAACATCATGATGTGTTATGCAACACGTCTGAGATAAACAAGCATCTCCAAGTGAATGATTGGCGTGGTTGAAAAGAAAATGCAACTTTAACACTTCTGAATCAAACAGCCTGAACTTCTCCTCTGTCAGTCCGGGAATTTATGAACTGCGCCTCGTATTTGTGTGGTGTTGTACACTATTGTGTCAGTTTCACCGACATTATTGGCCAGATGTAACCACTATTAATCTGAAATTATATTTTAGTAATATTACTCACTTACTTCAATACATCTACAAAGAAAATTCGGCCCTTTTATAAGCAGTGCCTATGAGGGCTGCTACGTGATGCAATCACTGCTTAACAGTACATACACTGCAAGTAAAAGCTGCCTAATTCACCAGCATGTATTTCCTAACATTAATATTTGTTCACCCTAAATCTTTCTATTCCAGTTTAGATCTTTGTGATTGTTTTACATGCTGGACCCCACACATGGGAACTTTAGGTGTTAAAAAACGTTTTGTTATGCGGCTGTGTGTTTGAATATGTAAGTTTGCTGCACGATCCCCCACCTACTTGCAGCGCACGCCGAGCATCACGTCTTTGGGAACTAGTTCCTCGAGGCGCCGCAACCAGAAATTAGGATCTAAATAACTAGCGGGCGATGAGAAATTAAGCTGCCAATAGGGCGAGATGAAAAATTGAGCTAGGTTATACTGCAGCTATGAATCTATGTAATGACTGATAATTTTATTGTTATTAAATCAACGTGACACACACACACGTGTGACAGATTGCTGTTCGCGAAAATTATCTCCAGAAAATTTAATTTTAAGGAACGCAAGGGGGCAACCCCAATAACTTATTATTATAAACTAGGCATGTACACGTACGGAAATCAATTTCAAAACCTTCTCGGCATCAAATGAAGCCAGGGTGTACCTTGCTCTACAGTCTTGTTCTTTTTCTGTAATATCCTTAGGCGTGATTCGAGTTTCAAACTGAACAAACATCAAGGTCAGATCAACTTTTGTCAGCATTTACTCCACCAACATGGAAGTAAATCAGATATCATTTAAAAAGCTCCAAAAGGGTTTTATAACTTGGATCATCTGCTCATTAAAGGCAAAATTATTACCATTATTAATAGTCAAACTATTAATAGTCACCAAGTAGGTCCTGGTGGTGTAGTGGTAACCATACTTGCCTCATAAACCCAAGATCGCGGCCAGGAAAGATGAACTTTTTCGGGCGTAAAAATCCTAAGAATGACTTCCTTCGGAAGGGAAGTAAAGCCGTTGGTCCTCTGTCGTACATTTACGGCATGAAAAAGAACCTCAAGCCTGAAAGAAGAGGACTCCGAGCAAAATTTGTCGGCCGTTTCACGCTCTGAATTGAATTAGACGCTGATGACCTGAGATGTTAAAGGGCGTCCGTAAATAAAACAAATCAACACAAAAAATAGTCACCATTACTAATAGCCACTCTTATCATATCACTGGTCTACTTTTTGCTAAATGAAAACTGTTCATATTTTCTGATCCTTACCACGTGGAATCCCTCAAACCTGCCTTAGTTTTGTTTTATCAGGCTACAGATTTCCAGAAATCTGTACTACATAAAATAACAATTTTTGTTATTTGTTCATTGAGCAAATGCAAAAAATAAATATTCTGAGAGATTTAAACAAGGTAATAAATGGTTCACTTTGTGAATGAAACAGTAAAGCAAAATCAGAGCATTAGACCAGAGAAAATGGCCACAAAAGAGCAATTTAGTTCCTGGAGAAGAAAATGCGAAATATGAATCATTAGTTTCTCCTTCTGATGTCCTTGTTCCACCACCCCATGTTAAGTTAGGCCCAATGAAGCAATTTGTTACTGCTCTGAATAAGGATAGTGATGGTTTCAACTTTCTTGTTACAAAGTTCCCACAGATAACTGAGGCTAAGATAGCAGCAGGTATTTTCGTGAGCTTATGCAGGATGAGACCTTTCCTCAGTCAATGTCCGAGTTAGAGAAGTCGACATGATGGGCGTACAAAAAATGACAAACGTTCTTGTCAACAAGAAAGCTGAGAACTATAAAGAAATTGTGCAGGAAATTTTACAAAATTTCAGAAATGTAGAATGAGTGTTAAAGTGCATTTTTTCAACAGCCATATTGATTACTTCCCTGCGAATCTTGGTGCAATGAGAGAAGAACAAAGTGAAGGTTTCATAAAGACGTTAAAACAATAGAAACCACTATCATGGCCATTGGGATGTATAAATAATTATTGCTGATTACTGCTGGTGTTTGAAAAAGGACACTATGAAAGACATACCAGAACTTTAAAAAAAAAAAAAGTTTTCTTCTGCCTAATAATGAAAAAAGTTTGAAAATTCATTAATTGTAGACCTTAGTTCTCTTTTTTCAATATGTTAATATTTAAGTTAAAATGAAATCCATAAATTAATTTTTATCCCAGCTATGTCTTAAAACTTAATATTTCATAAAAATATTATTATATTTGATGTGATTTTGTTTCAAAACAAAGCCCGATAGAGCAAAACTGAAAACATATTTGTACTATCCAGATGTCAAAATTGGGGAAAAAACAAGAAACACCATATTTTTGTAGGCCAGTAATGAAGCCCACACACACTGAAAACTTTGCTCTCCGGCAGCAGTGACCTATAGCCTGAAGTCACATTCTCATGTGCATTTTCATACTCGGAATATCTTGAACGTCGCTGTTTATGCAGACTGAGTTTGGATGACAGGCCTGAAGAAAGCGTTTGAGGAGACACTTGGATATAATTTTGGTCCTATAATTATAACAGAGAGTATAGTTAGCTGGTTTTTCCATTCGTATGCCTTAAGTATCAGTAGGAGCGGGAAAGGTGGCTACTTGCAGAAAAATACACTTGAACATGAGAGATGAAGATGATTTTAGGGCATTGAGTGATTTAACAAAAAATGTAAAATGACAGAAGAATATACAAACAATAAGAAGCAAATAACGAGAACATCCAAAAGTCAGAAATCGTATACTACCCTAGAAGAACCCAGAGAACGGCAAGAAGAGCCAGTTCAAATACAAGAATATGAGGAATGAATGAATAGTGTTTAACACCTCGTTCATTTTAAGTGGAATAGAGTTTGAACAATAAATTGTGTTTCATCTCTTAATATGATAAATCTTGTTAACTCCTTCCCCTGTGGTCTCCGGATCACAAAAGTCCAGCAAAGAAAGAAGAGCTAGTCCACGTAACGTAGGTTAACGGAAAATCATCGGGAGGGTACGAAAAGAAGAAAATCAATTTCCCTGAGAATCAAATCTTCCCCTTCCCCCAACTTATTAATTAATTAACAACCGACCTATTTTCCCGCTGAAACTCCCCGGAAGCACCATCTGACACGCCAGGTGACATCTCCAGTGAATCAATATCTCAGCATGTCTTATGGAAGTTGTTGGTTTTGCACAATTCAGAACTTAAATACTGCAGAGTCTCTGGTACTACACACCAGGCTCACAGACAGAATCCCGACAGGCTCAGGTTGGATGAAGAATATCCAGTACAGGATTGATCTTTAACCCACTGAACGAGTTGGCTCAGGTACTAACGCTTGGCAGTCGCAAATGATATGTTCCGGGTTCAAATCCCTTGAGGTCAATTATTCTGACTTTGGATGTTTTGTCTTTTCCCCTGGGCAATTGGGCTAATTCTGGAAAATACTGGATACGAGAAATGCATTGAAGTAAAGGGAGAAAAGTGATACCTGTACTATTTCATCACATGATCAGGCCGAAAACTTGTGGACCGTTGATTTTTGTTTATTTATGGACGCTCTTTAACATCTCAGGTCATCAGCGTCCCATTCAAATCAGGGCTTGAAACGTCGGACAAATTTTGCTCAGAGGCCTCTTTTTTCAGGCTTGAGGTTCTTTATCGTGCTGTAAATATACGACACGGGACCCACGGCTTTACTTCCCTTCCGAAGGAAGTCACACGCGCGGGAAAAAAAAAAAATCATCGATCCTAACCGGGTTTGAACCTGCGATCTTGGGTTTAGAAGGCAAGTATGGTTACCACTTCACAACCGGAACCGACTTTTGAAGGTACCTTGTCTGTTTCATGACGCAGTTTGACGCTTTAGTACAACATTCAAGCAGTTCAAACAATCTGCTTATCATATTCCCAAATCAAGATAATTTTACAAAATTTTAAAAATGATATAGATTATTTTAGCTAACCAAAAAGTGTATCATTCGATTCTTTCATGTTTTGCGCTTATACCCAAGATTCTATCAACAGAGTTAATACGCTCCAGACAGAATGGGTCTGGAAACTGGGAATATGCCTCCAGCAGCGGGCATCAGCTGTAAGCAAATGCCGTTAAGAAAAACAAAGAAAAGAAAGAAAAAAAAACTGGAGAGTGTGACATAAGAAGAAAACGTCTCTGTTATTCTGAACTTGGATCGCGTATTCCAGTCGTGTCTCTCTTCTAGACAGCGTATTGTATTTAAATACAAACATTACAAGGTTACGCTTAACAGAGAAAGAAAACGGTGTGTCCATTTTAACAGAAATCTCATACAGATCGGCAGTTTGTTTTCTTTCTTTATAGCCTGCCTTGAGAAGAGAACAAAAAACTGTGCTTGTATGCATAAGTTACATTTACACACTTAGGATTGCATTTGGAATTCCACCATATCGTATTATTTTTCTTCGACAGCAGTTAACGTTATAACGAGGGCACAAATGTTTGTCATAAAATGCGATATTTGTCTGCATACCTATACAACAATTTATCCTAAAAGAGTGCAGTTATTAATGAGTTCTTTCCGTAAGAAGGAACAACAAATACGGTGTGCAAATTATATAGAAATTTTGTTAATATGCACATATTAACTTTGAACATTACCCGACTATTTTGCCGTGATTTAAATTACTTTAAAAACCAGAGCTTTCGCTGGCGCTATGACCGGCATCATCAGTTAACTGAAAGGATCTGGAGGAGTAGTACGGAGGAGTTAGAACCGGAAAGTAGTGGGAGGTTGGGAGAGTTGCTGCAGGTGTTGTTTGTTGTCTGTGTTTTCCTTATTTGAAAACTTCTGTCTTTGTTCCAGTCCGACTAAAATGTTCTGTTATTTTTTAAATTACTTACACTTTTAAATTTTATTTCATGACAAAGTTAGATAACATGATTCGCAACATAAAATTTTTCTCGCTGATTAAAGCGCAAATGTTTCTTATATTCTTCCAGGGAAGTTTTGATGGATCTTCCGGTCATATCGATTTATCGTTCCCCACATTCGCATGGTGTGAGGGACATTCAGAAAGTTTTGCAACCAGCCTATCAATTGTTGGACAATAATGTAACTAACGCTTCTAGCAACAATGGACCTTAAGCTATCAAAATATGCATAAGTGCAAGATTAAACTAGCATAATCATCGTGGTACAGTCTGTTGAGTTCGGTGCTGTGTCTAGAAAAAGTATTAATATTTCTAAAGAAAACTTAAGATTTTACATTTTCATACGCTATAAGCTGATGAAAAATAGTGAGGGAAACAAAATATACATGCAGACTTGATAGCTATTCATGGAAATCAAATATATGTTCATTTGACACCATTGCATTCGATCATTTGAAAAAAAGCGAGAGACTTTTAAATACAACCCTCGCTATATTCGGCTTTGGAAAGTTGTTTTTTTTTTAATTGTGTTTAACGCCCGTTTTTACTACTGAGGCACCACAGGCAGAGATGTCTGATTAACATGAAACGAAATGATAGATTGGGAAAGGATATTTTTTCATTTTAGGAAGGAAATTTTCCAGGCCTAAGTTTAGGGTACCACTCCGGCATTTGCCATTTTATGAGGACTGGGGAAAACGTGGAAAAAACTTCAGTCAAGGAGAACGATCATGGCGGTATTCGAACCACAGACCTCCCGCTCACGAGTCCGCACCTTAACGACCTCGGCCACCCCTGGCGGTTTACGAAGCTGTGAACGAGAGAACTTGGTGCAGGAAAATGGTCATATTTCTGTTGAAATCCTAAGTATGGAAGTGGGTATCAGTGTTAACAGCATAGGATGCGAAAAATTTGTGCAAAATGGTTTTCACATTCCCTAACCAATGAAGAGAAGAAAGAAATGTGTAAGGAAACTGCTGAGCATGTTTTCACCAAATGTCCTAAACGTTTAACAGATTTATGAACTGGTGATGAAAGTTGGTTTTATTATATACACCCCAAATAAAGCTCAGAACTGCGTGTGGTGAGAATGACCCAAGACCAGTTTGTTCTTCAAGATTTTCGTTCTCGGAAGCGAATGTTCATCGTTTTCTTCAACTATGAAGGACCATTAATGGTTGACTGTATGCCAGAAGGAATGACAATGAAGGCAAAATATTGTGGTGTTTAAATTTTGCATTCTTTATTAAGGGCCGAAGCGGCGGCTATTGCTTCTGCACATTTTTCGTTTCCTCACAGAACAGCGTCAAATTTGAGGAATCTGGAAGTTGCTAAAGACCAAATGATTAACCATTGACCTAGAGCCCTGACTCTGAACCGCGCGACTTCTGGCCGTTTCCTCCAGTGAAATCTTGCACTACTGCAAAAAGTTTTAGTACCCATGTGCTTTTGACAAGTGTTGCACAGTCTACAACTGGTATGGACAGAGATGGAGAGTCCTTTGAAGGATTGTGAGGATAAGATTTCTAATTAAGTTCTTAGCTTGCACTTTGAGATAACACTTGATAAACTTTTTGTAATGGTCCTCAGACATGGAGCTAAGATGATTCTTTGGGTCTTCCACGAAACATAGTTTTTGAAGTATTTTTGTTGTCATGTGAAAACGGTTTGTATGCCTATCCTTTTCAAAACTTCAGTGATATGTAGCGTGATGTCTATAAATGGCAAAAATGCTTTAATTTGGTCTTTATAGATGTCGTGGTTTTCCGAAGTTTCAAGCCACAATCTTTTCTGCGTTACCTTTTACCTGCAAGGCTCTTTGCATATAAAAAATAAATAGGTTTTATTTGGTACCGTTTTAGCACGGTGGTCTAATGCTTTAATTAGATCTCTGTTTTGAATAGAGTATGAGTTGGGTCGTAGTTAAGGTATCGATATGCATGTAAGCCTAGTGCTCTAGACCGCCTTATGCTTTGCGTCGAACCAGAACATTCAATAAATAAATTTAAATAATTCATTTGATTAAAAAACAGAATTGCAAAAAACAACTGGACATTTCAATCTGGCTAGAAATTGAGCAGTATCTAGATAATATAAACAAAGGCAAGGCTTGCGAATCCGTTACTGGTCAAGTCGGTCTTGGTTGTCTAGTGGTAATCATACACCCAAAATCGCGAGTCCTATCCGGACCAGGGTCATTAGATTTTTTCCAGAGTAAACAACCTAAGTACGGCTTCCTTCAAAAGCGAAGTAAAGCCGTGGGTCCCGTATCGTAAATTTACGGCATGTAAAAGAACCTCAAGCCTGAAAGAAGAGGCCTCTGAGCAAAATTTACCAGCCATTTCACGCCCTGAATCGAATATGACGCTGATGACCTGAGATGTTAAAGACCGTCCGTAAATAAACCAAATCAACAAGTCAACAAATACCTACGTCACAGGTCTCCCTGCACTTCTACCCCTTTCCAGTTCTAACGTCCTATTAACTCTGCCTCCACAAACACTTTCAGTCCACTGAAGATACTGACCGTAGAGTCAGCAAAAGCTAAGCTTTTAAATTGCCTCGATTCACACGTAATTTTATAAGTTATGAAGAATTTAACTCCTTAGGTTGCGTTTAAAGTATCACGGACTTTTAGAGTTCAAGAAAATGCGGTAAGCCTTAGCAAGTGTATTATTTTTGCAGGAGTCGTTCTGAAGGATGATTATTGCACTCGTTGGAATAATGACAGATAAGCTTTTCATTGGCACTCTCCGCATTTACCCCGATGGCGAGTAGCTTGCAGGTAGGGTATACAATTAGCTGCTTGCGATGCAGGCAGCGACCTAGCCTGGGGTTGATTTACTAAACAAAACGCGGCAGTCCGGCGTGACGGAGTTAACTGCCAACACAGTGTCATAAACTGCGCGAGAACATCCCATTGTTATGACTCATGTGTGAACATGGGGGCCATCTCCAAAATTACACTCCCCCCTCCAGCAGACCGCATTCTTTAGGCGGTTCATTCGCTAAAGGAGCAAAAAATGTGAGCCGTCTTTAAAACAGAGTCCGTATCTAAAACATACTGATGCTAAAAGGTACTTAAAATGTTTGTTTTCAAAGCAGAATAAAAAGAAAAAGAGAGGAGAAAATACAGCTGTTTTCATTCCTGTATACTTAAAACCAAAAGGAGAGAAATGCCTGCCAGAAAAATAGTTGGCTATATTCTGCTCATTGTACATTCAACTGTGTCGGTCCTGTAGTGGTAACCATAAACCCAAGATCGCGGGTTCAATCCTGGCCAGGGCGGAAGCATTTTTTTTTTTCGGGCATAAAATTCTTAAGTATGGCTTAGGAATTTTTACGGAAGTAAAGCCGTGGGTCCCATGTCGTAGATTTACGACACATAAACGATCCTCAAGCCTGAAAGAAGAGGCCTCTGTCGGCCATTTCACGCCCTGAATAGACTGGGACGCTGATGACCTGAGATGTTAAAGAGCGTCCTTAACTAAACCAAAATCAAAGTGCTTGCAAGCAGAAGCATAAGGTGCATGGCACCCTGCTTCGTTAGCCAGCCTATTTCTGTTAAATCAACGCTATTATTAAGTAATAATGCTTTGCCTTTCTAAAACATACTGCCTTTTTGTTTCTTTCTTTTTCTTTTTATCTGTGGCGTTTCATTGTCAGCAGGAAAGATGTAGTTTGAATACGTGAAGCTACGAAATGCTTAAAGCAGGGATTCCTAAGGTTCCAATCTCTTGCGCCGTCTTATATTCAGACATATTGATGATATATTATGCTTTGGACCCTCGATTACTGCTTCCATATCTCAACTCCAAATGGTCAGTTAAGTTCACTTGTATAATGCTATCTCTTTAAGTTTAGTTGGATATCTGTCATCTTACGTACAATAAAATACAAGGGCTGTTCAATAAACGATTATTATTATTTTACTGGCATAATTTATTGGGCTAAAATTTAACTTCACATTATATTATGTACACATGATACTAATTTATTTATGTTCACTTCCAGATCCCGCCTGAGACGTGAGCAAGTTGAAACATATCCATTTCTGCCTTAAACAGAACGGAGCTGACACTCTGCTCTGATATTCTGCTTTCGTCTCAATAAATCTTCAACTGAGGCCTATGGAATGTTACAGGAGGCCTACAAAAGGTTTGATCTTTCCTATAGCACAGATCAAAGATGATTTAAAATGTTTAAATAGGAAAGGCAATCAATTTCAAAGGTAGAAGACAAATGAAGAGCGTAAAGGTAAATATTGAATCTTAAAGGTTACGTAATGAGTGGTAACTCATAAGACAAGCAAACAAGGGGAAAGGGGCAGGTGAGGAAAAATAAGAGTGGTAAATATATTAATAATTGAAACAAGTTTAAACAATAACAATATTAACACGTAAGATCTAACCCGGGTAGTGTTCGCGCGTGTTGTAAATAATATAGCTGTTATCTCTCTGTCTCTGAGGAAACTTTCAGGGACATGAATCGGTAACCCATCAATAAGTGTTAAGTGAAATGCATCATCGAAATCCTTACAGTGAGAAAGGGTAAGAGATACTTGGTTTTAACAGAACGTCTAGAAGTTAAACCAATATAAAATTATTTGCAAAGTTTACAAAAACATATATACAATGTTATTAGAAGAACAAGTAGTAAATGTAGAAATATTAAATTATCAAAAATAATTTTACAAGAGCGTCTGAGATTGCCGATAAATTCGCGCATGTAGAATGCTCGGCCCCTCCAGTGACATTTACTATGAATATTTCACGAATAAAATAAGAATTTAAATATAATTCCTCTAAACTTGGATTACAATATTGTAATAATAGAGCATTTGTATCATGAAAGGTGCACAGTTTGAATATTCACCCAACAGTTAAATTTCTTGACGATCATTTTCACGTTTCCAGCACTACATAAAATTAGTTATTACTTCATAGTAAGCAGTGTGAATACAACTGGCTGACAAATAAATACCGAGGGTGCCAATAAAAACGTCTACACACTTTCGCAGTAGATATTTATTTTATATATTTCAAAGTTGTACCGAAAAACAACAATAATGTGTAGTATGATGTTTTGTAAACAGATGTGACTCACATTACGTTTGCTAGCATTGCTACGTGATAGGTAAATCAACAATGAACAAAAGAGGCCAGGATTATCGTATTATGATCAGTAAACAGATGCACTATCATTACATCATGCTAGCGATACAACAAAAGGGAGTCAAGATTATCGTTTGAACAGCGGAAAGCAATTTTGAAGTGTTATTGGAAAACCGAAAATGTTGTCAAGTTCACAGGCAACGGAGACGTGTGCACAGAACAGAACCGTCTTTGACCTTCTACCTATGGGGAACTCTTAAGGATGTTGTATACCGTAGAAAACCAGCAACAATAAAGCACTTCGGGAAGAAATTGAAACGGCATGTGCTGTAATCGCTGAGGACACATTCGCAAACGTTGCTCAATCAGTAGTTCAACGTACTCAGAAGTGTATCGACGCCGATTGTGGGCATTTTGAGCAACTGTTGTAACTGTAAAAGTCTAAGATGATTAGTGCTCATCATTTTCTGTTTGTGTGAATTCAGTTTTGTTATGTTAACACATTTTTTTCTGTGCTGCTTGAAGTGTGTATACATTTTGGCACCCTCTGTATATTTTTTTTAAATAATTAATAATTTATCAACTGATATACCAGTTTTACAAGAAAAACGCGGTGTAATGTGTCTAATTTGGTTTAAATTATTTCAGATTCGATTGTGGACGGAACAATAATAAATGATTACATTTAGCGAAGTTTATTAACATTTGAATGTATTACTTTAAAAACAGAATGAGTTTGAATATTCATCCAATAGTCAAATCTCTGGACGAACATTTTCACGTTTCCAGCGCTACATAAAATTAGTTATTACTTCATAATGTGCAGTGTGAAAGAACTGGCCAACAAATAAATATAACAGGTAAGGTTTTGGTGTTTCAATAACGTATTTGTTTTATGTTCAGTGTAGATAACGTGGAAATTCGTTGGAAATATATTGACTTACAAGGTGATTATGTTAAAAAAAAAAAGGTTTTTGTGTTTTCTTGGTCAGTTTAGAATGCCCCCTGGTAAATATGTTTACTATATTATCTATGGGCTAGCTATTGAAACTACTTCCAACAAAACTTAGGCGCCAGGAACAAAAACCAGTCGCAGCGATTTCTGCCCTTCTAACTTGAAAAGGACAAGAAAAAAAGTCTAAGAAGAATATAATATAATTACGGATAAAACAAAATAGTTATTAATAGAAGATGAATCAAAATATTCAAGAGTAGTTTTGGAAGATGGAAAGAAAAACATAAAACGGTGTTTTAAATATACAGATTGAATGAATACTTGAATGGGAAATAATTAATGAGACAGAGCAATAATAATAAGACAAAAAGTTTTGCATAATTGGAATATAAATCCTATAAAAAACCTACTAAGTTAAGGTCAAAAACTACTAAGTTAAAGTCAAAAATAAAAATTAGGTAACTTTAAAAGAAAATTGGAATTAATTTAAATTAAACATTAGAGTTCATAAAAAAAATAAACGTTAAAATGGTTTATAAAGCATAGATGAGTTCCGCCATTTAAAAATAAAACGTGAGGACCCAAATTAACATAGATAAACAGAGTGTAAATCAGTTTGAGAGGAAAAAAAAAAAAAAAAAACACTGGACAATACGCTATGGAAAATTAAATGAGTGAACAAAAATTATTTAATTTTGCACAGCTTCATAAATAAAAAATAAAATTACAATAAATTAAAACATTTTTACCTAGAATACTTAACACCTTATGCATTGATGTTCAGCGGAATGTATACAGTGTAAAACCCGAAAGACCTTAAGACCAGAATATTATCTAAACACGTGGCTGAAAATGATTTTTTACGTATAAACACATGAGTTGATGATGCTTCACCCCTAACATTTGCTAACATGCACGTCGTTAGGCAGTGGGCGGGGAATCCTGTGCTCAGATAACATCGTGCACCAATAGCGGGATGAGGAAATCCACGTAAATGCGATACAAAAGCATTGCGTCAGCATCTGGTTTGCTTTCGAAAGCACATGGGGGTGGCGGCGCGCAATCATTTTGGCACAGTTTCTCTAAAATGGCGCGTGCTTGATTTGGCAACGTTCCTGGCTGGTCTCATTTTGTAGGCGTGAAACAAGACGCACACATGCGTCACAAAACTTTTCTTTGTTTAATGTAACTTTGCAAGTTGTAAATGTCTAATATACATATAGTTGCACAGTATGAAAGAATATTTCTGAGGTTGGGAGCTAACGTGCACGAATACAGGACAGGAAAGAGAAGATATTAACCAGTACGGGAACCTAAGCTGAAGGTTTCTATAAATATACCTCAAAATAAATAGTATTTGCAGTAGAAATGCCCTCTAGTTCTGTGGCATAGCGACGCGAGGTCTGTACCAACATGTTTTTAGCGAATTCGGAAGGAATTGCGCTATTGCGGTTGTTACCAATAAAACGATTTTTGAAAAATTTCTTCAAATCTCCATCGACCCTACTTACAAGGCACCAAAAAATGACAATGAAGGCACATAACGATAAATTAACCAACAACGTATCGGGTTCATTAACCAGCAAAATTGAATCATGGTGGGGTATAAAAAAATTAAAAATAGCCCAAGCAGCCGCAATTTTTTTTCTTTCCCTCAACCAAACTCGATAAATATCTTTAAAATTACCTCATAAAAGTAGTTGCGAAAAATTATCGCAATCGGGCTATTATGAGTCGTGGTTAAAGTAAAATGTTAAAATCTCTCTAACGGCCGCATTTTAAAAATTTAAAGGAAATTTGTGTATATACCATTGAAATAAAATAAGAAAAATAGTTTGCGAAAATCATGTGAAATCGGACTAATAGAGGGGGGGGGTTACCTAAAACCCAAAATTTAAAAATTACTCAATAAATATTTATTTTTGTAACGAAACTAGGTAAATACCGTTTAAATAAAATAAAAAAATACTACATAGTTTCAGAAAATTGGAGAAATCGGGCATTAGGAATGAGAGTTTAACTGAAAATCAACATTAAAAATCGCTCTAGCGGCATCAATATTTGTTTCTTCACAACAAAATTCGGTATATACCATTTAAGTAAAATTATAAACATAGCTTCTGAAAATTAGACATAGGAACAGGAATATACTTGAAAATCTATATTTAAATTTAATGTTATCTATGTTGTTCTAAAATAAAAGTATCAACTAATTCAGCATATAAACGGTATTTATAACCATCTATATGTTTTATATTTAACAAAAGCATTGGTGAAGACAGGAAATGTGAAATATTAATGTAATATATGTGTTTGAGAATTATATTTGTATGTAAGAGCGCTCTGTAATAACCTTCAGAAAACGTTTACGTTACATGTTAATAACATTTAAATTAAATTTCAAAGCCACTGAAAATCGATGTAACTTTCGATTGTTTTTATTTACTTAGTACATTGCAATTGTTTTTAAATAGTAGCATGTTTTTGTTTTATTAAAACATATGAACATCATCTTCTTAAATACACAATGTAACTCGAAACTTTCTGTTGTTTCTCAAATATAAAGATGATATCAAGGGCTCAGTGGTTACATTTCTTTGTGATACCTATAGATTGCAAGAATTCTAATTTTGTCCCCTAATCCCACAAAGTAATGACATTTCATTTCGTTAATTAATAAAATTATCATTTGGATTTTATATTCATTTTCAAAGTTATTCTTCTTGGTGAGAAATGCGCTTAGTTTACGCAGCTCCAGCGTGACGGAATTTTAACATTGATTCACTAACACTTCATTTAGATGAAGTTACGAGCATATTAGTGTAGGTAGAACTTGAAATATTCATAATGAAAGGAAAAAACGAATTAATTTTTAACAATTCTAAAACGAATTCATAGATATTTTGAAAAGTTTGTGCTACCTTTTGAAATTAAAAGTTGAATAATACTATTTGAATCCATTCACTTGTTCCACTTTCTCTACCAATTCTTGTTCTGCTAATATTTCCTACATATACCTTTTAATTTTATGATACTTGATTATTCATATATTGCAATCATATAAATAATTCAAAATTTAATAGTTATTTATGTAACTAGTGTATAATCTTGGTAGTTGTGACACCAGTGAATGTTTATTTTCAAGAGTGTTCAGAATGAACACACACATGTGTAAATGTTACTACAAATACCAGAATTTGTTTGCACTTCCCTGGTTAATTGTCTTCCTCCAGAAAAGCAAATCACGATATTGAGAATAAATTTGATTGTACTGGAACAGTGCACAACAAAAAACACGCGACAACCTAACAAGAGAATGGATAAACTGGACGAAATTGTGCAAACTTTCAATGTTTGCCAACAAAATCCTTCCCGAAATTACCACAATAAGTGGGGGTTTCAGCGGGTTCTGGACATAAAAACATAAACCTCAAACCGTACAAGTGTACATTGTTTAAAACAAGGCGACCCAGTAGCAAAGTGTGTTTATCTGTGAATGAAGGTTTAATGGACCCAACGCTTCTGTTCTTTTCAGACGAAGTCTGCTTTCACCTGAACGGCCGTTTGAACAATCAAAACATGAACTACTGGTGTACCGACAATCTACATCGTGTACAGGAAACCCCTCCTTAAGATAGGAAAATTGGAGTTTATTGTGCTGCTGGCGCAAGGCGTGTTATCGGTCCGATTTTTTACTAGACGACAGCACATGCGGAAAAGTACGGAAGAGACATTTTGACTTCATTTTTTCAGCAGCTTACAGAAGAGAAATTAATGCTAGTACCCTTTAAAGTAATAATATTTTGGTCTATTTAGTTCCACGCACAAGATACTCAGAAATAATAAATATATATATATAGAGGGTGCCAAAAATGTATGCACACCTCAAGCAAAGAAAACAGCGTGTTGTTAACATAACAAAATTGAATTCACACAAAATAATGAGCACTAATCATCTTAAACTTTTACAGTTACAGCAGTTGCTCAAAATACCCACCATCGGCGTCGATACACTTCTGAGTACGTTGAACTTCTGATTGAGCAACGTTTGCGAAAGTATCCTCAGCGATTGCAGCACATGCCGTTTCAATTTCTTCCCGAAGTGCTGCCAGTTTTCTACGATATACAACATTCTTAAGAGTTCTCCATAGGTAGAAGTCCAACGGCGCTTCTGTTCTGTACTCACGTCTCCATTGCCTTTGAACTTCAACAACATTCTCGGTTTTCCAATAACACTTCAAAATTGCTTTCCGGTGTTCAAATGATAATCTTGGCTCCATTTTGTTGTAGCAACGCTATCATAATGTATGTGAGTCCCATCTGTTTACAGAACATCATACTACACATTACTGTTGTTTTTCGGTTCAACTTTGAAATATATTAAATAGATATCAACTGTGAAAGTGTGTATACATTTCTGGCACCCTCGGTGTATAGATCACACAGAATGAAAATCGAAAATGTACAAATAAAGTATCTAAACCGGTAAATCACCAAAGTTCTTGGGATATTTTCATTAAAGACGTTGTCAACGGTCTTTGATGCCCTTTTTAGGATGAACAAAAACAGCAGTAAAACAAATATAAAGATATTACGAACAAGAAAAAAGCTATTACTCTTACTGAACAGAGAAATAAAACACAATGTGTGTAGGGGTCAGTCAGCTGGCAGCTCATGCATTTGCCTACATATCACAAGGGTGCGGCTTCAATTCCCGCTTAACGAGTGCCTAAGCTTTCAATTTGCGTCATGTAAATTTACATCCATCATATATCAGTTACTTTGATTTTTAGAAGTTTGTTGTGAAAATCCTTGCAAATGTCAGATCACATGCTAAAAATAATTTTCTGAAAGTGCCATGCAAAAATTCACAAGTTTTACATAGTAAGCATTATTATGGCAACAGAGAATGTATCAATCGGTCTAAGTGCTTTTGTGAGGACAGTTTATTGTTAACATCAACAAAATATAATGTATTACGATAAAATGAAAGAAATGATGATAGTAACGATCATTAGAGGACGATTATTTTTCTATTGCTCGTATTTTTAGGTATTTGCCAGATAAACTCACTTCAGGATTAAAATATCCAATATATGAGTTTTTTAAATATATTTATTGTCCATTTACTGTCGCTTTGACTGCATTGGTCTTCCCGCGACGAATTGCAGGTGTAAATCTGTAATGATGAATGAAATGAAATGAATTAATGATGGCGCATATGAACTCAAGAGTCTTTGGCGCCTTAGAATTATTTTATAATTTGCCATCTCAGGGTAGGGAAAAACTCCGAAATACCCTACACAAACAGCTTGATGTAACCGGGATTCGAACCCAGGACATGCGGGTTAGTAATAGCAAACTCTTATCACTAGATCACAGAGGCGGTCATGGGTGTTTACAGTGTCTATATAATTTCATATTTTAAAGACCACTCCATATTTTTGAAATTAGGGCCTATAAATACATTATGATATTTACTTTATATATATTTAAGTTTTAAACACGGTAGAACCTCGAGTCTGTCCTAATGAGAGGAGAGGAGGGGTTAGCTTATATTCGTTTGAAGAAATGCGTTACGTTTTTCTGAACTTTAACGCCAGCATTTTTTTTTCTTCTGATGTCCATTGTAATTCTACGAAATAAAATTGGAGAATAAGTATAATCTTGTCCAAAATTCATGTCACCATTATCAAATATTTTTCGTTTCTATATCCAAAACTTTGCGTTTTATCTTAAATGATGTCGTGGGGGAAAATTCCTTAACAAAGTAAAAAACTGGCTTACAAACTTAAAGGTTACTGCATTGTGTTTGGTCAAAGTGTTAAAGCTGTACATTCTTACCGAGTTTATAGTTATGCAATTTTCTTTAACAAGGTTCCTGGTTAGACATACAGGATGTTGTTTTTTTTTTTTTTCCTTAGCAAGACCGTTCAACGTGCAGTTGAAACGCCTTATCTCAGTGCTGTATCGCTGCAGTTGACAATTATATAGAAACAGAGGTAAAACAGTTATAAATGAAGAGTTACCAACCTACCGTATAGACCGCGATCCCGTGTAAGCTAAAATATATTAAGAGAGTTTAAGAATGAATTTTTAAAGAGTATTAAGTTAAAATAAATACCTACAGCATCCCAAGTCACCATAGCCAAAACAGCGAAGTACCTGAGACGAGGCTAGCCTACACAGTAACGAAACTCAATGATAGACCCTTTCACCTTTCGCCTACAGTGACTTGAAAAATCAGTACTAGCTTGCGCAAGGCAGTTGAGCGCACAATTGGTGACCGGCTATCTACTTCACAGAGCGCTCACTAGTTCAAATTTCAATTGGTCAAAATAATAACAACACATTCGAGTCAAGTAGCTAAAATTGCTTATGCTGACATGAATCTTAGCCGTAATAGAGGCGTCGCCCCTGCATATGTAGCTATATTTTCTCTTAAGGGAAATATTAAATTGAAGGGGGGTGTCAAAAATCAAATTTTAATATTTGGGATTTTCTGTTTATTTTGATATGATTTTCATTAATGCTCCCTTGTTATTAAGTATTTTAATACATTTTTAATATGCTACTACAGAATCCATTTTTATTTAATTATTTCGCGAGCACTTGTTCAGTTAAAATTCTATATCTCAGGAACTGTTTGCTCTAGAGGGCTGCTTTTTGTCTTGAATAATTGAAAAAAATGTATTTTATAAATTAGCAGTGTTTGTTTCTATGACATTAACCTTTGTTGTTTAACAGTGTTTGAGGGATTTTGCTGGGGTTTCCATCAAAAAGTTAGTTTTTCTGTAAAAACATTTTAGTTGCAATTATTGAGTTTTTTTTTTTTTTTTTTTTTGGTATGTTTCCCATTTTTTTAGGGTCTGCATAGCTATTACTTTGAAACTTTTACCACTTATTCATGATATTATTATGATGTGGATATATTATGGTAGAGCTAGGACAAAATGTGACAACGTAAAAAATCAAACGTTGGAAAAAAAAAAAAAAAAAAAAAAACAATTGAAAATAATTTATAACTTGCTTCAGAGCCGAAGTATAGTAGTGAAAATAGTTCAGCAAATTTCAATTATGAGCGTCTGTATGCTGTAAAAATTTTATTTCATTAGTTTTAAGAGTCTTTGAGAAAATGGGAAATGAAGTTGATATATTTAACATTACAGGATAGGGCTTTCATACTCCCTTTAAATATGCCCTTATCCTAATTATTTACTTTTATTATTGATAGAAATACTTTTAACAATAGGTTTTTGGAAACTGCTGAAAAAATGTAAACTGTTTGATAAAATATGAGTTCAAAGTATTACTTAAAATACAACAAAGCATATTGCAACGAATTTCAATGAAATCCTGCAATTTTAACTAAGTTGGAACAAAGTTGATGAAGAAACAATCATTAACATATATCCAAAAATATTAAATGCCAAAAAGGTGAGAAAATGTTGCAACACAATCGGAGTTGGGCCAATTTGGTGAACGTAAGCTCAGCATTAGGTGGCAAGTGCGAATTTTGAGTATTTTATGAAGTACAGGCCTCTGTTCCTGTGACACAGAAAGATATTTTCTAGATATAAAAAGGTATTAAATAACAAAAGATCAGGAAATATTAGGAAATTTTCCTAAGCGGTATTCTGTTGGCAGTACAATTTTCAAACAGATGCAACACGCAATTCTTTGTTGGCAACTGTCTTAAATGATTGGAGTAAAACGTTTCGTAGAAATGGACAAAGACGAATAGTGCAGTGATAAAACATTTTTATTTAATAAAGTGGATTTCGATCCAGATACAAACTGACCTGAAGGAAGTTTATAGGGACTCTGTACCAGTACTGAAGACCATTAATTAATTTCAACGTGACCGTACGAGCACTGGAGATGCTGCATGTTCCGGACACTAAATTGAGATTTCTTCTGAAGAAATTGTCGTTATAATTAATGATATCGTGATAGAAGACGGTCGTATTAAGATTTGTAAGAATGTTAACATGAACATGAACAGGTATACCATATCCTGCGTATGAAGAAGCTGAGTGCGCGATGGATACCGCCCTTGCTGCCTCCTGATCAAAAACACTCGAGGATGGACATTTTAATACCGTGTTTGGAAAGGTTTCAGCTTAATTCGAATAATTTCTGGCGTCGCTTAGTGACTAGACGAAATGTGGTTGCACCACTGCACCCCGGAGACAAAACGGCAGTCAAAACAGTGGGTTGGCGAAGGTGAAAGTGCACCGAAATAAGCCAAAACCGTTTAGTCAGTAGGAAAAGTGATAACAGCCGTTTTGGAGACTCACGGTGTATCATCATGATTGATCATTTGGAAAAGGGTAAAGCAGTGCCTGGCTGTTATTATGCAACGTTACTGGAGCATTTCGCACAGTAATTGGAAGCAGAAGTGACCAGGACTAGTGATCCAGCATCACGAAAATGATCCTGCCGTTGCGAAGGCAAAAGTACACGAGCTGGGTTTAGAAATAGTTTCCCAGCCACCCTATTCCCTAGTTTTGGTCCCATTTTACTTTTTACTCTTTCTTAGCCTAAAAATTTGGCTTGGGGGAGAGGGAAGAAATGTTTATCAAATGAAGAGATTATAAACAAATTGGAATCTCTCTGGACCAAATGCATTGGGCTTTAAGTAGATTATGTTGAGAAATAATTTTTTGTTTTTGCAGAAAATTGTTATTTTTATCAGCCTTATCAATCCGCCCTCATTATACACTATAATTTTAGTATGTAAGATTATTTTATTTTCTATGGAGATGATAATTTTTGCCCTTTATCTTCTTGCACAAGAGCAGCACACACAAATATTCCAATTGCAATTGAAAATGTACAGAAGGATTTTGTGCTGTCCTTAGACGTTGGAACTTTTGTCAGCATAAAAATATTGCCAACACCAACCTAACGGACAGAAAAGCACTTAGGGGGTGATCGCACCCTTCGAAATTCTACTCTCTGTTTCAAAGTCGGTGAAACTGATTATGCATATAATGTGTTCATATAGGCAGATGCATCGGGTCTAAGGTATAGCATTCTGCGTTCTACACGGTTTATTTGAGCTCATAATGTGTAACTAAATGCAATAATGAATGCATTTATTGCCAGTTTCTTCTTATAATAAAGTAGATTAACTAACGACACTTCAATTTCCATGCCAACGCGGGGCAGGCTATGAATCAGCACTGCCAACTGTAAAATATTACGCCGGTGGCTCAAAGCATGTAGCCAGTAGGCCGCATGCGTAGGTTCGAATGCACAGCCGTAAAGTTTTTAATTAAAAAAATGGTTGAATGTACAATGTTGTTAGTTTTGGTCACTTTTAGCAACATTTTGGTTTGTTTTTAATGTTACCAGATTAAACGTGACTTATCTTGCATGATAAGTGAACAAATCGTGTTTTAATTTTGTGTATGGTGTTCCTGTTCCTTAGTTATTACCTTTAACAAATGGAACATGCCATAAAGAATTAGGCCTAAAGGATATTATTCAATAACTTCATTATCTTCAAACTTTGTGCAGAAGCAACGGAATTTGTCATATGTTCAGTTTCAACTATTCATAGAATGTTTGCATGCAATTGTTACATCAATGTCGTCATCATTGTTATAGTGGTCAGCCTCTGTCTTTGGTGAAGAGAAGGTCAGATTATTGAAAACAATGACCCCTAACACGATTGTCCTCCAAGAAAAAGAAGTAAGGCAATAACACTTGGTGAAGAAAGCTAGAAGACCTAGCAAATAGCTATAAAGTCGGGGCGTTAGGAAAGTTTGCAAGCTGCGTGAAGAAACCGGATCTCCAAGAACTGGCAGAATGTACAGGATCAATGAATACATCAAAAGATATAAATGTCATCTTGAAAACTTCTTGAGTACCAGTTTGTGACCGAAGTCAGTCAGACTTCAAGGAAGAACCAACAGATTGGGCTAAAGCAGTTTGGAGAGATGAACTCAATCTCGTCATCTTTGGAAGCGATGCTGTCAAGTTTGTCATCGACGGGGCGAAGACTTGTTGCATCACCGCCACTATGCGCAGCAATGCATCGCGATGTGACGCGCCGCTTCAATCTATCAGAATTGTTTGATCATCACCATCTGATACAAAACTTGCGGAGAAGGCTGAAAGTTGTGATGTAGCGTCCAAAGAGAGATATGACAGAAGTCATGATCCACTCGTAGTTCAGAGTGATTACACTAGAAGATCTTCCCATGCCACGATAAACTGAGGAAGTGATCAAGTCAAAATGATATCCAACAAAGAAAAAAAAAATAAGATGAACTGTTGCAACAATTAAATATGAATGTGTACCAAAAAGTCACCTTTTAAAATCATTGCTGTGCTGAACAACTACTCTGATATTTAATTAATTTTCCAAACACTAGATACAATGACATATATTTTTCGTTTTCCTGAAGTTTGTATTCAATTTTTAGATACTGTTTTATTAATGGTCCTATTGTATTAAGGATTAAGAAAATCCGAGTCTTATTACCAAAAAGTGTGTTCTCTTTCACTACGCTAGTTTTCTATTTCTGTCGCCTGTTGGCAACGCTCTATCCTATAATGCAATTCGTTAACTTAAGCCTAATCTAGGTGTTTCATGCTTGTTGGCGAATCATCTATAAGCTTAAAGGCTTAAATTAGACGAACTCTTTCGTTCATATGTGGTTAGGTTTCGTTTAAACTATACAAACTATAAAATGATTATGGCAAAATATAAATTACTTCTAGAAACTACGACGTTCTTTGCTATGTTATTCATATACAGAGGGAGCCAAAAATATACACACTTCAAGCAAACAAAAACTGTTAACATAACAAAACTGAATTACCACAAACAGAAAATGATAATCATCTTAGAGTTACTTATGCAAAAGTCTTGGGTAGGAAACTTTCAACTTTGCTGTTTTAACAATACGAACATACGCTGGTTGTGCTAATCCCAGTTTCTCGTGCACATTGCTTTGTAGATTTCTGCGATGAGTGTTCAAAACGTTCCAAAACCCTAGCCGAACCGCAGGACTTGCTGTGCGAGGTCTCCTTTGTGAACACCGCATACGGTACCACGAGTATCAAATTTGTCTCGAATGCGTGCAATTGTTACTCGCGTTGGCGGTTCTGTTCTGTACACATCTCTCCGTTGCTTTTGAATTTTTATCATTCTCGGTTTTCCAATACCACTTCAAAATTGCTTTCCGCTGTTCAAACAATAATCTTGGCTCCATTTAGTTGTAGCAACGCTAGCATAACGTAATGTGAGTCACGTCTGTTTACAGAACATCATACGATAATCTTGGCTTCATTTGTTCGTTGTTGATTTCCCTGTCACGTAGCAACGCTATCATAACTTAATGTGAGTCGCATCTGTTTACAGAACATCATACTACACATTACTGTTGTTTTTCGGTTCAACTTTGAAATATATTAAATAGATATCAAGTGTGTATATATTTTTTGGTACCCTCGGTATTTTGTGCATTATTTGAATTTTTGTTGTAATGGCTATTTCCTGAATGATTCCTGATTTTCATTACATTACTATTCCTTATAGAAGTTTTAATCTTTATTTCCACACCAGTCCCTTACGCACTTTCCTTCCACAATTCTCACATTTTTCTTTCATCTCACTAGCATTTTGGTAATATCCATTTATCTGCTACATGACGTATTTCTGTTTTCTTCTTTTTGTTTATTTTTTTTCAAGCATGCGAACGCTAAATTGTTATATATAACGCAACAGTTCAAAATTAGTTCATTGCAATATTTATTGTACATAAGCTAGTGGAAATTGTTATTCTGAATTCTAAAATACTAAATGCTGAAGAAATAAAATGCTTTTTTTACAGAACACACAATTAAATATATACTCTTTTAGATGATATTAAAAATGTATTAGTTCTCGACACCTTTGTGTCTTAATATCATACTGTTAATAAGAACACGTATAAAAAAACAAGCCCATCAAGATGTTCTATTAAAGGCTGCACGTTAACCTAAAGTTCAATAGTGTAATATGTAATTACAAAGCACATAATTCTTGTCAGTGCTCATAAATTAACACGAATCAATAACCTTGCTTGAACTTCTCTACGGACGTCGGAGCAATAAAAAAGAAATTCACTTAAAAGTTGCCATTTTCATGCTGGAATGTCTTTTTGCTTCTAAAACAGGCCTACCGCTCAAAGCAATGTTCCTAATCGTTAATTAATCGAGAAAGACCGTATTCTTGACTGAACCTCTGAAACATTTCGCAAGAAAGAACGTTCTCATTACAGGCCAGCGGGGAGCGGTGTTGTAAAAGCTGCCAAGTGCAATATTGTCCGGCCGCCATGTTGTGGAGGGAGGGTGGACCCTTGTTTTGCGTCGCAGGACTCTTAGAGGTCGACCTGAAGGTGACAGTGACTTAATCACTACGTCATTATAACAAATCGTTACGCAGAATTTGCACTTAAAATACCATCAACAAATGTTGTGTGTTATTTAAAAACGAATACAGCTACTGTTTTTAGACTGTGCTCTTGAAACACCTCGGCAAAGTATAGTTGCTGGGAAGCGAATTTTAAAACCCTTATAATGATTGAAAAAAATATTAATGTACGTTAATTTTTCTCAAACTTTATAAAAGGAACGAAATTGAGACGAAAAACGTTGATGAGTTAAGCAATTTTTTTCTATTACGAGCGGTATTCTGAGTGGAAAAGCTCAAACTTTGCATAAATCGACTAATGTTCACTGGATAAACACACCTCCAAAATAACCCATAACTTTTAAGGACATGTCTATAAATGAAGTAAGATACAGATAAAACACTCAATAAGACATTTACAAAACTCATAGGAGTAAAAATTCGTGTTGGAAAAAAAAATACAATTACAACTAAATATGCAGAAATAACAAAGAGTCCTTCGATAGACAGCATAAGATCAAACAACTTTGTTCTAAAACCATTTAAAACTGTTTAAAATGTTCAGAAAACTCGTAGCGTAAGTCGGAAATAGCTGGTCATTCGTTTAAGTTCTGTTTACATTAACTTACTTTAACGACCAGGATAATGTCCCCCCCCCCTTTCTAAACTCTGCTGAGCGCTGGTATATTTTCAGGTGTTACTATTAAGTCGTTCGAAAATGAATGGCTGGCGATATAGTAAAGTAGATGACTATCAACTCAGGAAAATTGTTGAAACAAATGCATCTCTACTAGAGAGATTGCTAAGGAACTAAGCTTTGCATCTTCAACTGTTTGTGATCACTTGAAGAAAACAGCAGAAGTGAAAAAACATAATAAATACATCCCAAAAGAATTAAACGAGCAAAAGCAATGTAGGTCTGAAATCTGTTCTTCACGCCCTTGCACAACTAAAAGTATCGCTTTTCGGATAGTAACATGTGATAATAACCTCGATATGTCACGAGACACTGCGCTGAACCAGAGGAAGGTTATGGCTACATGAAACAAATACTTCAAAGAAGTCCTGTCGAGATGCTGCAAGAAAAACAGCCTGCACCAGTCAAGAGAAAAGAGTTATTCTTTCTCACGATAACGCCCGCCATACATCTCACAAACAACACTCCAGAAGTTGAATGAACTGGAATAAGAAACCTTGCTTCATCAAGCATGTTCATTTGGCCTTTCACCAACGTACTTTCACTTAATCAAACACTTGAACAGTTTTCTGATAAAAAAACAAGTCTTCAATAACCAAGAAGAAGCTACAGCATTTAGAAATTTCATCGACTCTGGAAGTCACGAGGATAAATGAACTTGCGACTAATTGACAAAAATGTGGTGGTTATTTTAATTAATACAGTTAATTTTGAATATATTGGTGCTTTATTGCAAAACTACCATTAATTTCCAAACGACTTAAATTTACAAATAATTAAGAGCTCTCCTCCTATAGTTGACGCCGTACAGCACAGTTATGTCCTTTATGTCTTATGGGCCCCGAGTTAGTTTACCCATCAAATTATTGTTCACTTTCTGGATCTTTAGTTGACGAACAAGCAGATGTATCCAGGGAAGGTGAGAACAAATTGACGCTTGAAAAGTGGTATGAAAACTCCTACTGGAATTACTCACGAAAACACTAAAGAGGACGATACGATTTGGAAGCGACTATAAAGTTTCAGTTTGACCGATTTGTCCTTCCTTAGGCGCTGTTAACGAAGATACGCTTAATATTTCGAGGACTAAAATAACCATTAGATTTTATTACTTTAGGATAATTTTCTTACACTAATGTGCCTCATAGATGTGAAAAATGAAATAAAATAACAAAACTTACGTGTTACCTTCTAAAAAATATACATTTTAACAATCAATTAACCTAATTTTATTATTGCACAATTTTTATCGCCAATTATTTTTACTTTAATTTAAAAATATCTTTAAGGCTGATAAATTATCTATGTACTCTTTCCTTTCATAAAATAAATTATATAAATACGTAAATATGTTTTTTTAAGACCAATATTTCACGAAAAAAAAAAAAACATTAAATGACAATATCCCATGATTTACACATTGTGTGTTTTCCGCAGTAAAACATCTCATGAACTTCACGCCTTATGCAGAAAAGGTACATTTTGGAGATACTCCGGCACGTAATACAAATTAACCTTCCCTGCTCTAGCAACACGCTATTTTGTGCAATCTCTGCCAGGAGATTTCGCCACGTCAGGAAGATTAATACGCCGTGTACAAGGAAAACATTCATGCAACGGTCTATCTGCTCAACAGTTTAATTCACCTAAGCTTTTATGAAGTGTGTTTGCCTCATTTGTCCAAGTACGGCCGCCTACGTGTTTATTACGGGACGTTTATGGACTTCACGGTGGCTTATGTGCCGCGAAAATAAACATACATTGTGATGCTGGTATAAACCTTCAGTCTTGAGCTAAGTGGTAAACGCTAACGGCATTTATTTGCTGTGTTTAAATTATGACTTGCATCAAAAATGCTTTGGGCATATCTTCAGATAATTATTTAAATTAAAAGTACATTTTACAGTGCGCCATTGTTCTGCATGAACAATTGATTGGAGGAATTCTAAATGACGTTAAGTGCTACAATACAGTTTAGAAGTTGTTTTTCTGGTGATAAGATTTTAAACGTTTATCAGGGAAGAAACTATACCTGTTCTTCTTTTAGTTTGTAATATTT
This sequence comes from Metallyticus violacea, assembly GCA_030762175.1. Classification (NCBI taxonomy): domain Eukaryota; kingdom Metazoa; phylum Arthropoda; class Insecta; order Mantodea; family Metallyticidae; genus Metallyticus; species Metallyticus violacea. The sequence goes on along the minus strand of CM060837.1, from coordinate 77,254,882 downwards.
CATTCCAAATTAAGTGATGATCAAGTTAGAAAGTAATATTAACACACTTTGATCCGCATGCAGAAATTCTCTCAGCAATCTAATAGAAGACCCATATTTGCTATAAAAAGAGTATCATAAATAGTTTACCCCTCTTCTTCTCTTTGCTTAGATGTCAGAAGGCTTTACTCGTTTTTATGTCTCCGCTTTAACTGAAGGAATGCTGTGTTACCTAAAAATCCTGTGGAACGTTGCTAAGAAACGTTGTAATGCCCACCTAACCCAATTATTTTTTTTACAAATTTTGCTTACGTTCAGATTATTTCTCCCCCCTCCCCCCGCATAAATGTTAATACATAAACAAGGCTTCCGCATTACTTCCTTGGATTTCTGAAATCAGCAGGGCATAGGTCTGGCACAGATGTAGTTAGGTTTACCGGTAATGGAATATACCTAAGTCCTGAATACCGTAAGCTAAACGTAAGCATTCAGTTACACTCGACACCTGTACAGCAATTTAAGGCAAGGCTGTAATGAATTTTATCCACGCTGCAAAATGAAACAATGTATTTTATAATAAAGTTTAAGGTTATGCCATTAACGGAAGTCCTCATTGTTATCTTCGGACATAACGTGCGTGGTTCATAAATGCGCATGTGAACGTTGCGTTTTGGCTTCGAATATTGGAGAAGTTGTTTCACATTTTTGAGTATATTAAGAGATCCACGTGTTGCAATGCATTACCAAGATAACGCAAATGCTTACAATGTAAAAACGGCTTTAAACTTTATTTTAACCACGAAAATATTAAAGAAATGTTTCCAGTTTAACTATAAGATATGTTACTTTGAAAATATAATTATGAAGTAAAGAATAAAGTAATTAAAATAATTTTAATATAGCCTAGGACAAATTACTGCTTTGTGGTATTCATGTAACAAACTTTTCGTTTTATAACACTGACAGTGTTATAAAACGAAACAAAACTGACAGTGCAGCTAAAATATTCTTATTATTTAACACGCGCTAAAATAATGACTAGCTTATTGAGAGATTCTGAAATGTAACACAGGATTACTCTAATTCTTGTTTCTTCAGAAAATAACCTCAGTGTGACAAACACAAATCTCTTTTGTATAACACGAGAGAGAAAAACATACGACATTATTGATATGGGATCAACATGACTGCTCGTTATCTGGTAACATTTCAATGTTAAAATATTGCGGTTTCAGTGCCAATATCTGCGGTAAGGTTTACGACATCTTGTCTTTAGGAGAAGATATTGCATACACAATGTATCACCCAGTTCTACATACCTTCAAATGAGATAAAACGTGTCCTTTCATTTTGGCTATTCTTTCGTTTCTTAAAATCAACAATCACCCACGCTTCAAAACAGCAGAAAGTGTATCATTTTATACAGGATGACCAACTATAGCGCATCGGTGGTAACATCTTTATGTGAATTTATATTCCAACACTGCACCAGTATTTTAGGACAGTGTGATGCCAGTTTAATATTACTTCTAAATCGTAAGATATATCAATAAAAAAAATCAAATCTTATCCATTTGGCATTCCAAATTTTCGTTAACGGTTTAGCGATAAAACATCTGCTTGCGATATGCATACTTTTTATTCAATTTCAGTTTCAAATAAAGTATATCTAAACCATAGGCTCCAGTCATTTGTTATTTATTACCGTTATCTGCTAGTAAATTTTAGCTTCTCTCGTGCGATGCAAATATTATTATCAAGTTGGCGCAAGCAACATTTAAATCTATGCCCTAAACTGTTTCGTTTTCAGTTTATCTATATCCACAGGAAAGTTTGTTATACCTACAGAAATATATTAACATATTTTACGTTCTAGAATATATTAACTTATATAAATATAAATAAGTTAATGCAGGCTATATATAAATTAGTATATGCATATACTTTAATTTGTTCTATTCAGCGCTGCAGAAGGAATTTAGTGCAACATGTAAGGCAAGGGATGCACTCTCAATTTCTAAGATTTTGTTCACATTTTGCGTATCAAGTTGCCAGTTACAAGAATAAAATAAAAAAATGCCAATAATCATTGCTAAGCATCCGCAAAACATTATACATTCATTTTGGCCGAAATTGAAACCCAGAGCCCTCTCTTGAGAGAATGCGGCACTAGTAGTACACAGAGAGCCGGTCTCTGCGCGCCACCCCACACACGCGTTAACCTTCGCGGACCTCACATCATGAATCACCAATTTCTTCCACAAATCCACAACACTGGCAGGATCTTGTTGCAGATTCTTTTCACAAAACGTTTCGCGCTTTTCTCCTCTGAGTTACGCCATTTCACTGCAGAACAAAATCCCGTAATAAACTGTTACACTCGTTGGCTTTATCCCCACAACACGCACCATGACACTGCACTTTGTTGGTTTTCATGTCAGATGACGGTGATATCCTTTATGTGCAAGCACAACAGCGCTGATGGATAACATTAATTATGCATTGCCGGATATAGATCCTTCTGTCCTCTACATGGCGGAACGTGGCTCAACTGTTCGAGATTTTGTGTCGTGGCATCCCTGCAGCTGTTTCTCCTAAATGTATTACTTGTGTTGCTAGATCCTAAAATAGAGAAAGAACGAAAGAAGTCATAAATTAACGATTAAGCATGGAAAGAAGGCTTACAAACGCAACATTCGACAAAGAAAAAGAAGAAATAAGAATAAAAAGATACGACAACAACAGGAGGCAGGTGAAAATAATCAAAACTGCATGTATCACCGAAAGGTAATCCGGCTCACGAAGACATTCGAACTTTTTTAAACTTTTCCTTTTTCTACCAGCTATTGGAAGGAGAAAAGAAAATACAAATTTGTACAAAAGAAGAAATGCATCGCTTGAGCAAAAAACTTAAACAGAAAGCGTGTCGGAGAGGTAGCTTTTAGCTATAGGTCGCATCGCTGCGCTGCAACTCATTCTGTAGTGATATCTGAATGTGTTCACACCAAGTAATAAAATATATTGTAAAATTAGGTATTTGTCCATGTTTAAGTCAGTTAAAGATATTTTCATATGCTATTATTTACGCACACTATTAAAGTGCAGGACAAACCTTAACTACCTTACCTCCGTCGAGTTTCGAGTGTCTAACATAATCGCTTTCGTAAAGAACAGTAACACGCTATCACGAAATACGTATTAATTCTCCAGGGTTGTCAGTACATCAAAGATTGAACAGAAACTATATTTCCTGTTTCTCATATTATTACCAATATTTGAAGGCATCTTAATTAATAAATAAAAATAAACTAATAAATTTAATATCATTTCCCTGCCGATCTCTGTTAGCAGTTAACATGTACTGAAAGAGATTACAGAGACGTGACAACGTTATTTTCCTGAGCCACATTCCTAACGCGTATCATATGAATGTAACATGTATAATCAACAAAAAATCCGTCACAAAGATTTTGCTGTTACATATACCGGTAGTGTCCATAGAAAGAGGAAAGAAGCTAATCTAAAAGGTGCTACTGAGATTTTAAAAGCGGAAAATCTGTCGAACATGTTTAAAGTACTCAGAAAAGCTTAAGAGAGAAAGATTAAATAAAGGTTCATTATTAAGCTAATGAAGATAGCTCTCTCGTCACTTTGGCAATGACCATAATAAAGCTATTTGACCATCTACTCAGATAAATGGGCTTGACATCATCCCTGCTGTGTGACACAGTTGTGGAAAAGTAACAGTAAAAACTTGCTTTTATTTTCTTTAAAAGATTACTTTTTTAAATACATAATTTGAACTAATTATATCGTAGGGTCTGTAATCTTTCCCCTCCCTCCCTCCCTCTCTCTCTCTCTCTCTCTCTCTCTCTCTCTCTCTCATTAACTTATTTAGGGCTAGGCAATATTGTTTTATTATGACAACAGTACCCTATTATTTTTGCATTTGTAATATATTGCTGAAAAACTAATATTTAATTAAATCTAACATTAAAATAATATTATTCTATTTTTAAAGATGTTTAATGCAAAAAGGGTATATTTTTCGAAGCCGAAAAAACTTGTCCATAATTAACGTTCATTTTGATTCGGCGTTTTAGAAATGAAAACATTTTAAATGTTAGTAAAAATATTAACAAAAATTGTTCAATTTTTCATTGATATAAAAACCTATAGATTATCAGAAATACTTAGGTATATTCTTAACAATTAATTCCAGGAAATAAATGCGAAAGTTTGCGTTTGCAATTTTTATTATATATATAGCCTGAAATCTTTTCTGCGCTGATTCAAATATTGATAGCCAGGAGGAAATGCGTGTGAGATTTTAAAAGTTAAAGCAAAAAAAAAAAAAAAAAAAAAAAAAAAAAGAACAAGGAAATACGCAAGGGAAGAAAAAGAAATAGAGAAGTGGACTAAGAGAGAGATGCTTATAAGCGGATAAAGATGTAAGTAGCACGAATTAGAAGCAGATGGCTAAGAAGATAGAGAAAGAGAAATAGCCTGTTATTTCCAGAGTTGAGTAAAGCTCTACTCACGTGTACTATGCCAGAGAGAAGTCTGACATTGAGCCCGCTGGACGAATCTTTTATACAACAAGACTTCCGTGTGACAGCCGGAGATCCGGGTACCGCAAGGTCTACTCCCGCTCTCCAGTCGGCAGGGCCCCATTAGGTGAGAGTAACGCTAGTTTCCACAATATTCCCACAAAATCCATAAAAATAATCGCGTAATGTCTTCATTTCTAATAAGAGATCGTTTGCTAAGTAGAAACATAACAACTTGTTGAGTTGCTGCAATCAGCTGACCTCCATGGCAACTGTAACACTCCAGCCGAGTGAATTAGTAAGTCCATACAACTATCACACACGCATACAGATATAAAACAAATGAAGTTATAACTACTTTGTTATTTTAGTAAAGGGACATTCTTGCAAATGTATGTTTTTTATGCTCATGTTTTCATGAAACTCAAAAAGAGTAAGTTTCATGGCAAAATATTAAATCTGATCTAAAGAAAAAATTTGCACAATATGCACATTTCCGATTATAAATATATTTCCATAATTATGCATCTAAAAAGTGTACATAAACAGCTGATATTTTGTTAAGACTGTTGTAATAGTAGAAGTGTATTTATTATATAATAAATAACTTCAACAGGAGCACAAATACAACGTGATTTTATGATACACGTGGCATGTTTGATTTACCATACATTAGATATTCACAATAAGATTTAAATCTTATATACCGAGCAATAAAAACACAAATAAGTAAATAAATAAATAAAAATATAATAAAATAAGAATACCAAAAAAATAATTGTTAAAAATGTATAAAAATATAAAGAAATCAATTATGGATGACACATAGCTGGAGTCAATTTGTTTCCTCCCATATCCACCCGGTTAGCAGCCTTTTCAGACCCGATCTGATTCAATTTCATCAGAAATTTACCTAATCTGCCCTCTCCTTCCTTGCCTCCAACAAAGCCCAGCATGACATCTCCTGTAAAGGAGTGTGGTAGATATTTTTTCCTCCGTTCTTCCGTACCTTTACATTCAGCCAGAATATGTGCCCATGATTTCTCCTCCTCACAGATGGGACAAATTCTCCGTTCATATTCGCCAGTGATCTTAATCATCCGCCATGCCCCTTGTCTGAGCCACGCGAGCTCCTGTCTAATGAGTTTAGCCCTGTTTTGATGTACTGCTACACCCCCCCGCCCCATTCCAATTAAGGCCCGATTGTAGTTCCAGCGAAACCATCTTGTTGTATTGCGCAATTGTCTGCTGCCTATTCCTATTCCTCAAGCGGTTCCTTACCTTCCTCCATTCACTCTTTCTGCTCCCCTGACCCCACATAACTAATCTCTAGGAATGTTGGTCAGAATTCATTCGGGCAGTTACTTGCTCTTTCATATCAAATTTCTGTCACCTTAGAACCTCAGCAACACTAAGAGTTGTGTTAAATTGTAGAAACTGCTGGATTGTAGTGTACGAGGGCCAGTCAACAAAGACAGGGTCAAAGTAGTAACGTCTTTTTCAAAGTAGTACTAGTAAACTTTTTTTTTTTTGGCGTCTTCAGAACCACCTAGGTCAAAACGCCAGCCTCGCAGCTAGTTTTCAGAACGTGAGAGCAGAAAAAGTAACACAGAGCTAGGTTCGGGCTGTATGGAGGATAGGGCTCACAATTCTTGCTTTTCTAGACAAATATTGAGCAATAACGATGCAAACGTGAGGGCTTGCATTGTCAGATGATGCAGCTTAGGGCCTTTTCGTCCGATGTGTTCGGCCAGGACGATACAGTATTGTAATACTCCACATTAGCCGCTGTTTGTGGGGTAAGGGCGTATGAGCCATATCTCAAGTGACAGTTCAGTGAATGGTCATAAGTTTGGGCAAACTCCTTCATCAACAAAGTCATGGGCAATCTGGCGTATGGCAATCAAGGTGTGCTTGTGTGTCAGAGAGGACCACTGTGAATACCCAATATTACAGGTCATTTTGGTGTGTCATATTTGCGTCGTGACGTATACACAAACAGCCAGAACTTTTGAACGCCATTATTCTCCATTCTCGAAGTGTCTTTTACAGCGGTGGGGATGGAAAGTTCGCCATATTCACCCGATCTCAGTCCATTACATTATAATCCTATCCCCAAAACGAAGTAGTCATTGCATGGGAAATCTATTGCTAACAAGGCGGATATTTTGACAGTATTTCGACGCGAGGTGGCTCACGTTAGCAACTCACACACAGCAGACAGCCCCTTCCCCATCGCTGGCAACGAACTGTCGTTGTACTTGGAGACTACTTCGAACGCTGCTAAAGGATTTGCAACCCTGAGTAAAGTAGTTATGTGTAGCTTTTGTTCATGCCACAATAAACCAATGTTGTCTGTGTTTCGTTTTTTCCCTACGAGGGCCGCCTACATCCAGCCTTCAATTGGTGGCACCACTCGGCAGTAAATGTCATACACTTTCAATCGTATATCTTAGATTTTTTTGTGTTATCCCTTGTTCGCGAGAAAAAAAAAAATATACAGTTGCCTGACTTATCCCTCGTATTTATAGTTTGAAAACAAAATTATGTTGACGAAACAACTTTTGAGAAAGTTATCCTACGTTATTCTGCAAAAGCTATCGGTAATTATGTTAATATAACTAAAATATAGAAGATATAACTGGCTAATGTGCAACACTGCTATGAAAACATTAAATATGGTAGTGGCGTAGCTAACTCTGTGCAGTCTATACCTAGAAGCGTTAAACAACACTTGTTGATGCGTGATCATCAAGTTAAATTATACACAGATATGCAAAACACGCTATAAATATGCACAACTATACTCCAGCAACAGTATACGTTGTAATTAACGAAGCAATTATTTCCGGTTTACTGTTTTAATTAACTGAAATACTGAACTGGAGAAAAACTACGTTTTTTTGACAGGGGAGGGAGGCTTTTAGATGTAAAACGAACAAGTTGTGTGCAGTTATTTAATTTACTGCTGAAAGGTAACGTTTTTCTTCCCATGCTCCACTCCTAATCCATTTCCAGTTTCAAGTGTACGTCATAGCTGCTGTTGAAATGATGTCTGGATGTACCGTGCCATCAGTGATGCTTTTCCCCACGACGTGTTGCGCGTTTGCTGCACCGTGGATGAGGGGTAACAAGCTTGCATACTTCTTGACCTTGCCGAGGCTGTTCCCGGGTGTGTGATGTGTTGTTTGTTTCTTAATTGCGACAGTATACATAAAGTGTGTTGTGCCTCGTGTGTTTACAACGGCACAGCGTGTCTTTATGTACGATTCATGTGTGTTGAGTCACTGAGCTCGTGAAGCTCTGTCGGTCCTGGTGGTGTAGTGGTTACCATACTTGCCTCCTACACCCAAGAACGCGGGTTCGAAGCCGGCCAGTACCGATGGATTTTTTCGGGCGTAAAAATCCTAAGTATGGCTTCCTTCGGAAGGGAAGTAAAGCCGTGGGTCCCGTGTTGTACATTTATGGCACGAAAAAGAACCTCAAGCCTGAAAGAGAGGCCTCTGAGCAAAATTTGTCGGCCGTTTCACGCCCTGAGTTGAATGGGACGCTGATGACCTGAGATGTTAAAGAGCGTCCATAAATAAATAAATCAATAAATCAATCAATCGTGAAGCTCGAAGACAGTTTCAAGCAACATTCCCGTTAGTGAACGCTCCAGATTGTAAAACCCCCAAAAGCAGTAGTGTTCTCACAGAAGACATTGGTTCTCTGGTCATTCAGAAAACTCCCCTTTAAACCCTTCGTTGTCTTGCACAACATGTAACAATGTCATATGGTTCTGTACAAAAGATTATTAAATGATTGCACTTCAAGCCGTATCCAGTTGTGGCACGCGATCTTCAGTCAGGTGACTCCTACAAAGGAGCATATTTTGTGAGTGGATTTTGCAAAATGTGTACAATGAACAAACAGATGCGCATTTAATATTCTCCTCGGACGAGGCCTCCATGATTATGGGTGTACTCAAATAATCGCTACTTCAGAACTTTCTACTTGAGGTACCTCTCCATGAGGAAAAAATCCGTGTATGGTGGTCCATCAGTGGTGAAAGAATCATAGGACAATTTTGTTGAGCATACAGTCGATTCTGTTATTTATACAGACTCTACCACTGCGAATAATTCCATGAGAGCAATTCACAATGCCTTTCCACCAGACGGAGTTGTTAGCAGGAATGTGTGGCTTCCTAGGGCCCCGATTTAACAGCGTGTGATTATTATCTCCGGGGTAAATTAAAAAATGGCGTGTATAAGACGAACCTGCACACCATACAAGAACTCAAAGATAATATTCGTCACGAAATTGCCCGGATTTTTCAAAACGAACTACAATAAGTGATGAATAATTTCCTAAAAAGATGCCAAAAATGTCTGAGGAATGAAGCGGGCAATTTCAACACCTCATTTGATAATTGGCAAGTAATGAGTCTCTTAAATTGATTAATGTATTGTTGTATGGCTGGTTTGTTAATTTTTTACCCTGCAATTAATCACGGAGACCTGGCCGGGAGGCTAACAAGCGGCGCGGACGCCCATGTGCAAAACAGTCATGGGGAAAACAAAACTTATTGTACGGCATATGTCAACTGTTTTAACTAGCGCGCTGTCTGTGACGTAGAATAGCTGATTATCAATAGAGCGAGTTAGTCTTGCGCAAGCGCAGCAGTGCAATTCTATGCCACTCCCAGATAGAAGTGAGGATGAGGGTCTCCTAAGTTATCGCTTCTGTTATAGGTTAGCCTTGATCGCAGCTCATGTCTGGGATGTTTGTAGAACCTGAAGCCCAAGGGACGGATAGAATTCAGACGATATTGAAATATGTTTAGCTATTTTAGTTGGTCGGGTCGGACGGGTCGGTCTGTGGCCATTGAGGATGCTGATATTTATCATCTTTCCCCTAGCTTCTCAATAATGAGCATCAAAATTATGTTTATTTGTTTGTTGCTATCAAGTTGATTGCATTTCAATATGTTCTTTGTTTAGGATAATATTCACGCCTTTACCCAGGGCTGTCCTTGATTAATTTCATCCTGAAGAAATGTTCTGACAGACAATCATGCCCAACAATTAAGCGGATCTGGGCACTCCAATTTTTCTTAGTTTCAATAAAAGATGTTTATATCTCGTATTTATATCTTCATGTGGCTTTCCTTTAAGTTTTTGTTGGATATTTTGTTGTTCTTGTTCAGTTATTACTTTTTTTTTATGAGTTTCAATTTAGAGGACAATTTTAGTCCAAAATGTGCTTTTAATTGTATACCGGCTTCTCTTCTCTGTCTCTGATAAATTATCAACGATCTTATTCCATCCTATACGGCTCGGGATCCATTGTGAAACTGTTTCTTTATTTCTGATCTTGGATTGTTTGGTATATTTTTCTTGTTTTGTTTATAGTGTATGTCAGTGGGTAACTGTAATTCATTATACTTTGTAATGCTGCTTTAGAGCCACTTTTCCAAGATGTAAGAGTATTGCGGTAATATGGAATGATGAAATTATTTATTTTTACAGCAAATGCAATTTACTGCGATTACTTGTTTTTAAAACTCCCTTATTCGTATTTTAGTTTACGCGGAACAGCGTCCATACTTCCTTTTTGAAAGAAGTCAAATTTACGATATTACGCCCGAAAAAACCATCTGACCTTTGCTAGGATTGAAGCCGCGATCTTGGGACTACGAAGATGCGTCAGCGATTTTGGGGTAAGGTGCTACGTTTTATGAAAGTTGTGATATGGTAAAAATATGGTGTAATGAGTTAAAATGCACGCTGCTAGAACCTGAGCAGACTTGCCAGTAACGGTTCTGCAGTTCTAAAGTCAAGTTCACCCGGAGACCTCGACAATGACCGTGATTGTGGTCTTTTGTCCAGCCTCCTGGTCACTGGACGAAGGAGCTCCAAAGAGGGACTCACTGACCTTTGCGCTTGTGTAAGATTTGTATACAAACATGAGATAAGTTCGGTGTTTGCATTCTCAGCCTGACACTGGATGACCTTCGAGAACGGGAGTTTCACTCATGTGATATATTCGATTTTTCTGCGTAATCATCGAGGGAGGAAAATCTGTTGTTACTCCAGAGAACCGCGTATATTGTTGAAAAACTGAGTTACAGATAAGGGTTAAACACTTACTTAATTGTGTCATTATGTTGAAACGTTCATCTACCATGAAATTTCTCTCCAGGCCTTAATTTTTCAAGCTTTTAGGCTGAAAAAGTTTTGTCTTAAAGATTTCACCAAAATATACTATTTAAATATTTTTATTCTGTACCTTACTGTTTATAATTCATGTTATAACAGCGTTTTAGTGTTTCAAAGCGGTATTTTAGTTATAAGCAGGGCCAGGAAGTTAGACTAAATGCCTTTTCTACCTGGGTGAACATGTTTCCGAACATTTGGGGTCAGTAGGACCAGTTTTATTTATTTATTTATCTATTTTGGCTTCTATTGCCCATTTTAAGCTTTAAAACCTGTTTTGTATCGTTATGAATTTTTTTTCTACGATTATTTACGGGTTTTAACAAACACACAAAATTTTTCAATATATCGAAATGAAAAACATTATAAAAATTATAAGGCATGCTCACCTCACAAAAATATCTATTGAGAATCTTAATATACATGTATTTGTTTGTTTGTTTGTTTTTTTTTTCCAGCAGTCAAAAACTTTCTACTCAAATATTTCACTTAAGCTCTTTAAATAGCAGAACCTTCATTAGTGAAAAGGACGTCCCTCTGCGCGAGACAATTCTAGGAAATTTGCGGTAGGAAGTAACTTCTCAGCTGCATAAATGTAACAAACAACTGCAAGCGAGAAAGATGAGAGCTGTACAGCTGTGCAATAAACCGCCCCTACAATGTGTTCAGTACGGAAGTAAGAGAGATACTAACCTGATTCCCCTATAAACACATAAACAGAAAATGAACTCGATTAGAAACCATCTCGATAGGAAATCATCTGGGATACCAAAGAAGGCCAAGGTTTGGATTGCTGACGCCTGAACAGAAAACGGTGCTAGTGGACGGGTCGGGAGCTTCAGCATCTAGCGGCTGAACTCCATAACTACAGGTGATGGCTTCACCATTACGTACCCGAAAGCAAACAGGCGAGCTCAGTGTGGAAATCACCTGGATCTTGGACACCAAAGACGGCCAAGATTGCTTGGTCGGCAGAAAAGGTTACGGTGATTTCGTTCTTCGACTGTCGTGTAATATTTTATCAACATGAAGAAACGACGGTCAATGTGGAGTATTGAGCGTCTTGGCGAACATAACGGAAATGCCCTAAGCTGCGCCTACCTGGTTGAAGTCTTCACGTTTGCTCGACATCTGACAGGAAAAACATCGTCCCAACCTTCATACAGATTGTACCTGGCTCCGTGACTTTTTTCCTGTTCCCTAGTCTTAAGAACGAACGGCCGGGTCAGCCTTTTGGTTCATCAACAGGTATCATGAAGAAGTGGAGGTGAGTTTGAAGACGACGTCAAAAAAACTGTTTCCAACCGTCTTTCAGGCAGACACGTTTAGTCAATGGGGACTACTTTGGAAACGATCATGCCAACCTTGACCCTGCCTAGTGTACTTTGTTAGTAAAAAAGAAAACTTATGAGTTTCTATTGATGGCCTTCTTACATTAATAAACTCTAACACTTGCAAGGAGCAAAACAACGTTACAAATAACATAGGATTTAGAAAATGATACAGGTGATCAGAGATCGAGGTAGGAACGACGTCGCCACTTTGGCTATGACTTTGGCGGACACGGAGAGCAAAAAACAGGAAGAACAATTGCTCAACACGTACAGGAATGAATGATACAATGCGCTGGGAATCCCCGACTTAGAAAAGAGGGAGATGCCTGACAAGACGCCAACACTTTTTGTTGTCTATGCGCCCTGAGAAACATCCTCCACGATTAATCAACCGGAGGTGAAACTCTTGTAAATGTAAATCTGGAGGGACACTGCCCTGACGGTTACAAATGTGCAGGTGTGCGACATCTTCATCCCAATGTGTGCAGGGGTGCCAACAAATGTGTTCATCAACAAACTTGCCATGTTTTATCAATTAGAAAAATGTTCCTCTTTTAACTACTTGTTAATATAATTGACAGTCGATAATGCTTTAATATATGTCTTGAGTAAGTGGGGTACAATTTAAAACTAACAATTTTCATAGATTGTATTACTTTAAATATTAAAAAGTCAGCCACGCAGGAACTGTGTAAACTAAGCGAATTCCCCATCTAATAGAATGGCTTTAAAAAAGAATATAAAACCAAAATTATGACCTTATTAATTAACGAAATAAGTTATGATTAAAAAGTCAGCCACGCAGGAACTGTGTAAACTAAGCGAATTCCCCATCTAATAGAATGGCTTTAAAAAAGAATATAAAACCAAAATTATGACCTTATTAATTAACGAAATAAGTTATGACATTGCTGTGTGGTATTAGGGGAATAAAATTAGAAGTCTTGCAATCTATAAGTGTCACAAAAGAGAAACCACATTTTCATAATTATTATTGTTGTTGAAATTAAACCACAAAAACTAATGGTATACTATTAATTAAATGAAATATATGATAGGCAAAGTTATACTGCGTGAGTAGTTTTAAACATCTTTAAACGTAACCATGTTTATGAACTGAACCCTTGATATCATCTTTACATTCACTAAATAGAGAGAAATAACAGAAAGTTTCGAGTTACATCCTGTATTTAAGATGATGTTCATATGTTTCAATAAAACAAAAACATGTTACTATTTAAAAACAATTGCAATGTACTAAGTAAATAAAAACAGTCGAAAGTTACATCGATTTTCAGTGGCTTTGAAATTTAATTTAAATGTTATTAACGTGTAACGTAAACGTTTTCTGAAGGTTATTACAGAACGCTCTTACATAGAAATATTATTCTCAAACAAATATTACATTAATATTTCACATTTGCTATCTTCGCGACGATACTTTTGTTAAATCGTTATAAATACAGTTTATATGCTGAATTAATTTGTTCTTTTATTTTAAAACAATACAGAGAAAATTAAAAGCCAGAACCCTTTTTAAATTTCAGTTTTCAAGTATACTTCAACTCCTAATGATTCAATTTCCCTAATTTCAGGAATTCTTTTTCTTATTTTATGTAAATGGTACATACTGAATTTTGTTGTGAAGAAACAAAATATTGGTGCCGCTAGAGCGAGTTTTAAATGTTGGGTTTCAGGTAAACCCCTTATCCTATTTCCCTGATTTTCAGAACTGTTTTTCATATTATATTTAAACAATATATACGGAGTTTCGTTGCGAAAAATAAAACATTGGTGTCGCTAGAATAATTTTTAAATGTTTGATTTCAGGTAAGCCCCTACTCCTATTAATGTGATTTAACTGATTTTCAGAAACTATTTTTATTTGATTTAAATGGTATGTGCAGAGTTTTGTTTTAAAAAAAAAAAAGCTACTAGAGCTGTTTTTCAAATTTGGGTTTCAGGTAAACTTCCTCTCCTAATGAACTGATTTCTCAACTTTTCAAAAAATATTTTTCTTGTTGTATTTTAATAATAAAAAAAGTATGCCTCCAAAACACGATATGGAAAAGTGCAAGTTTTGAAGCACCAACATCTGAAGTCACGAATGTTTTCCAAACTTTTAGTAGCGCGTACCACTGGTTGAAATTCGCCTCATTTGCTCCAGATGATTTTCTCAACAAAGTCGCGGCGACGCCATGGCCTGCTGGACAGACCGGTTGCCTCTCACCAAGGCAACCCGGGTTCGATCCAAGCGGTCGCAAGTTTGATCTGTGGCGAAGCGGCATTTAGGCAGATTTTTTTCACTGGCACTCATTTCTCCGTTTCTCCATCATTCAGCATAATGTAGTCCGCCGATTTTCGGTGGGTGCATTTCAAATGGACCACGCCACTGCCCTCTGCTGAATTCCACTGCCTGGGCGGCAAGTGAATTGGCATTAAAACTCACTATTTGCGAAGTAGTGATTCTCCAGCACTCAGTCGAAGATATCCGGCGCATCAAATGGCCACTGTTGAGTTCACAGATTCTTGAAGGAGTACAAACGCAGATCTTCCAGTGACCGACGGTAAATTGACAATTGATGTTTAGCAACACTCAAGTCACTCTCAGTCACAGCGACAATGTTTTCGGCCGAGTACAAAAAAGGTCAGTGATTTTCTTTTTCTTTCTTTTTGTCCACAGACGTTTGCAAATTATTAGCATTTTACCTTTTTAAGCTAAAAATGCACATTTGAGGGTCTTAGAACCCCTTCGTTGCATTTTAACGCCATATCTATAATATGTTTCTGCCTAATAAACATTACTGCTAAGTTTTAAA